>JARFIW010000992.1:1200000-1800000 GCA_036346225.1 Platerodrilus igneus
TTCAGAGCATTCTCCCATTCTTATTCGCAGTCATACAACTCCCTTTCTAACATAGTAGTATACTCTTTTTGAGTCGACTCTTCCAACTAGTATTCTACATTCACTCTTAATTGTCTCACTTTCTGCTTTCTTCTCCACGCCCACTTTTGGCTAAGATCAATTCTGGACAAAACCAGAAAAGGATCGGTTCCACATTCAAATCTCATTACTCTCGTGTCTTTTACCAGTTGTCTTAGACTTTCATCAACTACAACCAAATCAATTATACTTCTCGCATTTCCCATTTGCCATGTGTACTTGTGCTTGTCCTTATGTTTATACCATGTGTTGGATACAAACAGTTCTCTTTTCCATACATATACTAACTAACATATCTCCATTTTCATTTCATTCTTGGATCACCAAATGGACCTACCTCATGTTCAACATTTTTTCTATGTACTCTGACCCAACTGTTCATATCACCTAATAGAGCCACGCGGTTATTCCTTTTGTGTTTGTCTAATACATTTTCCAACTCTTGCCAAAACCGCTCACACTCCCTATCGTCATTCACCGGGGCCTACTAAAAAGATCTTTTTGAAGCCCACTTTCATTTTAACCCACAAGGTGCGGGGAGACACCAATTCATATTGTTTCGTGCACGCTTTTGCTTGATCATTCAAAATTAAAACCAACACCTTTAGTCCAGAACTCATTGCTCTCTACTCCAGACCACAAACCCAACATACCATCATCTAATTCGTTTCACTCACACACAGTACATCTATGTGCCTTTCCTTGATTTCATTCATAATTTCATACTAGTTATCGTACACTCCCCTGACATTCCAAGTACCAAATCTTCATTCCTGATTCACGCGGATGTTATCTGATGGGCCAGATATTTTCTGTCTAAGTCATCCATCATAACTTTGATGGCCTGAGGCCTTTTCAAAGATTTTGTTAGTAATTTTTAATTAGGTTGAACCAGGTTATTGGCTCAGATTGCAACCGTGTTGTTGTCGCTTTCCATTACTCACGGTAACGACACCTAACCGTTCAGTGTGGCATGTTAACCTCTCTGCCACAGACGTCGCCACGATTCCTAGTTCTCCAGGCTTGCCTAACGTCTTTCAATGCAAGCTAAAACTTTACCTTCTTAGGGGATTACCTTGTAAGCCAGCAGAAAGTTGCCCATGCTACGACCACTTGGTGGTACGTGCTGTGCACTGACACTCATTGAGCGCTAGCATAAAGTAATCATTTTATTTGTAACAAAACAATCTGGGTTTTATCATAGTTTAAAGCAGTTGTTGCATTTTATTACCAATGTAACAAATGATTATTTTATAGTTGTAGAACTTGTCCTTGGATCAGTATTTTCGTTTATGCAAGTCTACAGGAAATTTGTAATATTTTTATTCTGTTACAAATCTAATTAAAAATCTATCAGTACAGATTGTTTATTTTAATCTAAGCATTAGGTACTTTAACTATTTGGTATTTTAGAAAACAAACACTTTTCGGATTGTTTATTTTTATATAAATGTAATAGAAATTGCGAATTTAATTTGAAAGGGTTGTTAGTATCTCAGCAGGATTCTAAATAATAAATATTAGCTACGTTTTGTTAGGTTGGTACTATGATTTTGTTTTTCGTTAAAATGTGGATAACGAGAGAATTAATGGCGTGTTTTGTTAAATCTGGTACGTTTGGCTGAACTGTCATAATTATGTTATAGATCCATTTCCTTTTGTTAATTTGTGTTTTACTGGCTCATTTTAATTCTACTGGCATTACAATGCAGTTTTTTCTTTTAGTCTAGTCGAAACCTATGGAAGGGTATTCGTTCTAGCATTTTGTACATCGTTCTCAGGCGATATTGCTGTAATTTTTTGTGTTGTAGAGCACCTTTTATTTACTTCGACAATTTAGCTATACGTGTAGCAAAGTTGTTAGCCAGAAAATTAAATGGTCATTAGTCATTATAGCAATTAATTTTAGTGGAAAACTTGTTATGTAAATTACATCTATAAATTTGAAGGCTTTCTGTTTTTATTTTGTTTTTTAAAAATTTTATTTGGTGGTATAAAATAGTAACCCCTTTTGATCAATGTTTAAAGTTGCGCATTAACTATACATGAAGGTTCATCATCATTGTCTTCAGTCCTGGAACTGGTTAGACGCGTACCTTCATTGTTTCCAATTCTGAGCTAACCTACACATTTCCCTGAAATTTCTAGTCTGCATCTAGGTCTACATCTATCTCTCTTTTTTTTGATATTTGCTTGTAATATAACCTGCACCATTCCCTAAAAATGCCTTAGAACGTATCCTGCTCTTCTATTTTTCCTACCTTTTTTTTTGTTTTCTACAAATATCTTTATTCCCCTACTATTTATATAACCTCTTTGTTATTAACTTTGTCTGTCCATGCTATCTATCTTCATCATACATCTGAAGCATAACATTCCAAAGAGCTTCTTCCTTTTCCTGTCTGCTTCTCTTACTGTCCCTATTTCCCAGGCATATAGTGCCGTGTTCCACACATATGCTTCAACAATTTTTTCCTTGTTTCTATGTTTGTTGTCTTCGAACATAGCCACTGCTGCATCTTGTTAGATACAGTTTGGTTCCCCTTCTATTGTTTTGTAAATATATACCCTATTTCATCGATATGCAGTGGTATGTGAAGGGGGTTAAGCAGCCTGTGGCTACCAAGATTCCCCAACACATATTTGCCGAATTAATAGTTTTCCAATAAATCCTTTCACCCAATCAAGATTAGTCGAAATCATGAGAGAATGCATAGGTCATAGGTTGTTGCATTAAAAAACGACATTCTTTCAAATAGTCTCATGATTTTGACTATAACGTTATAACTCATTAATTGTAGATAGAAGTTACTAACAACTCAACAGTTTATATGCGCAAGTTTTTTTTTTTGTTGCATCCAAAATTCAGACCGTATGTAGAGAGAGTTCATTTCCAGTTGATCACCGATCATCGTTTGTTATTATGGTTAAATAATGTAAAAGATCCGACAGGACGACTTGCTTATTGGTGTTTACGATTAAGCCAACAATGCCACTTTGACTTGATTCATAGACGTGGTAAATCCAATGTAGTGCCAGATGCACTATATGTCATGCCCATGTTATAAGCCAAATCACTGTAGGTGCCCAGTCCTCATGATGCTTAGTATTTGTCATTAAAAGACAAAATTTTAAAGTTACCTCATAAGTATGCATATTAGAAAATAACAGACGACTTGATTTATAAATTTGTGTCTTCCAAATCTCTTTTTAGATCTAACACAAAGGAGTGTACCTATTTAGGATTCTTTAAAACCTTAGCCAGAATACAAAAAATATATTATTGGCCCAAAATGGCCTCTGATGTTAAATGTTGCATATTTTGTTGCCTAGTGTGTGCTTCTAACAAAGAGTCACAACGGATTGGTCGTATGGAAGAAGAAAAACAAGCAAAATTCCCATGGCAAATTATTTCAGTAGATATTATGGGTTCGTTTCGTAGATCGAAACGTGATCACACACATTTGTTAGTGGTAGGAGATTGGTTAACAAAATACACACTACTTAGTATGTCCTTTAAAAAACTGCCCCCTTAATTATCACGTTTATTGAGGATAATGTCTTTTTAATGTTTGGTGTCGCTCAATTGTTCTTTGTGATAATGGGTCCAAATTCGCGGGACACTTATTCAAAGAGTTCTGTGCTAAATATGAAGTTCAGAAAATCTAGTTGACACCTCGTTATTCCCCACAATGCAATTTTGTGGAAAGAACTAATAAGATTGTAGATACTGCAATCAGATGTTACATCAAAGAGCATAAAGATTGGGATGTTGAGCTGTGTAGGGTAAGGCAAGCTTTGAATACAGGTAACCATGAAGTTACAGGTTTTACTCCTACTTTTTTTTTTAATTTTGTCCGTCACACCCCTCTGTCTGGAAAATATTATGAAGAATCTTGTAGAAAACAATTTCAACTGTTTTGATACCTGGTGTGCAAAGTCATAAAAAGCAATTTAATTTTTCAAAAGTTCGTGTAAACACCTTATTGTTCAAGAAAAACCTCATGGTTTCCAACCTGTTTCATACACAAAACCCATGAGCATTAAATATTTGTTCTAATAGGACTTCCTCGGTTGAACTGTCCTTGCAAGTAATTTTTAAAATCCGCTGACTTCCACATCATTTTTGAAGCGTGCAGATCGGAAAGTCGTTGATACGCAAACCTCCAGTAGGGTTAACAATCACAAAGATCATATAGTGCTAACAACCATCATGCAGCGAGTTGAAAAATAAAGAATAAAATCCGCTACAAACCCCTTTGCTACAATTTTCTTTCAATGCAATGCCTCTAAATACGTATTTCGACTACTAAGTGGTCATCATCAATAGAAAACAACTAGCTTACAATTGCTAAACTAACAGTTAAACTGAAATTAAAGCTAGTTTCACTTCTGAAAATATTCTCCTAACCAATTAGGCTGAAGTGAAACTTAAAAATTACCAAAGTTAAAGCTAAGTTTCACTTCAGTCTAATTGGTGAGCAGAATATCCTCAGGAGTAAAAACTAGCAACTAGTTTTAATTTTAGTAAATGTAAAGTTTCATTGCAGCTTAGGTAAGGAGAATATCCTTAGAAGTAAAACTAGCTTTAATTTTAGTTTAACTGTCAGTTTAGCAATTGTAAGCTAGCTTTTTTCCACTGATGATGACCACTTAGTGGTCGAAATACGTAGTTAGAGTATATTGAAAAGAGAAAAAAAGAAAATTGTGACAAAGAGAGTTATACTTTTACATTAAATATCACATCACAAGTTTTTGATATTTCAATACCAATTTCTGCCAAACTGTTTCAATCCATAAATTGATTTTGTTCAATGAAGAACATGAAATTGTTCCCCAAGGTTTTTATACCCAGGAGGCAATTTCATATACACCGCCTCATCTAGATTACCGTAAAGAAAAGTATACTTAACCCTTTAACTGCTGCGTCCGTAAATATACGTTTTATAATTTCAAAAATCTGTGCGTTATCAGTAAAGATACGTACGAGAAGTTCGCCTACTTTATTTTACAGTTGCATATATGTACTTCGTAAATCACAAGTATTTGCAGTTTAATTAGATTTAGTATTGTTCAGATTTTCAATCGTGTCGCAGGTTCTTTTGCTGCTAAATAGTGCATAGGTATAAATTTTTGTATAATGGCAGGATATGTCGGTTTGACTGATAAGGAAGCTTAGCAATTACCAAAAAAGAAGAAAGGACAGTGGATATTGTTTTGAACTATTTCACACATTGAAAAGTTTTAAAATATTTAGCACAACTGATTTTTATTTACATAATAAAAAGTGTAGTATTTATTTGCATTTTTTCAATATCTAAGTTTGACAGGTATGCTATGAACGTATGAACGCACCACAAATTATATAATTATATATGCTATGTCTGTATTTATATGGTCTATGTAATTCTGAATGCTACATCCGTATATATATACGTTTTTAGATTTTCTTAATTCAGCACACGTGGTGCAGTTTCATCCTTAATTCAGCAGTGAAAGGGTTAACATCCCAATGTTAATTAACCAAGTTATTCGTGACTAAGTAAAACAAAGAATAAGTTTACTAAATTAAAGTCTACCACAGGAGCAAAAGTATTGAAATAATATACTCCAATGGTCTGCTTAAAACCATGAGCTACTAGATGAACTCGAATACATTTAATAGTACCATTGGCTTTCGTTTTTAAATTATAGACTCACCTACAAGTGATAATTTGTTGATCAGGTGACTTAGAGACGACTTCCCGTTTTTCACTTGTAGAGATTTCTTCACTCATTGCTTTTTCCATTCTTTACGATGATTACTTTTAGACACAATAATTATCCGGCACTTGCACAAAACAAACTAAAATATTTTCATCACCGCATTCTACAAACTTTGCAGATTTTTCATTTTTAGAAGGATCAGAAAAATCAAACAATTCAGGTTTATATTCCAACCTCTTTTTATGCAAATGCTTTTAACAGAATTTTTCGAACAGCATTTATCCAAGTCGTACTAATAATATTTATCACTACCAGTTCTATCGTTCCTGGGAACTGCTTGACGTTTCCACTGGATAGAATTTTCATTAACATCTGGCACTATTCTAGATGCAGAAGATCGCCTGTCATCAACCACATTTTCATTAATATTTGAAACGTGGTCGTTGATATTCGAAAACTTCCTCAACTGAATCGTTTAAAATAGGATTTTTAGAATTCTGTTCTTCATCCTCATCGCTGGAAACGTCAGGATTCATTAAAGGAGTAATTTTATCCTTTATACCATTTTAAACCTGAAACAGATCATCTACCATAAATATGCTTTAATTCAACAATAGCATTTCCTGTAGGACCAAATACCGTATAACCACAAGTAAAAGCTGCATAACCCACCAAAATACATTTTCTCAATTTTGGTTCAAGTTTTGTTCTGTATCACTTAAATATATGAATAAATGCAAGTGAACCAAATTTTCTAAAATGCGAAATTTGAGGTGTTCTCTCCAGAAACAACTCATATGCAGTTTTGGAAGGGTTATTTGAATGAGGAATTCTGTTTTTAGTATGTACATAATACTGCAATGCTTCGCCCCAAAATCTGGAACGTAACTTTGAATAAATTAATAAAGTTCTAACAGCTTTGACTGCATCAAAGTTAATTTTTTCTGCAACACCATTCTGTTCTGGAGAATACATACTTGTTACTTGGTGATTAATACCAACGTGACGAAAAGAGCTTTTCATTTCATCTGAACAGAATTCCATTCCATTATCGGCACGAATTGATACCTCCTAAGTTAACATCCGCTTAGTACGAGCAACAAAATCTTTAATTTTCTCAAACAACTCGCCTTTACTTTTGAGTGTATATATTGCTACCCATCTTGAGAAATCATTAACTTTTATCTGTAGAAATTATATTCAAACTAAGTTTCACATCCGTAAATGTTTACTCTTATGTGCTTTAACTACATACAGCCGCTTTGTTTTATTAACTCGAATAAACATATCATTACTTGGCATATAAATTTCAAGCAATTTCTTTTTACCAACAAAGTAAAACTCATTTCTGAAACAGAGCTTAAATTAATTAAATTTTTTAATAAATCTGGTACAAAATACACTTCTTTTAATTCAATTGGTATTTTTGACTTGTCATTATCTAAATTAATATAAACTACCAACACTTTTAGCAACTAAAACCCCCTTTCCTTTATTAACCTTTTTATCAATCTCTTGAAAATCAACAAATCAATCTCTACCATTACAAAAATGATGAGTTGCACCGGTATCACATATAAATTCGTGTTCTGGCATTATTTTTCTGTGTTATGCAGTTAAAAAACCCCCAACTACTACTTGCATTAAAAGATGAACTTTGCATGAATCAAGATACATTAGTATTCTTGCTACTGGAGCCTAGTTGATGTTCAACATTTCTTATATGATGCTGTTTATTTTCATCGCCTCTCCATTTGTTTACCTTACAGTGCTTTGCAGTATGACCAAATCCTCTACATCTAATTTACTTTAGCACCAACTGTAGATGTTCTTGAAACATTAGACACATTTTTAGATAACAATCGCCCTTTTTCAGCTAATAATGCTGTAGCGACAGCATCAGAGGTAGACTGTTTATCCAGTAACTGGTAAAGTTGCTGCCAATAATATTACATCACTCTGGTATACCACTTACCATTTTATAAGCAACATGCACATTTTTAATTTCACAATTTACGTTATCTAATCGGCGTTGGAGATCTCTACGTTTAGCTATATATAACGCGAATGCCTCATCTTCCACTACGACCGCTGAGAAAAATTCAGTCGGTAACCTTCCTATCATAGCATTTGAAGATGGCTCATAATTGTTTTTACTTGTTGACCCAGTGACAAATAAATGGTTGATAGAGCTTTATCTTGTTTTTTACTAAATTCGCTTTTATCTTTTGTTGTACTTTCAGTCTGTAAAATTTCTAGATCAGCTTCAACATCTGTAACAAATACATACTGATCAATAGCATGTAACAACATTTCAATATCGACATGTCATTCTCGATAATTTGATGCTCCCTGTAACATCTGAAGGTTCATTGCACTTCTAAATTCATTTTGTTCAAGTGTAATTTTTTATAGGGCAAAATAATTCATTTAAACTATTCAATTAAAAATATCTATAAACATCATTCATTAATCAACTGATGACAGGGACAGTTAATTATTCCACAAAAAATCCTACAATATTGTGTTTAAAGCATGACTGGATCCACAACCTTGTGACAATTAGATACAAATATATTGCAAAATAAATATCTCCTATTAAAGAAGCCACTTTAAATCAAACAGTATAATTAGGGGGCAAAAGAAATTCGTCACACGTACATATTTACATTAAACTCAACTAACTAATTCAAACCATAGTAACACTAAACCCTGCTTGTACGTTATGATTCTTCATGAGTCAGAAAATGTTTGTTATCACAAAATCACAGTAATAAAAAGCTATTTCTCCTAGACATTGATGGAGAATACCTAGATTACATTTACTACGCATAAAACCCTAAATAATATTAATACAATCCATTGAGATTATTTACTTACTAAAATAATTTGTGGAGCGTTTAACACATAACAAGTTTGCATAATACGCTCATTTTTAAATTAAATACGAACAACATCATTCATTGAACTTCTGCTGCTATTGGTAGGAGACTGTTCTTACTGAACAATTCTTGATTGGTACCTTGGGAAATTCGAATAGAATGCCGCTCTATGGAGGTTATCTCTTCTGGGATGTAGTTAGGTGACAGCCCAGCTTCCATCAGAAAGGAATAAGATTATCTTGCTTGATTAGTACAAAGATTCCAGCCTATTGTTCAGCAACATATTCCTTGGACCAACATGTCCTAAAGTGTTATTTTTACTGCTAGATTTTCTAAGGCACAGAAGGTCTTCATTAGATATCCCTTGAACATTAAGATCATATGCTGGCACCATAGATTTTATTGTACCTTTTGACTGCATTAAGTTTCATTCTAATATTAGAATTAGGGGACTTTTGAATCCAAAAGGGGGAAGCTTGTTTGCTAATACGAAAATTTAATCTTATTTTACTTTAATTGTTTAGTTCTGTGTGCACGTGCAGGCATGTGTGCATGTGCACATGCATCCATATGAGTGGACATGCACATACGTGTGTTCATGTATGTATTGTTAATGTTTCAACTAATTACATATTTTGTTGTTTATCAGGTGTGAGCGTCAGTATATAGACAAGCACATGCACGTGGGCACATGGCGCACACGTTCGAGGGAGTATGCTCGTGCATGTGCATGTGTGTGTGAGCACATGCATGCATGTGCATGCGTGTGTGTATGTGTGTGCGTGCGTGTTATTAATGTTTCAATTAATTACATATTTTGTTGTTTTCAGGTTTTAGCTAAAGTAATCGAAAAAAATTCTAACGAATTTACATTAACTATGTCACATTTGGCAACGTCAAGGCCTATAATAAGATTTGTTCTTGGCAGTTATGCAAATGCTGTTGTAAAAGAAATTCGAAAAGACTGTTTAATAATGTCAACTCGTTCTAATATTAGAGCAAAAATTCCAATTCAACATTTGAGCCCTCATGTATCCTTAAATTCCTTATTATTAGGTATATATTATAACTATCTAAACATTTAATTTATTGAAAAATTTGTAGATACATACACCGTTGGTGACGAATTAATTGATCTAATGTGTATAGATAATCGAGAACGGAATATACTTTCTATTAGAGAGGCACTGCAGTATAAGAAAGATGATTTTAAGATATGTGCATTCCAAGATTTAGAAGTTGGTTCCCTAATGCGTGGTTTTTATAAATCTCACAGTGGTAAAACTTCTGTTAATATTACCATTCCACTTAAACCACATTGCATTGTTCAGAATATTAAGTTGGAGGTATTTAGTTAAAAGTTTTAGCATGTAAAATTATGTATATTGTTAGGATGTTACTGGTCAAAAGAAATTAGGTAACCTACACTTTCAACCACATCAGCCAATTGTACTGAAAGTAGTTGAAGTTGAGCAGAATGGTATTCTAAAGCTAACTGGAAAATTATCTGACATCTACATTTATGATGAAATGGTAATCTGCCTACCATAGAAATAAAAATGAATGTTTTTATTTACAGATATCTTTAAATAATTTAGAAAGTTATTTCACAAATTTTGAAAGAATTATAAGTCACCAAGTTCAGAAGAATTCAGATTTGGCACATTTATCTGTTGGGCAACGTGTACAATGTGTAGTTTCAAATTTTGATGACTCTGGTTGCATGGTTTTAATTAATAACAGCTGTCTACAGGGACTGTGTCCTAAACTACTCTGTCCAAGTAGGTATTATTTATTAAATATTTTTTATTATTGGAATGTGACCGATTAAAATTATTAGTATATAAAACTCACTTCTAATATAGTTGGAAAATTTTAGTTTTAGGTAGTGGCAATCATAAAAATAAAAGATGGCTGTTGTTTATGTTTTTGTTTATTTATTTTTATTGTGTAACTATACAGGGTGTTTCAATTTCGAGGTAACCGTAGGGATCTCATTTAATATGTGATAGCGGGTAGCTTTAAATTTGACATTTCTACAGAATTTTGTGCTGAACAATATACTATAAAGAAATTTCACCTAACTTTATTTGTTTCCATGTTATAGTAAAAAAAAAACCAAATCAGTTGATTTTCGTTTTTTATTCATAACTTTGTTATTTGAACACATCAGAAAACTGTAACGACATTCTTAGGACAATTTTTTATTTTCTAGCAACTGGAGTTATTAAATTTGTTATAAAACGTTTCGTTATGTTTGAACCATCATTGACTTTCTTATTTCTTATGGACTCCATAGTAGATTTTTATGCCATTGTATAGAGAATTTATTCCTGATTGCAAAAATGTATAATATCCCTACATTATTATTACTAAGAAATCTGTTGTTCTCAATAAAGTATTATGCACACAATTAAGATACTTCTGGAAAAAGAAACAGTAAAGTTACTATCAAAGCTTTATTTATTTTAATATTTTATAAAGTAGGGAACGAAGTATGCCAAAAATAAAATAGAAAAATAAAATTTACAGTAAATGTTCAAACAGGAACCCATTCTGTTGGGTACAGAGACGAATCTTCTTGTTCATATTATTTGCCACTCTCTGAATTGTTCTTCGGGGAATATTTAAAAACGCAGTCTGTATAACGTTTGTCAATTCGTCTTTTTACGCTACATTTTTAATTGTTCCTCAAACAAAGTAATATACTTAAATTGGGAGATCTGGCAGGCTATGGGGTTATACTGGGATTTTCAATTCATTTATTTGGAAAAATTTCATTAAGAAGTTTAATCACCCCTACTGCATTGTGTGGTGGGACTCCATCCTGTTGCTACTATACATCTTGTAACTGATTGTGTGCAATACTGTCTAGATACTCCATTAATTGTCCTCTCAAAAACTGTAGATACCTTTCTGCATTTAAGGTTCCGTCGTAAAAGTATGGCCCTAAAATTTGATCTTTCCAAATACCAGCTCAAACATTAATGCCAAATCAATGATGATTTCGAATCTCTCTATTCCGTATTGGATTTTAAATAGACCAATAATGTTCATTATTGCGATTGAACATTTCCGTAGTTTAAAAGACATTCATCTGTTCACATAATGTTATTTAAAAATTCCCATTTTCAGTATTTCTGGTTTGCAACCACTTACAAAAATTTAACGCGCATGGTTATCATTAGTGTGTAACATTTGACTAATGTGTATTTTATACAGTTTGTAACTGTTGCTTTTTAATGCCCTCCAAACTGTAGTACAAAGGCAAATGCAAATTAGCAGCTATCTCCCGAGTGGACATGGATGGATTATTATGAACCTAAAAAATGATATTTCACACATTACTATCTAATACTATAAATAAACAACAAACCGAGAATTATCTGTTGAAGTATTTCTCTATTTTCTTCTACAACTGTACTTCCATGACTAGCCCTGGGCCTATTGAAACTTACCAACACAGTTAAATTTCGATGTAATTTTGAAAAGTTTCATTCGGATGTCACCTTTCAGGGTATGTTTCTGAATAAACCACACGCACATTTCTGCTATTCTTGTTGCACACATAATAAACTTGTAGCATATCAAGCTGTGTTTTTTTTTACCATAACATGGAAACAAATGCAGAAAAGTAAAATTTCATTATGGCATATTTTTCAGCACAACATCCTGCAGAAGTGTCAAATTTAAACCCACCTGCTATCACTTATATTAAATGAGATTCCCCATGGTTGCCCTCGAAATTGAAACACCCTGTATATGTAATGTTCAACTAATTTTGTTTGGTTTTTGTATGAAATAAACAGTCTTTATTAGTAAGTTATGTTTCAATATATACCATTAAAACCAAGAGGTTATGGCGCCAGACTTGCATGTTGAAATATTAAAAATATATTAGCCAAGTATGAGACTCCTTACCAGTTATGTAATTCTGACCAATGACTACCGTTTTAGTTCATAACACAACATCTCATTCGTCGTGTGCTCTCATCAATGCAAAATCGACTTACTTTACAATACGTAAATTCCTATCGCTTTTAAATTTAATCGTTTCAAATGTTTCCTTCGTATAAGTATAGCCCGATTTGTATTCGTCAATAGGCTCTATTATTTTCATAGAGTTTGTTTACAGATACATCTTATTTTATATATTGTTCTACACAATTTCTTATTGCGGACTGCAAATAACTTGTCTTTTATTATTTGAATTGCCTTGGGGCATGAACCCGGGTGTCGCCATGAGAAGGTTTGTTACGTTTGTAAATAAATTTTGCTGTAACATTCCGCAAATCTCAAATGGCCAGACGTACTTGTATAGCCATCTATAGAATTTACTATGTAGTTTCGATTCAATTCTGTACTTCCACGCTTAGTAGTGTTGGTGTTTTATCACTTGATGGCGGTTTTATTTACTTTTGCCATAGTACAGAGATTGTTTTGAAATTATATCGGTATAATAGCTTCGATTACTGCATATGCTTCTTGGAACTTATTTCACTCTGATGGGGCTTAACAAAGTCGAAACCGTCGGTCAGTGGATGTTTCCTCCCCTGTGAAGTAATAAAGCTAATGTTTTGTTATTGGCTATATAACTACTAGCCCGATTTGTATTCTTCAATAGGTTTTATTATTTTCATAGAGTTTGTTTACAGATACATCTTATATATATATATATATATATATATATATATATATTGCTTGTGTTGTTTTTGCCCCACGGTTGTGCATGTCATAAAATGTCGTGTTATTTTTCTGTAGGAAAAATAAAAACCTTTGTTATTCTCGCCCCACGAATTGGGCGCAATACAATGCTGCGATACTTTACCAGCCCCCTACGATGCACAGCATAAAATGCTGTGTTAATCCCTTTTTATTAATCAATCACTTGTAAAATGTTAAGTTATAGATCTCTTTGCCTCAAGTAGAGGATTCAATTAAATAAAGCAATTCTACAATACACAATATAATGATTAAATATTTACAACCTTATAAAAATCTCCCCTTTTTCAGAATATTTACATATGTCAGATTTAAGAAATTGAAGCCAGCAAAACGAGCCTTTTGTTATATTTAGAGATCTTTTGAAACGTTTCAAGATGTCTATTGCCTTTCATAAATTTATCAAAGAAACCCCGGTTTTGTCGACTTACTTTTTCGAAAGATTATTGAATTAAACAGTTTACAGAAATAAATTATATCAACGTATCTAACCTGGAGTGGTTCAGTAGTTTCTTTGCATCCCCAAGAGTTTTTGTGTCCAGTTTGGAAGTTGACATCAAAACCAAAATGCTATCCAAATCGTTATTCAAAATCCCATAAGTTAATCCAATAAAAGGTTTTCCATCTCCGTAATTAACAAAACAGTAATAGAACATTTACCATGTCAGTGATTACCAAAATTAATTTAACAGGAGGTAATCTCCAGAATCATCTCCAGAGTCATCTCCAGAGCCCTGTTTTATTTATTTTAGAAATTGTATAATTTTACTAAATCTGGTTTACTTACGTCTAAAATAGATTGGCTTACTTACACAATTTTTACACTTATAAAATGATTTTCATTTTACTTTCGTTTAACTGGTTACGTGAATAATTTAGCACTTTTGAGTATCGTGACAGCCCAGTTTCAAATGTATACTAACTTGTTGCTCAATTGTTAACGTATTTATAGGCCTTGCCCCTTTGTTTGCTATTTGTTGTTTTACGTGTTGGGCGACACCATTTGTCTTATCTCTTGTGTACTCCGGAAAATTTTACGAATTGTTTAGTTCAAATACTTGGAAGAACGCTAAAAACATCACGTATTCATTTATATACCATTACATTTAATTTAGAAATCCCAGGAATTTTCATTCCTTAAAATTGCGTATTCATTGTTATTTGCTTATTCTTATTTAAACAGAAATAAATTTGGTGTTTGTTTATTTCCTAGTTAAATTGGATTTTTGAACAAATGTAATACTTTATGTCACGTACAATTTATTCAAATAATGCATAATTTTTGCCTGCGTTTATGATGATATATTTAACGCACTTGTTGAATATTTGTCTAGCCAATTCATATAGGTTTTCCGTTGATTTAATTTTGATGCATTTCGTTACATTTTTAAATCTTATCTTTGCTCGTACCTACTCTTGGATATGCGTTTAATCTCTTGTACTGTTATATACAGTGTGCGCTCAACTAACCATATTTATAATGACCTATTTACTCTTCTAATATCTGTGATTATGTGCTTTTGTTATTTGGAAATTTCTTTTGTTTATTCTACGACCCCTGTGACTCAACCTACTCCAAAATTAACCCTATAATTATAGCATTAATCCCCCAAATTAAAATAAAAATTTTTGGAAAATGTTAACTTTTGGCGCCCAACGTGCGACAAAATTCACATTGGTTCAAAACTCTTTTATTTTTATTTTCTCTTTTGCTATTTACACAACTCCTACATTATTTTTACATCCCTATTCCTATTTTGATCTATATTATACCTATACACCTATTCATTCTAAATTTTATTACTATTGTGTTATTATAATCTATTAATATTTCACTTCCTATCTACCCATACTTTTTCTATTTACATACCCTTTTTCTATTTACACACTACCTTTTATGATTTTCTATTTTTTCATTCTCTATTTATCTATATCTTTACTATTTACATTGACTTTTTCCGTTTATCATATACCTTTTTTATTTACTTATATAATTCTTTATCATCACTTCATATTTCTCTTGTCACTATATTCCTATTCACATACCTTTCTTATTTATCATCAATTTATACAACGTATCTTCATCTCTCCATATTTCTAATAAACCCCTCCTATTTATCTATCCCAACTTATCTATACCTGTTTTTTATTTCACAAAAACATCATAATCTTTTCTTATATCCAATGAATTGCTCCTATTTACATCAACCTATGCTACTCCTACTTATCCTAAACCTATCCTAATTATTATTAACCTATCCTATGTTCTATTGTTTTCTAATATTTACAATATGTTGTATTTACTTATAGTTCCACTTTCATTAACCCATCCTATGCTTTATTGTTTTCTAATAGATTCAGTTTGTACGAATTCTATTCCTAAATCTATCCTAATTTATGATGCTATCCTAATTTAACTCTCCTATACTAATTTATTAATGTCCCTATTTAATTCTCCTATTTGTATATACCTATCCTAATTTATGATTGTATTACTATTTAACTAATTGTTTATTTTACAATATGTACACTTTTCTATTCCTTTCCATTATCAAAAACTTTTTATCTGAAATTATTTTGTCCTTCTTCTTTTCAAAATTGACCATGTTTACAACATTATTTTCTGAATTTACATCATTAATTGTCTTATTTTATTTCCTCCTGAAAGAATTCACACTTCTTCCTATTTACCTTTCTCCCTCCTAAATATAACTCCAACAAAATTCGTTCAAGATGTACGAAATGTTGTTCTATGTCATCACTAAAAATTAAAACATCATCCACATAATGTATGCAGAATTCTTCATACGGTCCCCAATATACTCTGCATAGCTTTTACTAATGCAGCCGTACTTGAAGACAAACCAAAAGGAACCACTTTAAATTGATAAATTTGCCCTTCTATCGAAAAACCCGTGTATTTTCTGGATTCACGTTCCAATGGAATAAGCCAAAATGAATTATTTATGTCAATTTTTGAAAATATTTTCTTATTACCTATTGTTGCTAAAATTGTATCCATAGTTGGTGGACTGTTGTATTGAGGTTTGGTTCTTTTATTTATTTTCCTAGCATCCAAACAATCTGATGCTGTCATTATCATCATCATCATCATTCCCATTCTCAATTTAATTATCGGTAATAAGCTTTTATTCATTTCCTTTTCCATTTCACATTTTATATATTCATGCTGGTGTTCGTATCCATTTATTTTTAAGGGCTTACTTGGTTTGTCCTCTTTTAAAAATCCTGATTCGACGTAGATGGTCTTGCCTGACTCGTAACTTCTGCATAGGTACGGTTCATTCTTGTAGGTTGTGCTGATTGTTCCCGATGTTGTGTTTGAAGCGTACACTGATTTATATTTCTGTCGTGATTCGTTCGCTCTGTTTCTCTTCTTGACGTGTCTTGTGTTCCAGTTCCTTCTAAAATTATTGTGATTGTAGTTATTGTAATTGTTTCTATAAAAATTTCCCTTATAATTTCCACTATTATTCGATCTATTGTTTCTGTGATTCTTTGCATTCTACCTAAATTTTCTCGCTGTCTTGGTACCATCCTACCTTCCGCTACACGACTTTGTCCTAACTCATCACAACGTTGTAGATATTCCAAGAAAATCACCCTGCTTACTATATTTTGAATCATTACATAATGTCTTATTTCTTCGCCAAAATGTCCCGCTAAGTACTTTATGTTTTGAGTTTCTTCCATCGGCCGATCTAATTGCTTTGCTAGACTGAATTTTTGTATGGCGTATATTTCTCTGGTTATCCCTAAGTTCTGATTATATTTTCCTGTAATTAAATTATTTCGCGTTTTGTATTGTTGATTATCCCCCAAAATTTTCTCAAAAATCTACTTTCAAACTCCTGAAATGTCCCTATCTCGTTTTCTATTAAGTCAAACCATATCTCCGCGCTTCCTTTCAACATTGATCTTACGAAATTTAAATTGTCCCTTTCATCCGTTGATCCCTGTATTAATTTTCTTATATTATTTAAAAATTCTTTTGGATTCACCTTGTTGTCTCCATAAAATTTGGAATACTGTTCAACTGAAATTTGTGGTCTATTTATCCTAGTGTGTTGCAATCCCTGATTCCTACCCGCATTTTCAAATTCTAATTTTAAATTACCTAACTCTCTATTTACATCATTAAGTCCTATTTCACAGTTTCCCAAAACTTCCCGCATCTTTTTACCTAAATCTGTAATCCGGTCATTTGTTTCTTTTTTAGATGTTTCCTGATCTAATTTCACTTTTCAAACCTCGTCTCTAACTTTATCTACATCGTCCATCATTCTAACGAATTTATTTTCAAAGTGTACCTGCATTTCTGCGATCGTTTGATTACTTTCCTTTAATCCGTCACTTATAATTTTTATTTCGGCACCGAGTTTTTCTCCATTCTCCTTAATCTGCATCTTAATATTTTCCATGTTCTCTTCGCTTTTGTCCATTTTTTGTTTAAGGTTAAAAGAATAGACATGATTTCAGATTGTTGTGAAATCTGTCGTTCTTCACTTTGACTTCGCGTCAACCTTTGTTTTTGCATTTCCATAGATACATCTTGTAGAATTACGCTTTCTTGTGACCCTATTTCCACCCCTTGGTTCCTCAATGCCTCTCTGGTATCCTTTATTTGTTTATCCATTTTAAAATTTTTATTATTATTAATATTTCAAATTCCTTCAGATTTTTAAATTCCTAAACCTTTTTTAATTGAATTATTCTTCGTGCTTCTACAAATTTTTAATTTTTTTTTTTAAATTTTAATTTTCTTTTAGTGGTGTTCTCACCCCTATGCTTTGGGTCGCCATAAAATGCTGTGATATTTTATTTAGGGTCAACAAGCCCCTACGATGGGCACCATAAAATGCTGTGTTAATTTCGCTCCACGGTTGTGCATGTCATAAAATGTCGTGTTATCTTACCGTAGGAAAAATAAAAACCTTTGTTATTCTTGCCCCACGAATTGGGCGCAATAAAATGCTGTGATACTTTACCAGCCCCTACGATGGTCAGCATAAAATGCTGTGTTAATGCCTTTTTATTAATCAAGCATTTGTAAAATGTTAAGTTATAGATCTCTTTGCCTCAACTTGTAACCTTCGGTTTAGTTTAAGAGTACATTTTAGTCATCGTACATATTTTTATATTTAAAATTCCATATTTTGATACAATAATGTTACAATGTAAATTCCTAAAAACCTAAGTTCGAGTTTCAATACGTTCTTATCTTATTCTTGGTAAAGGCAGGTGGCCGGAGTTCTAAGAAATCATGTCGCAACCGCTTAAATCATCACGTATTCATTTACATACCATTACATTTAATTTAGAAATCCCAGGAATTTTTGTTCATTAAATCACGTATTCATTGTTATTTGCTTATTCTTATCTAAACAGAAATAAATTTGGTGTTTGTTTATTTCCTAGTTAAATTGGATTTTTGTACAAATGTAATACTTTATGTCACGTACAATTTATTCAAATAATGCATAATTTTTTGCCTGCGTTTATGATGATATATTTAACGCACTTATTGAATATTTATCTAGCCAATTCATATAGGTTTTCCGTTGATTTAAATCAGAAAAAAAAGATTTAGATTATCAGACAAACTCCTGAAATTGGAATAGCTTTTAGATTATGCTATAATTTGACAAACATACGGATTTTGTATACACAATTTGTGTTTGCTTTTTTACTAATCAGAAGGGACTGACTTTGTAAGTATTTTTGGATTATTTTTAAGAACTATTACTTGCTGTGTTGGGATACTATGGACTCGAGGCGAGAATCTGTGATATCGTTTAAAAAATTTAATTCATTGGATTATACTGCATGGAAGATAACTTGCAGTATGGTACTGAGAGATCGTGTACTATATAATTTTATAGAAGCTATGCAAACTTTAAATGGAGAATCTTCAACTAAATATATCTAACGTTAGAGGATGAGATTCAACTTCTATTAGTGAACATAGAAGAATCTCATGCAGCTTGAACTGTTCTCCAAAATGAATTCGAGCCCTCATCTCTTCTTCGATTAGCCTTAATATACAGGGATTTCTTTACTATTCGAATATTAGATAGTGAATCCATGGGTGTGTAAGTATCACGTATATTTAAAATTGTAGGTGAATTAGAGCGACCGAAAGAAACTATTTCTGATAGGTTAGTAGCAATTGTGATACTTCTAGAATTAGGAGATTTTTATGATGCTGTGTCTCAGTCCATTTGTCAATTACCATGACAGGTTATCAACTAAAGTTGTAAAAGATTGTCTATTGATAGAGGAGAATCGGATACATGCTAAGCATTAAGGTAAGCTAGGGGAAGGAATAATTAAAACCAATACACCTTCATTGAATATAGTCAGACGCGAACATAATGGAAATAATATTACTATTGATAAAGTTCAGACACTAATGTAAATAATAGAAAGAAGTGTTTCAGATGCGTTAGATTAGGACATTTTTAACGGGATTGTAGGATGAAACTACATGTCAGTCCTAACAAAGGTACTTTAAGTATGGAAATTTTCACTTTAGTAGTCTTTTGATGGGTATCATAAAACCTAATGAATGTTTAAATAACAATTGTGTGTTAGATAGCGGTGGAACCCATCATTTTGCTTTGATGGATCAGCATTTAATGATTTCACAGAAATAGAAAGGATTTCTATTTTACAAGGACATGGGAAGATGTTTGCCACTTGCAAAGGTAAAGTCTTGGTAAATATTGTAAATAATGGTAAGGAAAACTGCTCTTTAGAATTACTAAATGTGTATTATATTCCGAAATTATGTAGAAGCAATATCTGTATACGTATTAAGTCAAGAAAGGTTTCAAATAAGATTTGATAAGGATAATTTAACCATTATAGACAAACATGTGTTAAGTTTCTTATTGGGTTCATTAACATTATTATCGGCAAACTGGTATACTCAAACACTTACACTTGTATAAATAAATCTCATCTCTTCTTTAATACCATTTATTTATATCAACACCAAAACAATAACTAACTATCCCTAATCACCCGACTCCCATTCTAATTATCTGTTTCCCTACTCTCGTGCCACAAGCTCCTATTATTCAATTTGGGAGGTGCGCCCTTACATTAATACGATATTACATATTGCTATATTATTTTATACACTTCCCTCCACTAAATTAAACAATACATACGAACCAAAATCGTACATATATCATAAGCCAAAATACAAAATAAACTTATCTAAATAATTCAGCAGAAAAACGTACTGGAGGTTTTACATTTCTTTTTGGTAATCCAAAAATTGCAAATTGCAATTTTAACTTACTGATCATGCTACTTGCATCTGTTTTATTTATTTCCTAACTATTCAACCATTTTGAGTGTTCATCAATTAAAAGTAAAATTTTACAATTTTGAACTTCTAGAAAATCTATGTGTGAACACAGTCCATGGAGTACCTTCTTTTTCTAATGATGAATAAACTTTGCGATTACTATGTTTTTGAGTAAGCTGACATGGTATGCAAGTTTGAATATGCTTAATCACGTCAGCTTCCATACCAGACCAAAAAACACACGAACGTGCTAACATTTTCATTTTTAACAACCTTAAATGATTTCCGTGTAACATGTCTAATATTTTAAATTGCAATGTTTTGGGTACAACGACGCATTGTCCAAACAACAAACAATCTTTTTCAATCGATATATTATTCCTTATTTTAAAGTATTGTTTTAAATTAGTATTTGACTCAAATAACCACGATTGTTTTAACTTATTTTTCACCTCACATAAAACACAATCAGAACTGGTTTCTTCTGAAATTTCTTTGTACGTTAGAAACACATTTTCTAATTTACTGTCTAAGGGAAAACATTCAACATGCACCACATCTGTGATATCTGTTAAAGGCAGGCGTGATAAAACATCAGCATTACTAATATCCTTGCCTTTTTTATATTTTATACTGTAATTATAGGCTCCTAATATTAGAGACCACCTCTGCAGTCAAGCTGCTGCAATAGGTGGTGTTTGTTTATTTGGGTTAAAAATTATTTCCAGAGGTTTATGATCCATAACCAACTGAAAAAAGTTTCCCATTAAATACTTATTAAATCTTTTAACCGCAAAAATAATTGCAAGCCCTTCTCTTTCCAATTGTGAATAATTGCGTTCAGCCGTTGATAACGTGCTTGACACGAATGCAACGGTTCAATTCCATTTATCATATGCGCTAATTTTGTGCCAACACCATATGCACTACTATCGTAAGTAACTACTATTGAGTATTTCGGGTTAAATAATACTAACAGTGATCAATTTTGTATTAGATCATCACTTTTAATGAATGCTTCCTCACATCCGTTTTTAATAAATAATGTAACGGAGCCAGCACATCACAAGGCATTTTAAAAAATTTACAATAAAAATTTAAGCAACTTAAAATGCTCTTAAACTGTTTTACATTTTCAGGTCTAGGCGCTTCCCTAATAACCTTAACTTTATCATGGCATGGACGCAAGCCATGTTCATCTAAACTATAACTCTATAAATTAATTTTTTGAACCAAAAACTTACATTTTTGTAAATTCAACTTTACATGATATTCATTTAAATGTTTCAGAACTTGCCACAAATTTTGTTTACATTGCTCCCTATCTGGGGCTGTAATTATGATATTATCTAAATAACAAACTACCCCCGTCACCTCTTTTAAAATGTTAAATCTAATTCGCAAAAAACTTACCACCTGATAACTGAGTAAACAAATCTTCAATTACCGGTAATGGATAATGTTCAAATTCTACATTTTTATTTACTGATCTTAAATCACAACATAAACGAATGCGATCACAACCTTTTCTTGGAACACACAATAATGGAGAAGCCCACTGACTAATCTTAACAAGCGTAATAATTCCCTCTTGTTCCAAACGATTCAATTCTTGTGCTACAGTGGCTTTTAATGCATATGGTACATTATTTGAACGATGCAAAACAGGAACATCATTAGGCTTCAGCACAACATTCACCTTAAAACCTTTAATTGTTTCTTCCATACCAGATTTAAAAATAACTTTTGGAAACTGTGTACTAATTTCTTGAATTATGGAAGGCGATTGTTCAATATCATTTATTGAATTTATAATTTTTTGTAAGCACAAACTGTCCTTCCACTCAGGATTAATGACAATTAGCAAATCCCTTCCTAATAGCAGCTTTTTTAGACCCGGACCAGCTACTAATATTTCTACATTACAACTTTGATCATCAACACATGTTTTTAACTTTACCCAAATTTTTCCAGGTAAATTTAATGGTCCGTCACTGGCTATAACTAATCGAATATCTGTTATCGGAACCCGATAAAAATATTTTTTATAAACTAAACGCGGTATCACTGATACTGCTGATCCCGTGTCAACCATAAATTTAATTTTATGATTGTTCAAAATGACGTTGGACCACAATGGTTCATTATAATTATCGTTGTTCACAACATGTATTTCCTGCAGTTCTAGCAAGTTAATTTCAATTTGACACATTTTCGATATGTGGCCTTTTTTATTACGCTTAAATCATATCCAATTTCTACATTTACATTCATCGGAGATATGTCCTTGTTTACCACATCGGAAACAACTTTTATTCTTACTTGAATTTGTTCTATATCGGAAATTCCTACTTACATTTCTGGCTGAAGAGTGTAAACGTGGATGTGGTTGTGTACGAAAACTTGACCGGGAACGAGTTTTTGTAACTGCCACATTTGATTTATTTACAGATTGCTGATTTACCACTAATAGATCCAAATCTATATTTTTACCAATTTCACTTTTAAGAACTTTACTTTTAGCTTTAATTACGTCCATTTCCAGACAGATCGTTTTTGCAGTTTCAAAGATTAATTTTTTTTTTCACTTGACGACTTCTAGTAGCATGATCAATAACAACATGAACAATTTTATCATGCAAGGCGTCTTGTAGAAAAGCACCAAAATTACAATTATGTGCAATTTGTTTAAGAGCAAATAAAAAATCCTTAAAACTTTCGCCGTGTTGCTGATGTCTGCACCAAAATTTATACCGTTCCATTACTTCTAGTTGACCCGTTGAGTAGTGCTGCTTTAAAACTTCAGCTAATTCCTCAAAACTTTTGTTAATCAGCTTTTCTAGCATCACCAGATTTTTTTAAAATTCTATACATTTCAGGCTCAATTAATATTAACAACTGATTTACCTTATTGCTTTCTTCGGTTCGAGTAACCTTGAAAAAAAAAATTCTAGACGTTCAACATTATCATATGGCAACATTAATACACGTGAGTTTTGCTTTATTCCAGTTTCTTTATCAGCCATATTATAACTTTCTCAATTAATAACTCTTTTAACCAAAATTAAACTTTTACAAACTATGTAGAAATTATAATTTTCACACAGTGTTTTCTTTATTTTCTCACTGTTAACTATTTGCAGTAGCAGTGCATCTGTTTATAATACTGACAATATCCGTTTCTAGTCGCCACTGTTACGTTTCTTATTGGGTTCATTAACATTATTATCAGCAAACTGGTATACTCAAAACACTTACACTTGTATAAATAAATGTCATCTCCTCCTTGATACCATTTATTTATATCAACACCAAAACAATAACTGACTATCCCTAATCGCCCGGCTCCCATTCTAATTATCTGTTTCCCTACTCTCGTGCCACATGCACACGCGTGTATTATTCAATTTGGGAGGAGCGCCTTTACATTAATACGATATTACATATTGCTATATTATTTTATACAACAACATGGCAATAGTATTAGATTAATGTCTAAAAATAGTTTATTTATAATAGATCCTAATTCAAAAAATTGAAATACACCTAAAAATATTGAGAAATCGAGCTTCATTACTAACAAAGGTGATGATATTTCAAAGAGAGAATGTTCTGAGGAGATTTTGTTACCAAAGAATTCTCTCATTGTGGCATTACAGATTAGCTCACATAGTAGATTTTGAACTAGTAAAATTTTTATTTGCCCTACAAGTATGTCTCCGAAGATTTGTTGATTAACATGTTGATGTGAAATGCGCTGAATTAAAGGAATCCATTTACACGGAACAACCTAAGGGTTTTATGAAGGAAAATAAAGAAAAATACGTTGTTAAATTAAACAAAGCATTGTAGGAACTTATACAATCCGGGAGAGAATGGAACATACACATCAATGCAGTGTTACACAAACTAAGATCTGTATCAAAAGAATTCAACCACCTATATTTTGATTTATGTAAACGACATGGCCATATTTGCCAAGGATAGAGAACTTCTGAGTTTTGTTATTAAAGATTTAAAATTTTAATTTGAATGCGTCAATTTGGGGCCTATCGGTAGATTTTTGGGAATTTAGTTTGAACATCCGGAAAAGGTATTTTATTGAATCAAAAGATTTTCATTTGAAACTTTGCTAATAAATTTTAAATTAATAAAGATAAAAAGGTTATTACTCCTTTAGATCCTAGAATAAATTTACGGAAGGTTAAGGAAACCGAAATTGAATACGAATGTCCTTTAAAGAACTAGTAGGTAGCCTATTATTTATCGCATCAAGGACAAGGTTTGATATATCTTTTGCAACAACGCAATTTGCTTCTAAACCCAACCAGGCAGTTTGAAAATTATTATTAAATGTTTTGCATTACTTGTATTGCACTAGACACTTATCATTAAACCTGTCGTGTGTAAATAAAGGTATAATAGGAATCTACTCAGATGCATCATTTGTAACTTCTTTAAATAATAGGACGTCTGTTGGTGAATTTTTATTGTGTGTGGACGATGCTCCATCCAAAAATGTGTTAGTAAGTCTTTTATGGAAGCAGAATACGTAGCGATGAGTAGTAATGCTGTTGAATTACAATGGCCTATTAGGATACTTCAAGAATGTAAAGTTTTAAATGAAACAAGAAGGTTGCCTATTATATATACTGATAGCCAAAGTGCTATATAGTCTGTAAAGAATCGTGCAATAAACATACTCTCGAAGCATATATACATCCAGTATCATTTCATTTGTAAACTATATACTGAAAAATGGTTTGAATTGTAATATATTAATACAAAGGTAAACTGGGCAGATATTTTAACAAAATCGTTCTATTCGCCTAGATAGTATCAACAAGAACGGCAGGGATTGTGAAGATATCACCTTCTCGTTTATTTGCACTTTTACCTACTAGAATGTGAATGTTGGATATTAATAGTAATACCTAATACTCCCTGTATGTTTGTTGTGGTTTGTTAGTATTCTTCTTAATCTTCTTTGGGTATTAAACCACTCATAGTTTTTAAAATTATCTTTATTATTATTATTATTATTAATTACCTAGCAATAAAAGTCTTTTATTTTTGGTAGGTAATTGTCATACTGGCAACTTGACAAGAATTGTGGCAATGAAATTATCTTTTTCCTTTTTTTAAGCTTGTTTTTATAATTCATGGTGTTAAGTTAAATATATGAAGACTGATCAAAAAGACTTAATCACTTTATCGTGGAAATCGCTGTACAGTCTTTATAGAGACTTTTGAATGAGAAATTTTTTTTTTTTGTTAAAAAATAATTGTTCTCATTTTGAAAGGTGCCGTTAATTTGAAATGCACTTCGTATTTGCTCATAAAATAAATAACAAAGTGATATTTGGAATTCTCCAATAGAGAAGTTACTAATTGAAATTAATCTTGATTCTAACGTTTCTAAAAGAATGTTAGAACGGGTTTTCTTAATGGTACTAACAGATGTTCCAATTACATACCAGCAGCAACTAATTATTAAAATAGCAACTACATTTTTAGCAATTAGCAATAACAGGTTGCTTGTTAGCAAATCATTATTGTATAGTGATGTTGCATATTTAAAAATTTAATATGAATCGATACAGGGTAATAACTTTTATACTTGTACCATTATTTAATTGTTTTCTCCGTATGAATTTTTTTAAAGAGAGGATATATTTGACATTCAACAAAAATTTACTACTAAATGATGTTTTTCCGTTTATATAATTTGTTCTAAATTCTGTTATTGTCTTAGCTTCTATTACTGTAAGATTGTATTATTAATGCATTTGAATATTTTATATACATTAAGTGTTGTTTTAGAGGATATTCGTGTTGGTCAAAATTTAAAAGGGGCTGTGCTGTGGATTGACTATTCCAAGAATTTTGTGCATGTGGTGCTAAAAAAAGATGTTATTAAAAAGATAGCATGTGTACAAGGTACTTGCGATATAAGTTTATTACTGAATTAAATTATTTTTATACTGTAGCTGCAAATAAAGTGCCTTCGTTTGATGTGCTAACTAAAGCTAAAGTTTTAATGGTGAAAGATGAGTTTGTTCTCGGAGTTTTACTAAATGGAAAAATTAGTAATCAAATAATCTATCTACCTACATTTATTCATGAAAACTCGTTTTTTGATAAAATGGATGACTATCAGTTACTGGAAGAAATTACGGTTAAAGTATGCAGGTATGTAGATTATTTAACCTTTACAATTAAATTACTTTTTCTATAGTACCACAAAAAATACCTCATTCCTTGATTATTATTGGTTGCCAATGGCTTCATTGGTTTTTAAACTGAAAACAGAAATTATTTAATGCAAAGCGACAGTTGTTGAAATATAGGTTTGTATTAACTGCTGAATACATACAATCGGCGGTTCCGCAGCTCAGTTGGTGTGCGTGTGACTACTGAGCCCAAGGTCCCGGGTTTGAATCCTGAAATGGTCTGCTTAAAAATTGTATGGCGAGCATTTTTCACAAAATTACGCCCTCGTTCGGATGAGAGGTAAAATGTAGGTCCCGTGTGTGTTGTCATGCACGTTAAAGATCCCTACCTTGCTTGGAACAGCAAGGATTTGACAAAATTCAAAATTTCTAGGTAAAAAAAACTTGTTTCTGGCCAATGTAGTACCTTCGGGTGGAGTTACCAAATACATGATTCACTCTTATTGTGTGCTCGTGATGTCACTTGATCATTAAAGCAGCAAAAATAATTGAACGAGATACTGATCTTTATTGCATTTATCAAATAAGGAATTTAGTTACCTTTATACAAAATAATTCAAGAAAACCAGCTGTAGAGTGTCATGTCTTATTTGAAAATAAGCAATAAAAGGTAATGCTAAATACGATTCATATTTATTCTCTATTTAAAATTAATCTAAATGTGTACAGAATAAGTTTTTGAAAGTGATTGGAGTGAAGCAGAAGTGGAAAATATGGCTAAATTGGTAAATGATTTAAATAATTTTTAGATGTGCAACTTGTTTGAGGGAATGATCGAAAAGTGATTCCAAAAATGACAAATAAACAAAAGCGGATTAATGAATTTAAAAGTGGAATGAATTTGCAAGTTGAAAGACTAAATCAGAAAAGTAAATGTAGGGTATTACAATTAAAGGAGGAAGTAGGTTTAGAAATCGAAAAACAACTGTTGCCCGTTGTGGAAAAAATGGTTTGAACGAAAACCACATTAGACACTAGTAGTGTTAAGATATCAAAAGAATGTCAGTTATTAGACAAAAATGTGAAAGAGGTTAAGAATACTGTTATACATCGAGATATAGAATTGCAAAATGTCAGTTATTCTAGGTATGGACTGGATTATTAAGTATGGCATAAATTAGATTTTGAAAAAGAGAATTATCATTTAAGTATGAGAGAAAAAAATATTTTTTAAAAATTCACAGAGGGGTTTAAGTATATGGTGATGACTCAGCAAGTAAAGGTGGATTATAAAGAAAATCTGTTTCTGCTAGAAACCAATACATTTTGCCAAAAACAAATCATGGCATCATGTTTTAGACAAATTGGAAATAATAGTGCATTTTAAGTGTAACCATTTCCCAGCCATCTTACCAAATGAAACCTAAATGATTGAAACCCATCAGAAAACGCACGAATTAGATGATAATTGAAATAGTTTTAGTTACGCTGTCGATTCAGATGCAAAAGTAATAGACAAGATAAAGAATAAAACATTACCACTATTTTCAGATAATGAAGGATTATTTAATCAATTGGAACATAGTGTTTGTGCCGTGTTATTAAGCATAAGCCTTTATCACAAATAATTAATAGTCACCAACACTCATCTGCTAATATTGCCAATCTGCGCTGGTTTTTGTAATGTTGTGGACGGTAAATTGAAATTGCTGATTGTTACTATTGGAGATGCTGAATTTATGAATGATACACCATTTCAGAACACACCGCAATTATGTCTAACCACGGAAACGACAAGCTATTGTAGCTTTAACTAGCGCTTCTTTACCATAGTCATTGTTTTTGTGCGAGACGGAAAATCGGCATGCACGACAATATATTAATTAGTCTACTTATGCACATCTTGCGATAAGTGGAAAGGGGTACGATAAAGATAGGTTCCATAGCATTATTATTGTTAATGGTACATAATAAAACAAACACAGGAAACTAAATGCAATGAAAAACCTAACAGAGGCTTCATACTAAAAAACATGTTCCACTTGTAGAAAGTTGTATCCCATCCCTTTCTCTAAGAGAGATGCAATAAATTTAGAAATAAAAAGGATGTTGAAGCAAGGTGTGATAGACTGGTCCAAATCACTCTATTCTAACACCATAGTTGTTGTAGCAAGGAAAGACGGTACAGTAAAAATATGTTTAGATGCTAGGAAATTAAACAAATTTCTGATACTTGATAGGGAGTCTCCATCCAGTATGGAGGAACTTTTGCAAAAATTTAGTGGTGCTAAGTATTTTTCTACACTGGACATCACGAGTGGGTACTGGCAAATAAAACTACAGAAAGTAAATCGTCCCTTGACCGAATTTTTGATAAACGAAAAGATTACCAGTTTAAAGTATTTCTCTATTTGGTTTGAATGACAGTTGCAGTTTTTAATAAATGCTTAGACCAAGTATTGGGACCAGAAGTTTTATCACTTACTGTGGTGTGCATTGACGACATTCTAATAGCCTCAAAATCGATTGAGGAGCACGAAGAGCATTTGAATAAAGTATTAGCCAGTTTGAGTCATGCAAATATGATGGTTAAATTAAGAAGTAAGTAAGTCTGCGTTTTTAAAAAAGAACTCAAATTTGTAGGTCATATAGTTGGGGCAAACGGGGTCAAAGTTGACCCAAATAATATTGAGGCATTTTAAAAGTTTCCAGAATCAAAGAATAAGGAACTGCAATTATTGCTGGTTCTTTGCAATTTTTAAAGAAAAATTATCAAACAGTATGCTGAATTAACTGCATGATTAAGTTATTTAGTGGGTAAACATAAGTGGAAATCAGACAAAGAAGAAAAGGAAATATTTAATAAAATAAAGAATGAATTTTTAAATACCATTGAATTGAAACATTTGAACTTCACAAAACTTTCTTTTTGGAGATGGACATCTCCACAAAAGCATAAGGGTCTCATCTATTCCATATTGGGGCAAAAGGGGAAACAAACAAAAAAAACTTATATGATATCCGAATTGGAACTTTTAGGTATTGTATTTGTCTGTAAAAAATTTCAGACCCATATTTTAGGGTATCAAACAGTTATACTGATAGATCATCCTGCATTTTTGTTTCCATGCAAGACTCTCAGTGTGCAACTGATGTGTTGGTGTTTAGAATTACAGCATTGTAATATAGAAATTGCTTATAGGAATGGCTGACTTTTTGTGTCAGTATAGCTATGAGGGTGAAAAACAAAATAAAATTATTATGGCAGCAAACACTAAAATTCAGATACCAACCGAAATGGCATTAAAACATTTGTTCAGAAATTTAAAAGAAAAACAGACTCTAGATCCCCAAATAAAATAGGTATGAAATGAGCTTCTTACTAATGAACATGGAAAATAGAAGAAATTTAAACATCATATGATTCATGATGAGTCGTTATTTATAAAAAGGAAAGAGAGGGAAAGAGTGGTGGTTAATTTGAGTACCATGTCAAATAATAGAGGAATTAATTTGGGAATAACACCAAATATATGGGCCTGGGAGGAGAGTGAAGGGGAGTGGTGGTGGTTTGAACTAATTGAGTGCACACATTATATACCAAATTTGTATTCCAAAGTAGCAATAGTTATTTTCAACTGAGACATTTGCCAAAAGGCAAAACCAGCAAATATAATGGTTGCAAGTATTATGCAAAATATTTTGGCAGAGCTTATATGCACACATATATTACATTTTCGCTTGACATAGAATATTAACATACATTTCTGTCAGACATTGTGAATCTTGTAATGATTAGATAATTGAAGTGGGAAATATCTAAAAAGTTGTTATACTTGTTTTAATAAAGCTTTATCATTTTTCGTATTAATTTGATTTAGGGGACTTTTTAAAACCCTGCATTGGGAAATTCCCAGCATATTAACATTTTAATGTCTACGTACATGAAAACCACACAAAGTTGTTGTTCGCACGGAAAGTCCCATCATTGGCTTATCTTTGTGGTTTGAGAGAATGCTAGGTCGGCATTTCTCGCATCTTAATCAACTTTGTACCCACCAAGGTGTATCAAAGAACTTTAACCTTTTCTAGAAGGAATAGACATTTTTATAGTAAGCAAATTTATTGAAACAAGGGACTTGATTACAGACGTGCTTCGGATGTTGACGTGTGAGTAGTGCTTTGACTTATCGACTAAGTGATTGCCACCTTCCATTTCCATCCCCTATTGTATTGGCACTTCGTTAACGAGGTCTAAGGCAAGGCAAACACCAGGAATACGAATCCACCACGAAGCCCCTCCCCGCGAACCAATGAAATGTGTGTAAGTGATATCCCTAATAACTTTGCAATGCATTTCGTCGCCTCGGGGAATTTAACTCACGAGTAAATTTAAGGTTATATATGTGATAATTACTTTGTATTTTACTATAAGGGATAACAATTTTATGGCCAATAATATAGGGCTTCTGTTATAAATTTGCTGTTTGCAAAAGAAGGGTTTGCTGTTTCACACACATGATATAACATATTTTTATCTAAAAAAACTTTCAGATTTTTGTGTATTTAATATCTGCTTATATCAGTGTAAAAATATTTGAATGTTCTATATTTAAATTAAAAAACGTTTTGTAAATTTGATTAAAAATGTTCAATTATCTTACTAGCAATATTTCTAGAAATTTCATTTTTCATGTTGGTAAACTGAAAAATTAAATATTCAATATTGCGGATGCTCACGTCATCCTCATTGTGTATCCTAACAATGGCTTTATTTAAAAAGAAACCTGAAAGCTTGTCTTGAAACTGTTTGTGTTTATAGCTTTAAATAATTTTATTTGTTTTATGAAAAACACGTGTTGAATAGTTGTGATATGACAGTTTTCTGTGATATATGAAGCGTCAAATCTCCTGAAAAATTAACTTTTAAATTCTCTATTACCTAAGATGAGCGTATTTATCATTCTTTATTGTTAATCTTGTTAAAAATGCCGGATGCTATGTTTTCTATCTTCTCTGAAAAAATTTTTGAATAAAGGAATCGTCATCATTAGGTCTTCAATCTTGAAACTGGTTAGACGCGTACCCTCATTGTTTCCGATTCTGAGTTAACTTACACATTTCCCTGAAATTTCCAGTTTGCATCTTTCACTATCTTCGTGCAATAGCCTTATCTAGGCCTACCTCTACCTCTTTTTTCCCCTATCTCTGCTCGTAATATATCCTGCACTATTCCCCTCAAAAATGCCTTAGAACGTATCCTATCGTTCTATTTCTCCTATTGTTTTTGTTTTTCACAGATATTTTTATTCCCCTACTATTTCTATAACCTGTTGGTTATTAACTTTGTCTGTCCATGCTATCATCATCATACATACATCTGAAGCACAACATTCCAAAAGGCTTCTACCGGTTTTCTGTCTGCTTCTCCTGCTGTCCCTATTTCATAGACTGTGCTGTGCTCCACACATGCTTTCAACAATTTTCTCTTAATCTCCAAATCTATAAAATTTCCGTGGTGAAATAATAAAGTTCTGTTTGTTAAAATCATTTTATGTTTTGTCATCATGGTACTAATTTTGCTATTTAATATAGTTGTGTTTTAGTACTCTATTAAACAACAAAAAACTAACGAAAGCTCTTAAAAATGCCAGTCATTAACTCTAAATTTCACTAGCTAGTTTGTTGTATATATTGCAAAATACGACATCTAATGCCGTTTATTTCCTTAAATGATAATATCGTACTATCTTGATAAGTATTTATGTAGTAAAGAAATAGAATACTTTAGCTAACGGGTTTTTAAAAAAATTATAAACATGAACCATCTCCCCTTGTAAAGTAAAGAATTATGTTGGGAACCGATTGTTTGAGGTATAATTCAACAAGGTTGAAGATTCCGAGGTGTTCCGCACTAAGAATTCCATATTTCCAGATGTTCTGAAACAAGCAAAGGTTGTCCCAGTTCATAAAAAAGGTACCACCTCATTGATTGAAAACTACAGACCGATTTCAGTGTTACCTATTATTTCAAAAATTTTGGAAACTGTGTTAAAAGATCAATTGGTATCTTTTCTTGAGGAACATCAACTTCTAACTACCCGCCAATTTGGTTTTGGGAAAAATCTCTCTACTACTCATGCAATCATTAATCTTGTCGAAAAAATTTCTCAGTCATTTAAAAAAGGTCAATACTTTTTGGCAGATTTCATAGGTTTTAGCAAAGCGTTTGATTGTGTTGACCACCATATACTGATTAATAAGTTGTATGCCCTGAACTGTGATGAAAGTTGTATCATGCTTATTAAATCGTATTTAAACAATAGGTCTCAATTAGTGCATTACAAAGATAATTTTTTTCTCTGATCAATGTCCCGACAGGTGTACCCTAAGGTTCCATATTGGGACCTCTTCTGTTCCTATGTTTCATCAATGATTTACCAACATTCTTATGCGATTCTAACCTTATTCTTTATGCAGATGATACGACTTTGCACTATCAGGAGGATAATTTATCACAGCTTTTACAAGAAAGTACCAAATCCTTAACCCTAGCTCAAAATTGGTCTACTCACAATAAACTTTGTTTAAACAATAATAAGACTGTTCAACTTGTCTTCTCACTGAAATCTGGAGCATCAAGTCGTGACCAGATTGCTAATTTTCTGGGGGTTACAATTGATGCAGTTTTAAGTTGGGATAAACATTGTCACAGTTTAAGTAATAAACTTTGTAAAACACTATATTTCATTAATTCACTAAAAACTCAGTATCTTTAGATGTCCTAAAAACTTGCTATTTTTCCATGTTCCGTTGTCATATGTCTTACGCGATTGAAATCTGGGGCCATTGCTCATCTAGTAAACGTATATTTCAATTACAACGCTGTGCAATACGTGCAATATCACATCTAGGTTTTCGTGATGACTGTCGTAATAATTTTGTTGAACTTAACATTTTAACGCTTCCATGTATTTATATTCTGCAATGTTCCATGTATGTTCGGAAAAATCTACCTAAGTATAATAAACATATAAACACACACAACTTTTACACACGTTGCAAGTTTGACTTGGTGCCATTTTGTCATAGGCTGTCTCGTAGTACGTTTGGAACCAATTACTATGGTTGTATATTTTACAATGCACTACGTCCCTGTATTAGAGAATTGCCACTTACTCAATTTAAAGCTACGCTAAAAAAATTTCTAGTTAAAAATGCCTTCTATTCTTTTAATGATTATCTTAATGAAGCAGTAAGTCTCCAGTAACCTTTTCTAGAGTCTAAAATTAGTTTATATATTATTATTATTAATTTAATAATTATATTGACACATCCAACACATTTAATTGTATAATGGAAATAAATACATGATTGATTGATTGAACCAAGGGTCGCGAAACCGTACACACACACAAGTTGGAGGTAACAGAGGAAAATAGCTTTCATACTAAAATATATCCAATTCCATATGCATTAAGAGATAGGGTAAAGGGGGAAATTAAAAAAAATGCTTAGAGAGGGTATCATCGAACCAGCTAGAACACCATACATCCAGTAGTAATTGTACCTAAAGCTAACTATTTAGATATTAGGATTTGATTAGATGCTAGGAAATTAAATTTAATAACTAAACCACAGTACGAGCAACCTCAGAGACTTGACAATTTATTATATAAGATTAGTGATAAGTGTATTTTCAGTAAGCTAGATTTAAGAAATTCATTTTGGCTGATACCTTTACACGAGGACAGTAGGAAATTCACAGGATTCAGCATAGAAGGGGAAATCTATCAATTTAGGGTTGTACCGTTTGGGCTATCATCATCGTCAGCAACACTTGTTAGAGCAATGCAAGGATTATTAAACCAGTACGAGAATTTTTGTACACATTAAGTGGACGACATTTTAATTTTTTCTAAGGATGAGGATGAACACATACGACATTTAAGAACTATTATTCAGAAACTAGACGAAGGGGGGTTGAAATTAAACGTAGAAAAGTGTGAGTTTTTTAAGAATAAAGTGGGATATTTGGGCTTTTTAATTAGTGACAAGGGAATGAAAATTTGCAACAAGAGACTAGACGAACGAAGAAGCATTGTAGTTTAAGAGAATAATACTTGTACTGCTAGCGATTAGCTGAAAATAAATTATTGTGAGAGCTTTTAGAATTATATACTGTATTATATACTAAGTTGTCATATTTATTGAATATTGGCCTGTTTCTAGCAGGAATTTGTTTTTTCTTGTAGAAGCATCAGAATTTTATTTGTTTGGTTAAAATTTACTTGCGACTAACTATTGTAAACGACTCCGACTTGTTTTCTATAGCTAGCTACTTAATTTTTAGTACAGGAAAGTTCTGGACTAAGTCAATATAATATTTGATTTCAACTTGTAAGATAGTTAAGAACACGGGAAAAGGTTGCAAGAATCATTACCTATTACTGTAACTATAGGTAGACACTTTGTACCTACCACTAAAAATTACTTTAACTGAAACATTTCCATTACATATCTATTATATATATATACGTTTACTAATACAGGAAAGGATCTTTTAGGTTTTTGTTTTAATGTCAACTTTTTGGTTTACTACGAGGTCTGACAAGTAATGAGACTATTGAAAAAACGCGTATATTTAAAAATTAAAGTACATCAATATGATCCTCTTCAAAATATTTTCCTTGAACAACTGCACGCTGAGTCCAGAACTTTCTGCAGTTTTGTAACTCTTCTGGAACATTTCTACTGGCAGCCAGTAAAGTACTCTTGTCACAGATGTTTGATCGTCAGTTACTCCTAATGGGTTCCTTTCACGACTTGTTTGATTCGAGGAAACAGAAAAAAATCACATCGAGTCATATCAGGAGAATACGTGGTCTGGGGAAAGACTAAAAAGTTTTTTTGAGATTAAAATGTGCTTCACACTGAAAGCACGATGACATGGGCACGTTGTCATGATGAAGGATCCATGTGTTTGCGATATTTGGGCGGATGCATGACTTCATCTCCGAACACTTTATCTAACGTGTCCATCGCAGGTTCTCCGAGTTTCAAACAAAACTTTATCAAGTACCGTTGTTCGATATTACGTCACTCCATTTTCGTGATACGCACCACATACACAAAATTCAATAGCACGACGCAACCCCGGAGAACTAACGATGGTACGGAAGTCGCAAATACATCTATCAATAGATTAAGGTTAGCTTCTGATAGAAAGTATCTTCGACTTTCTCACTATTATTTATTCTGGTGTTAGTTAGTTCTAAAATTGCTGATTTAATTTTCTTCTTCATGCGACCACTTAAGTGCACTATATTGGTAAATAAAGAAAATATAGTCTTATGTGAGGTTATGACGTTTATTCATGCCAATTAAAACTATTACAACGTTCTATGTACAAACATAGAACCTGTTTTCAAAATTTCAACGAAGTTGATTATTTTAAATAGTTCCAAGCCATACATACAACGGTTAATCAAATTCCAAGCTTCTCACGACAAAGCTTTATAATGCTGGACTTTAGACCTTTATTCATTGGCGGTAAATAAACCAGAGATGTTGCTGAGGGTTTTAAGTTATTCACAGAAGGTTATAATTCTTAGCCCAGAGATATACCGCTGAATTAACAATCTTTTTAATCGGAGTGGCCAACTGCTGAAATTAAATTTAGCAGGTATTAAGTTGCAAATATTCAGAGCACAATAAAGATTTTAATGAAAAGTCGTTGCTATATCTGAGAATTGCACTTGCGACCTCGAATGCTTCCATCTATATATACTACACGGTTCTATTTTATTCGCTATTTTTTATTGCTTTTCAGAAGTTTATATGGTACATATCAGACAGTAATTAAGTGCAAGGCATGTCACTGTATTCATACTATTTATATAGCAATCTTTATTATTATATTGCACATTATGAATAACAAGTTATATTGTTCACATAATTCTGACATGTATGCTTACTGTATACTTGAAGCGTTTTCAAATCAAATCATTTCCAGAATGGTACCAAATCGGTTTTTTGAAATTGTATGGATTCGTGTTGCATTTACATACAGGCGTTGATTTTTACTAATGATTATGCTTTTCATTTCGTATTTTCAGAAAGAGATGTGTTACTGTTACTGAAAAAACAGATTTTCATTACTGTCTTTACTTTTTACCTCGCTTGCGCAATGTGTTATTCTTTTTCTCAACCAATAATTGTTTAAAAGTGGTTGAGTTAACTCACAATTTTACAAGCCAAATTGCATGAGTATTTTACCGGGTATTTTAGTTGTGTTAATGATACCAAGTATAGTTAAAAATAATGATCTACTACAAGAAATAGATTGTAGTGTTTGTTGTCCTGTATATTTAATTTATTGTTGTAGATGCTTAAAGTTATTTTTTTTGTTTGTTTGATATAATAACTGAGTAGAAAGCAGTTTGTTTACTTTTAGTATGAAAGCTGTGTTACAATTATAACACAAAAGCAATTCTCTTTGTGTATAAAGTACACCGTACAGTGCTAATGTAAATATGTAGTTGTATTTTTGATTACACAAACCAGGTACAACTCCTTGGAATATTTAACTTTATTTGGTAAAGATTTACATCGGGTGTAATTTATACATAGAAACTATTTAAACGGTTTATTTTGTTAGATTAATTTGGAAATCTGTGTATTGATAACAACACTGTTTTACTACACAGTGATTTTAGAAGCCCTATAAATCAAGGTTTTTTTTTGAAAACGAAACAAAAGTGCAAACTTTTTGTGTAAAATTACTACATATTCTTTAAGTTAAACCACTGCCTATTTTAAATGTATGATATGAAATTTGTAAAGTTCGTGAAACGCTTTACTTGTGAACCATGACATCTACACTGTACGCACCTATTTTACAATTTAGAGTACTATTAATTTAAATGATAATCAAGCCAACAATCTTTATGTAATAGTCATTTATTCATGCTTCTATTAATATCTCGCGAGCAACATTTGATATCTATGGGCCGCTGACATTGTTAAAAACATGTTAGTAGATAATGATTTAGATTATATCATATAGTCAATTCAATAAATCATACACTTCGATAAACGTGAATAGGAAGCAAGATAAAAATATAAGTAAAAATTATCATAGGATCTAAGTATTACTTAAAATTGTTCACAAAAAATATACCTTAATAAAGTAGAATACTATAATTGGGAGGTTGTATGGCTTAATATTTAATATATTACATTAGGTATCCATCATAAATACTTTAATTCTGATCTGCAGAAAATAACGTTTGAAAGATGAAATTAACGTTAGTCAAATCCTAACATTACTATCGTGTAACGCATTTACATTATAAATAAAAAACATAAAAACAATTATAAACTTCAATTAAGGTTATGTGTTCTAGTGTCAATATTGTATCTAGAATAAGACAAACACGAGATTCGTTTTGGCAACACAGCCGCTATAGGAATCCAGTATGGGCGAACAAAGAGAGTCTTTGCTTCCCGTACGTGGGCAACCGAAGCCCGCTTTAAATACACCTTTGTACAAATTGCAAACGGGCTCTTCACTGTAGAAAGCTGTACTTAAACGGAGTGGTTGACACTTGATTCACTCTTCGACTAAAATTTAAATCTAGTTCTGTACCAGGGAGACATACCTAATTTGTATTTGATGAACAGTCGTAAATGATAAAATAAATGTATGCCGTATATCAAGAGACCCGTCAATAATGCAACACGGAAAAAAGCATTACCCCAAGGTGCAAACTCATAAATTGCCATACTTTTTGAAGACTAGACAGTGCTACTGTAATTCTAGACCAGGCAGAATATGGGCGAGCTAGGTACTCCAGACTTACTCCTTTATTAAAATGTATTAAAATTCCACTACCAAACTGGAACACGAAATTTTTAACCTCATTATATCGTCGTTCGAAGAACGACCACGAAACTTGAAGAATTTGAGAGGATTTTTAGGGGTACTTAATTATTACAAGAGATTCATACCAAAATATTCGGAGTTGTGCATTCTATTGGTGGAGTTGTTGAGGAAAAACGAAAGGTGGAAATGGGACGAGCGAAGGGAGCAAGCATTTCAGGAGTTGAAGGTGGTATTTTATAGGGAATTCTCATTAATGTACCCGAATTTTGAAGATAGGTTTATTTTGAGTATGGACTCTTCGGATTATGCGATTGGCACAGAGTTAGTTCAGTTACAGCATGGAAAGGAGGTACCGGTTGTGTTTATTTCTCGTGCATTGAAGGATTGTGAGATAAGATACTCGATAGCAGAAAAGGAGATGTTGGCCATAGTGTATTCGGTGAAGAAATTAAGTTTTTATTTGTTAGGCAATAAATTTTTGATTGAATCAGATAATTCGGTAGTAACATTTTTAAGGAAAAAAGAGTATTTAAATAGCAGGTTGTACAGATGGGCTTTAGCACTACAAGAATGCAATTTTAAAATTAGACACAAACCAGGAAAATTAAACATTACAGCGGACTATTTTAGCAGAAAAGACGGAGGTTATTTGACAGACAAGAAAGACAAATATTTAGTGGCTTTGCAAGTATTTAAAGACGTGGGCAGGTGATCGAACGCCAGGTTTATGAGGATGCAGCATGATGAAGGAATTAGAACTTTACGGGAAAAATTAATCAGGGAGAATTTAGATGAGTATAAGGGTTTTTGTATTATGAATGGAATTTTAATAAAGAAGATAGGAGACGAGGAACTATTAGTACTTACAAGGAATTTAGCGACAGATTTGATTAAGGACATTCACATTACGTATGGACATATAGGTATTAGGAAAACTTTCTTAGTATTTCGAGAAGCATTTTACACACACACAAGAACATTATGGTAGTAAAGGATTTTATCAACCAGTGTAAGGTTTGTTTATTAGGCAAGGAAAAGAATGTTTTACTGCAGAACAAACCACTGAATGTGACAGCGACAAGACCACTGGACTTAGTAGCGATAGACTATCTTAGTAACTTAATACCCAGCCAAAATGAATATCTGCACATTTTAGTGATAGTGGACATATTTTTTAAATTCGTGAAGGTTTATCCTGCTAGAAATTGTAATTCAAGACACGCTTTGGGGTGCATTCGAGACTTTATAGGACAGATAGGAAAAATGGATAGAATCCTACTAGACAATGCGACATTTTCATAATCAAAGCGTTAAGGATACTTTGAACAGAGAGGGAATTGACATGACATTTTGTAGCATAAGACGTCTAAAATCTAACCCCTGTGAATGTTATATTAGGGAAGTTATAAAGTATTTAAGGTTGTCGACACAACCACATCATGACAGATGGGTAAGGTATTTACCACAAATAGAAAATTATATCAATTATGCACCCAGTTCGGTAACGAAAACGTGTTCAATTACTCTGTTGAAGAAGATTATTCCAGCAAGACCGTGGAGAGGTGAAGGCGAAATAGAAGATATAACAGAGTTGCTTGGTGTGATCGGACAATGAACAGAGAAGATTCAGAGGCGAGAAATTGAAAAACGAAACAAGAAGATTAAGAAAAGGACGAATTTTGTAGTAGGGGATCAGGTAATTGTGAAGAGGTTACGTGTATCTGATTGGGGGAGGAATGTTTGTGCTAAGTTAACTTTACCGTACGAGGGACCATATAAGATAAGGAGGATCTTCGCTGAGGGGGAAACATTTGAGTTGGAGAATGAGATGGGTGGCTGTCGAGGACGGTTTCATTTAGAAAGCCTATACCCATACACACAGACAAACAACACTTTACCACTAAAATAAAAGATTTACACTACGCTTAAACTAACAGGATTAAATTTTATATACGAAATTAATATTAATGTGAACATAGAAAAAGTTAGAGCTACGTTTATGTAGTGATTTTCATTAAAAATTAAAATTTACCAATACATATATATATATATATATATATATATATATATATATATATACGAATCGAATTTTTATTTTTATTAAACATCAGTAGGGCCTTATAAAATGAATCTGGGTGGCTTAAATACAGAATTTCTCATAAAGTAGGGATATTCAGGCAATTTTTAATACTAAACGTAATACTAAACCTGTTGTGTGAAGTGTTTAACGTGATTTACTGAATATTTTGGCTTCAGGTCATTTTATGCTGTGCAATTCAGAGGATTATACTTGTCCAAGGGGTGTTTGACTCTATCTGTGTGGTTAACAGTTATATTTTACCTTTTGTAATAATTATTAGTTGTTCGCACCTAAAAGGAATTATGTTATTATTGTTAATTTGATAATTATATACTTAACTGTATTATGAATAATTATTGGACCAGATCACTTGGCTGTAAGGAGAAAACATCCCTGGATTGGTAAGATATAATTTGTAATTTCAATACACCAGTAGACTTGTTAATTGAAACACAGAATAGTGAATAAATTGCAAATATTTCACACAACATTTTTTGGTTATACCTACATATTAAAATTTTATCAAGACCTGTATTTAGAGCATTTAGGTTTGTTTCTGTGCTGCTATTTAAATTCAGGGGAGACAGAGGGAGCAAGTGTTGGTTTTTTGGAGGCTTTGCTATTAGAACCCACTAGCAAAGTTTTTCAAAATTTATTTATTTACCTTGAGTTTTTAATAAAGAAAGGCGGGGGTAGTTTAATATATTGCTTATGTTGTTTTCCATTTGTAGCTTTTGATAAAGGCAAAAATGCTTGCTGAAACATTAAGTGATTGATTAAATACATTCATTTATTGGTTTTATTATTGGACCTTATCCCAAAAATATTAATAATCTTTAGGTTTATTTTACTTATCGAATGATTTTTGACATCTTTCTCGCAGTTCACAAAATTCAATATTGCAAACTTGAACATTTTCAAGCCTATCTATTATTTTATCCTTCATTAGGCTTTTAAGTACTGAAAAATTCAAATGGGTGAACCTTTTATGCTACTTTTAAAAAATCATTACAATCAACACTTGCAGTTATACATTCCCTTTTAATAATCTCAAAACTTATTTGATATAAATTACCCCTTGTTCCAACACCTATAATACTAACTTTTCTGATTAACTCGACTAAACCCTCTGTAAAAACTAGTTCAATTCCTGACATTTCTAATTTTTTTGCAAACAACAAATTTTTCCACAAATTGGGTAAATAGAAAGCATTTTTTATGATACAATTAATTTTTTTTGTCCTACAAAACTGACAACATTTGCATAATGTTCAACAATAGCTGCACATATGTCTTTTTATCTGTCGCTTTAAAGTGGAAAGTGACAGTCGCAGGAATTATCAATCTTTTATTGACGTTTGAAAGCCTGAAAGGTTACCGTCATTGTCATTGCAGAAAAAATAATCAGAAGATTAGTATTGGAAATTACGAAACAGCAAAATTTAAGGAAACAGACAAGTATAAATAAATACATAAATTTCTATTCTTCAGCATTATTATCTTTATTGTATCACGGATATGAATATATGAAATCTGAAGTTGTTAAGTATATGTAAATGTTCATTTTTATAATTTCATTTTAGAATTATTCATAATTATGTAATTGGATTGGATATAAAGCACAAAATGTCCATTGTAAGACACTTGAAGAAGAAGGCTAAACAAAGCAGCGGTAGTCGTAGCATTATAGATAAAACCCACTCTATGGGAGTTGAGACACTATCCGACCAATATGCAACACCTGCTTTTGAACTCGACACAGGTACCGTTGATGCATTAGTGGTAACAGAAGAAGAGGATGTGAAATCGTTATCTGAGAGTGCAGAATCTGATTTCAATACAAGTGATGAAAATGAGAAAATGTACGATTTAGACCATAAAATCTCAAGAAAGAAAGGCAAAAACAAACTTGATAATAATGAAATACCATATGCCAACACTTCTGCAGAAACTGGATATTCTAGCATTAGTAGATTTTTTTCAAATGAAAGCTTGGAATCTGTAAATAAAGACGATACTTCTGATGATGATACTATTACAGAACTTCCATGTAATAAGAGAAGAAAACTTTCTGCTGTTGAACGTGCCAAATTAGCTAAGCAAAAGGAAGAAGAAATAAGAAAAAAAGAACTCGATAATGCTGATTTAACTGAAGAACCTCAAACATCTGATCAGTATGATAGATTATTGTTAGGAAAACCAAATAGTTCAGAATTATGGGCAAAATACATAGCATTTTATTTGAAGGTTAGATTAAGTTTAATTATTGTTTTATAACTTAAATTTTCATTGTAGCAAACTGAATTTGACAAAGCAAAGACTGTGGCAAAAAGAGCTTTACAAACTATAGAACAAAGTGAAATCATTGAGAGATTCAATATCTGGCTGATCTTGTTGCATTTTGAAAATAATCATGGAGATATGGTACAGTATTAACTTCAAACATTTTATAGGTTGAACAGTTTTGTTTTGTAGACGACATTTGAACAGGTTTTTGAAGAAGCAGTTCGATCTAACGACCCTTTAGATGTCTATTTGGAGGTAATAGAAATGTTATCTAAATCTCACAAATTGAATGAAATGGAGGCAAAAATTGAAAAAGCCAAAAATAAATTTAAACATAATTCAAAAATGTGGATTGCAATTGCCAAAATATATTTCGTAAATAGTATGATTAAAGAAGCAAGAGATCTTAGAGGTGCAGCTCTCAGACATATTTACGGCAGCCAAGAACGTAAGTTAATTGTTCGAATGCTAATTTAAAAAATTCTATTTGCAAGTGAAAAACAGTGTCAAATATATATATATATATATATATATATATATATATATATATATATATATATCCTGCTAACAATTCTGCATCCTTACAAAATTGATACATTTTAGCATCCCCAGAAATAGTGGAAATAGTTAATTACATATATAGAATATATTGCTGCTTATTTGTTAAAGAAGGCAAATATCACAAAGGAATTTTAAAATAGTGAAATATATCGATATACACTATTTTATATTTTCCTATCATTCTAGAACTCTTTCAAAGCCATTTATTGTCGTGTCCAACGTATATCTTCCTTTCATTGTACATTATGACTGCTACCACTTTTGCTTCCTACAATGTTGTCGCTAACTATTTAACAAAGATGGAACTTAGAAATAATACCTTAAGAGAGAGTGGGATATCAGTAATTGATATTCTAAATTTAATCGTTTGGTTTTTACAGGCTAGCGAATTCGAACGTGAATCATTCTCAATGTGCTACGTACGTTTAATACTATTTATTATATTGCTGTACTTTGTGTATCCGATCCGCCTCTAAATTAAAACAATATATGCATCCTTATGTTCTATAAATAGCAGTATGTAAGAAATGAGTAATTCTGTCATGTTAAATCTTTATCATAGCCTTGTTTATTGTCAAGAAGTAGTTTAGATTTCAGATGTACGTTTATTCAAAACTTGATATTTATTGTAGGCGTGGGCGTCACAAAATAAGTGTCTGCTAAATATACTGTAAGCATCAAATTTAATCCCTAGGAATAGTATTATTCTAAAAATTATGTTTTTGCATACGCTGTTTGATTTTAGTGTTGTGATGGTTATACAGTTATTCATTTGGGGTGCTATTTACATTATATAAAGATTAAAAATAAACAAACAGGAACATTGTTCCAGTTCGTGAAATTGGTAATAGAATTGCTCCTGTTCCTAAATTCTTTAAATATTTGTTCTGGTTCGTAAAATCATATGGATTCTAATAATGGTAATAGAAGTGTTTAACTTCAAAGGTGCAAGATATTTTTAAAAATTTTCTAACGAGTTGCTTACCAGCTAAATCTTTTTAGCATTGGGGTTGCTGCTACTCCCAAGACTGGGTTTGTTGCACTGTTGTTGGTGGATATTTGTGTAATATACTATTAGAATGATGCATGTGAATTTTATAAAAATTTATATTGCATCATTCACGAGCTACAATTTTTACAGTATATGGGTTACTGCTACCATAAAGACCGACTTTCGCACAGCGTTGCTTGAAGATAGTTTTGAAGGAGACTATTAGGAGATTGATTGTAATAATTTTGAAAACTCTACATGGCACCATTTACGAGCCACATTTTTTTAAATATAGGAGTTGATTCCATCCTCAAGAATGGCTTTTGCGGCACGTTGCTGGAGTTTATTTTTGTAATAAAGTATTGGAGGATTGCATGTGAAAGTATAGCGGTTGCTTCCATCCTCAAGACTGAGTTTGGTGAACTGTTACTGGTAGATATTTGTGTAATATGCTATTATAGGATTGCAAGTGAATATTTTGAAATTTTTGTATCGCATCATTCACGAGCTACAAGTTTTTCAGTGTAGGGGTTCTAGTACCCCCAAGACTGACGTTGACCCAACGTTGCTGTGAACAGTTTTGAAGGAGGTTGCATGTGAATATTTTAAAATTTTCTATTGGGCCATTTACGACCTACAATGTTTTCTAATACAGGGGTTGCTTTCACCCCCCAAGACTAGTTTTCGTGCCCTGTTGTTGCGTGTTTTTCTAATGGGAGTATTAGAAAATTGCATGTTAAAATTTTTAAATTTTTATCTAGCCCTTTACGAGTTACAATGTATTTAGTTTAGGGGTTGTTGCCACCTCCAAGACTGGCTTGGCACACCATTGCTATTGGATATTTTTGTTATAGACTATTAAACATTGCTTGTAAAAATTTTGAAAATTTTATAACGAATTTTTTACCAGCCAAAATTCTTTGTAGTATAGGGGTTGCCGCCATCCCCATAACTGGAGTTGATGCACTGTTGCTAGTGGATGTTTGCGCAATATACTATTAACGGATTGCATGTGAATAGTATGAAAATTTTGTATCGCATCGTCCACAAGCTACAATTTTTATAGAATGTGTTAATACTACCCCCCAAAACTGACTGATACAGCATTGCTAGACGATAGTTTTGAAGGAGACTTGTAGAAAATTACCATAAGAGAGCAACTATTTGAGATGTAAAGTATATTTTAAAAATAACAAGCTTCAACACGGCTTGACGTGTTGACGTGAACATACATAGTGAAAGTGAGGTTAAGCGGTTTTTAAATACAAAACAAGGAAGTGGCACACAAGTGCAATACTAAGCAATAAATGTAAACATTCGATTGGAAAAATATTTAACATACTCCCCCCGTTGCAAGGATTCAGATCCATCCAAGTGAAAAAATGAATACAAACTAAGTAATATAATTGCACAATTAAGCACATGTTAGTGTCTTTGAATCTGAGTTCACTGGAAGTGGGCAGACCTTGGAGATAGCCCGTGTGGTTTCACCGTTGCTGGTGCGAAGTCGTACCACACGTACGATACCATCATTGCCTCTGATATCTTGCACTACTATTCCAAGTCTCCACTTGGTAGGAGGAAGATTAACGTCTTTTATGAGCACTAGGATGTTCTCTTCTATGTTGGATCTCCTTGTTTGCCATCTGGTGCGAACTTGGAGTTCCGAAACGTACTCTTGTGACCAGCGGGTCCAAAAATTTTGAAGGATTTGCTGTATCCTTTGGAAGCAAGACAATCGATTTAACTGAATATGAGTAACGTTGACATCTGGCACAGTAGTGATTGAGCGGCCGATTAAAAAGTGACTAGGTGTTAAAGCAAGGTAATCGTTTGGGTGAGAGGAAAGAGGATGCAAGGGCCTAGAATTAAGGACTCCCTCAATTTGAGTTAGTACTGTTAAAAAGTGTTCTAGTGTTAATGTTGCATTACCAAGTACTCTTTTTAAATGTGTTTTTGTAGATTTGACACCTGCCTCCCATAATCCACCCAAGCATGGTGAATAAGGTGGTAAAAATATCCAATAAAAATTTTCATTCGTGGACAACTGCATTAAGTCTTGATGGTTGTTCACTAAGAATTTACCGAGGTCATCTAGCATGGATTTTGCTCCACAGTAGTTGCGACCGTTGTCTGAATAGATTTTACTGGGCATTCCACACCTAGAAGCAAAGCGTCTGAGACAGAGCATGAAGGAATCACTAGACAAGTCTGTCACAGGCTCTAAGTGCATGGTCTTTGTGCTGAAGCACACAAATAGGCATATGTAACATTTTACAGGTTTCCAACCTCGACTAGCTTTATCCTTAATAGTGAATGGGCCACAATAGTCAGTGCCTACGACTGCAAATGGGAATTGAATACTTAGCCTATCCGTTGGAAGGTCCCCCATGAGATTGTGAGTATTCCTGGGTCGAGTGCGAAAGCAAGGTATACACTGAAAAGTAGTTTGTTTGGCAAGATTGCGACCATTTACAGGCCAAAATTGCTCTCTAATGGAGTTGAGAAGAAGCGAAGGACCAGCATGGCATAATCGTATATGCTCCGCTTGAAATAATAGTTTAGTGAAAGCATGTTTCGATGAGATTGAGATTTGGTGTTTTTTATCGTGAGCGAAAGTTGAATTTCCAATTCTACCTACTACTCTCAATACCTTCAAAATAGTATCAAAAAAGGGGTTTAGCTTTAACAGAGGGCTTCTTTTAGGTAGGGTCTTGTTGTTAGCTAAAAGTTCGATTTCAGTAGGATAAGATTCCGTTTGCGACAATCTACCTAATTGAATGAGAGAGTTTTGAAGCTCGAGTACAGTTAGGTTTGTTAATATTCTATCTTGCACAGAAGAGCAATAGTTACTTACGAATCTTAGACAATAAGCAAATAGTCTTCGAAGTTTGTGCAAGCTTGAGCATCGCTCAAATGCTATGCATGATACATGTGAGGTGACAGATACATCTGAGACAATAAGATTTGGTTCTATTATAATTTTGTCAGACGAGAAAACAGTAAAGGTGTGAAGTTCTTCATCAGACCTTGATAAGAAGTCAGGTACGTTCCACCAAAGAGTGAGTTCAAACAGTTTAGTGGCAGATATCCCACGAATAACTAAGTCAGCAGGATTTAGTTCGCTTGGGACATACTTCCATGAAGATGTGCAAGTAAGCGACTGAATTTGTGAAACTCTGTTGGCCACAAATGTCTCCAGGGAGTGTGGTTCAGTATTGGTCCACGCCAAAGCAATAGTGGAATCAATCCAATAAGTAATTGAGCGAATGGTAATATCAAGAGCAAGCTTTACCTTGTTCACTAATTGAGCCATTAGCAATGCTCCACAAAGTTCTAACTTTGGGATCGTTATCGACTTGAGAGGGGCAACTCTTGTTTTTGAACATATAACATTAACAGTGATTTGGCCAGAGTCATTAAATGATTGGAGATATACACATGTTCCATAAGCAACTTTGCTGCCATCAGAAAACGCATGTATTTCAACGGATTCAAAGGAAGTACAAATGGCTTGCCTTGGTATGCGAAGGCTGTTTAATAAGTACAGATTTTGACAGAAGAGCTGCCATTGGGATTGTAGTGCAAGCGGTAGGGCCTGGTCCCAGGGTGAATTGTTGAGCCATAATTGCTGCATTAAGATTCTAGCAGTCCACCGTAACTGGGCACAGCAATCCTAGAGGGTCGAAAATCATAGATATATAAGATAGAATTGTTCGTTTCGTAGTCATTTTATAGATTTTCTCGAAGACAGTAATTTCAAAGAATAGTTGATCTGAATAACTATTATAGAGTAAACCTAAGGTTTTTGAATTTTCGTTAGGACCAAATTTCAAGATATTATTGGGAATATCACGCGAAAGAATGTCAAATAGGACATCGGGATGGTTCGAGTTCCATTTACGGAGTACAAAACCGCCAGAGCGCAGTATGTTTGTTAGATTGGTAGATACATATTTAGCAACTTGAAAGTTCTCACAGCTAGTGAGTAAGTCATCACAATACATATCGTTGCGAATTATCTTTGATATTTTGGGGTGATCAATTTCACACTGATTTGCAAGTTCAAAGAGGCACCTTATAGCAAGAAAACTTGATGATTTTTCACCATAGGTGACTGTACATAATTCATAAACTTCTAATGGTTTAGTTGAATGGTCTCCAAAATATTCTCTGGAGCGAACGTTGTGATTTTTCAATAAAGATTGATCGGTACATTTTAGCGCAATCACTGGTGAGTATATATTTGAAGCGTCGAAATCGTAGTAGAATACAAAACAAGTCATCTTGAAGGACAGGGCCATTAAGCTGTATATCGTTGAAGGAGATACCTGTAGAAGTGGGACTGCTGGAGTTGAAGACAACTCTAAGTTTAGTCGTTAAGCTAGATTCTTTATGAACGGCATGGTGAGGAATATAATATTGAAAAGAAGCATCATCGGGATCTTTTACCAGAGTCATATGACCTAGTCTCTCATACTCATTCATAAAGTCTGAATACATCGTTTTGAGTTTAGAGTTTGATTCGAGTCTTTTCTCTAGTGAAAGAAATTGTTTAAGTGCATTTTGCCTAGATTCGCCTAATACGCTTGGACAAGAGTTTAAAGGAATGAAAACAGTAAAGGTACTGTCTGGATTGCGGGTATGAGTTTGAGTAAAGTGTGACTCACACTGCTGCTCTTCAAGTGAGAGAGGCTTCGTTGACGAAACATTTTCAAGTTCCCAGAATTTTATGAGCTGACGTGATAAATCAAGAGTCGTAAGAAAGCATGAAGTAGTGGGTTGCTGAACGTTCAATGGGAATTCTCCTGTAACAACATAACCCAACCTAGTATTCCAAAGATAAGGATACTATGTAGCTAGTGGTTGATCAGTATTCGCCAGAAGATATCTACGCCAAGCAATAAGTCTACTTTCGTTTTGTTTTGGTAATCAGGATTTGCAAGATTTGTATTTTCAGGTACTTTCAGAAAGTTTGTATTTTCAGGTACTTTCAGAAAGTTTGTGTCAGACGAAATGACGGGAAATTCACCAGAAATGTTTTGGAGAAGCAGAAATGCTAATGTAGTCGTGAAGTCAGTGTTAAGCGATCTGATTTTTGCAAGTACTGTTTCAGATACGTGGCATTTAGATTGATTAATTCCTGATATGGGAATATTTGCACGCGTTGTCGGCAGCTTTAATTTATTACATAGTGAAACTGTCATGTATGATCTCATAGATCCAGAGTCTAAGAGCGCAACACATTTATGTTGTTTTCCAAAGGTATCCTCAACATACACAATAGCAGTTGGAAGGATTTGTATAAAATTACCTGCGGTAGAAGTACGAGATGAGAGAGATGAAGTTATGGGTTGTGAAGTAGGATTTACAAGTTGCGTGCCATGCGTTGGTAAATTAGAGTCAGGTAGTTTTGAATCGGGATCATGTAGAAGCATTGAATGTCTTTTATTGCAAGTTCTACAGTTACCTGATTTGCAGTTAAGTATAAGATGACCACTGCGTAGACAATTTATACATAAGTTAAGTTGCTTTGCCTTGTTATAGCGCAATTCTGGTGATAATTCCAAGAATGTAGGACAGTGCATTACTCTGTGGTTAGATTTGCATAGAGGACAGTTATGTTCTGAAGTAGAGTGTTGTTTAGATACGACATGAACGAGTGACTGTTTGTTCAAGTTATATTGTGGTTTGCCTTGTTTAGGGCTACGTGTGTGATGCAGCTGTATGCTTGATTCTGCCTGCTTATAGGGTTTGTCTAGTTTTTCAAGTAATCTAGCACGTTTCTCTAAGAAGTCAATTAACGTGTTTGTAGAAGGTGCAACATCAAGTTTAGAAAATTCAATCTCCCATTCGCGTTTGGTGTTGTAATCAAGTTTGTCCGTTATGAGATATTGAATAAAGCTGACACAAGAGTCAATTGGTTCGCCTAGTGATTGAAGTGCTCTCAAGTGAGCTTGAATCGAATCAGCTAGTTGCCTAATAGATGAGGCAGATCCTTTCGTTATTTTAGGAAATTCGAATATTCCCTTTATGTGAGAGTGAATAAGAAATCTCGTATTTTTATATCGCCTTTCAAGTAAGCTTAATGCAACAAGGTAGTTTGCTGGAATTATATCTAGCGATTCTATTATTTTAGAAGGTTCGTTGCCTAAGACAGATTTAAGGTATAGGAAGCGTGTGACGTCATCAAATGCGTCGTTGTTGTGAACCAGGGATTTGAAGCTTTCAAAGAAGCTTAAGAAAGTTTGTGGATCACCGTTGAAAGTTTTCATCTGCAACGTTGGTAGTTTAACCATGCTTGAGCGAGTTTCGCAGTTTTGCTGCAGCATGTTGTTTTGGTTTTGTGTTAATTCACGAGTAAAAGTAGGGTTAATTGTTTGCACATTATCTTGAACATGGTTTATATTCGAAGATAGTTGCGGCGATAATATTGGCATAAGGCGCTCAGAGTTATTAGAATCGTTACTAGCGTTTGATTGTATCTCACAAGTCAAAGCAAGATTAAGAATTTTAAGTTAAGATTTAGCTTTGGCAAGGCTTTCAAAGCATTTATTTTCAAACTCTGTATAGTCATTACAGTGCAATTGCAAGTTTGCTTCTATATCAACCTCTATGATTTCCGAGTGAACAGCATCATATTTAGAATGTAATTCTTCCGCTAGCGTAGCGCGAATTTCAAGTTGTATAGCGTCAATTTGCATAGAATTTTTAGCGTCGGGTGAAAGAGGATAAGCAGCGTCAGGTAATAATTTTATGAAGTTTTTAAATGTAATAAGTTTGCTTTTAATGCTAGTGCGTTTTCGTGTTAAAACTGAAAGTTCTTGTGACATTGTAAATAAGAAAATTAATACGATTTACGTATAAGCAAGCGTGCATGCAAATAAATATTTCAAGTATATTATATAAAGCGTGCTTGTAATTGTTAGTAAATTACTTAAAATACAATGTATGTTGTCTGTTTGCAAGTAATTTTAAATTTAAGGAAGCAAAGATAGTTTTAATGTAAAGGTCAAGGACCTAGTAAGGTAACGTGTTATTGTTATTATAAGGGATAAAAAGTGAAAGTGATATACGACCTGTTTACGTGATGCGCGATGAGCCAGTTGTGCCGTAATCGGTTTCTGCATTGAATGTTGCTTGTGATTTGACTATTTGACTGGTCGATTGTAACCTTGTGCTGAATAATCGATAATCGAAGTGTTTTATTAGTTTGCAGCAATGGATGTATTTCGTAAAGATGGTTATCAAATCCATGTACGAAGAACCAGAAATTGTAGAAAGTTACCTTAAGAGAGCAACTATTTGAGATGTAAAGTATATTTTAAAGATAACAAGCTTCAACACGGCTTGACGTGTTGACATGAACATACATAGTTAAAGTGAGGTTAAGCGGTTTTTAAATACAAAACAAGGAAGTGGCGCACAAGCGCAATACTAAGCAATAAATGTAAACATTCGATTGGAAAAATATTTAACAGACTATTAGAAAATTGCACGTGTAGATTTTGAAAACTTTACATAACACCATTTATGAATTACAATTTTTTTAATATAGGTGTTGATTCCATCCCAAAAACTGGCTTTCACGCAACGTTGCTGGTGTTTATTTTTATAGTATTAAACAATTGCATGAGAAAATTTTTAATTTTTTTTTATCCGGCACTTTAGGAGGTACACTTTATTTAGCTTATGGGTTGCAGTCACCTCTAAGATGGCTTGGGCACATCATTGTTGGTGGATGTTTTTGTTACATACTGTTAAGCACTGCATGTTAAAATTTTTGATTTTTCTAGCGAGTCGTTTAGAAGCTAAAAATTTATTTAGGATGAGAGTGTTGCCGTCCTCAAGATAGAATTTTGTGTTCCGTTGCTTGCAAATATTTCTATTCAGCCGATTACGAGCTAAGATTTTTGTTGAATAAGGGTCGCTGCCTCCCTCAACACTAGCTTTTGTGCACCTGAAACAATTTGAAAAATTGAAAATATTTGTTATCAATATATAAATTATATTTTCTAAACATTACAAAATTTTTGCTGTGAAACAATGAATAACTTCATACAAATGTAGTAATTTGATATCACATCATTTAAACACGTCTATAACCTAAGAGGTAAGCAAAAGAAATTATTAAATCCTCAAACACTTAATATATATTAGTGAATAAAAGTTTGCAACAACCTCTAAAAGTATGCAGCTTCTTCAAAATTGCTCGTTGCACTATCATCCAAGCAGACTATCTGGCGCCACGCTGTGTTACCATTTAGTGGTTGTAAAGATGATAACACAATAGAATATTCCGTATATTAAAATATGTTCTGTGGCGCTATCTATGGAAAATCGCTAGACTAGAACTATACGATTTCTGTACATTTTCCTGTCAAAGTCCATTTTGTGTTTCTTAAATATTTAAAATAAAAATTTGTACAAACATTCATTGACTTTGATATATTCCAAATCTTACCAATTTGGGTCTCCTTCGTTATAAATATCTCATGCAAGAAAGCGAAATGTCAATAAAGCCAAAAAGTGGAAAATTGTATCTTGTGTCCGATATACGTTAGTAAGTTTACAAGAGATGCAAGTGTGAATGCAAATTCTGGTCTATCGGATGCAAAAATGATAGTAAGATGTATATATTATTGTGTTTTGCCTGAAAAGAAGCCCTAAAATCCAGCCCCAATGTTGGGTGCCATATTTATTGCTGTGACCTTTGAAAGGAAATCCTAAAACTTCGAGACCGCGTTTCGAGCGCCATATTTATTGCTGTAGATCCCTTAAGAATTGTGCCCCACTGTTGGGCTGTCATATTTATTGCTGTGGCCTTTGGAATTCGCTCGATAATTCGTGCCCCTTACTTTGTGCGACACAATTAATTGCTGTGGATCCTCTCTGTCTATAGTACCACTTACCTTTGGAAGTGCCCCTCTTATGAATTTCTACTTACCCTAGCTGAACTCAAAACCAAACTCCTCAAATCTTTACCTAAATAAAACAATTTATGCTTCCCCAAGCTAATCTTCCATGGCCACTCATTGTCTCAACACCTTTATATTAAAAAAAAAATAGAAAATTCAAAATAAAAGCTTTCGACAAAAACATACACCCTTTTATTCATATGACATAAATTATGCTTCACACAATCTTCATATTTACAATTAATTTACATTAAAACATTTTACACTTTAGTTCAATCTAAAAGTCTCGTGACTTTTATGTTCCTCTATACTTCAACATTTCATTTAGAAGTAGATCGGCCTATCCTGAAACCTTAAATTTGCTTTTCCCATGTCTGTGATGAGCTCAGTATAAACCCTTTTTATTGTTTATGCATAAAACACTGCATTATCAAACCACACTAGAGACCCGTTCACTCTTTACATAAAATAAAAATAATATTCATGTATTTACACCCTTAGATTTAAAATAGATGTCTTTCCCATTGTTAATCAAATTAATTTTCAGTTCATTAAATTCTCCACCAAGTAACTCAAATCACTCATAGTTTTTATAATTCAATACCAGCACAACAGTTCAATAAAAAAAATTCGTTACCTGGATTGTTCTTCGGAATCACCACCTCTGTAAATGACGTCCACCAAGCTCACGTTCCTGGACTACACCCAATTTCTGCTTTCTAACTAGGACAACCATTCCGTCTCAACTTGTCCATCCAATATTCCAAACGATTTGTAGATGCCTTCCATACAGCTACTCATCCAGAGTTCAAACTCCACTTAACATCCAACCAGCATTCTCGTTCAAGATGTAATTCATTTGCTTATCTCAGTAACATCCAGCATTACTCGTTATAATTATTTATACAAAGATGGTCGGCCCATTTATTTCAATTGCACCTACTTGTGCTTTTATAACACTGAAAACTACATTCGGCGGACTGCACTATCACCTGGTTTTTAAGCTAGGATGTCTTCTCAACAGTACTCAATGTAAGCGAAGTGAATCAGAAAACAAGCAAATAATAATAGAGCCTTGTCATCTCAGGCAAGGTTTATATAAGCTTAACCACCACCACCACCACCCCACCCCCCCCCCCGTTCGTGACATTTTCACTCAGCTTTCCTTGAATTGTAGCAACCGCCACACCATTCCACAAAATTCTTTTGTACAAACAACATATCGAACTTTCAAACTACGAATTTTACCACACCAACAACACATTCCTTGGAGTAATAAATTCAACTGGTCAACCGTCCGTGTTTTCCATGTAAAACCGCCCCTCTACTATTCCTTCTAACGAATCCTCTAAACACACCTCTTATGTCCACGTCTATATTGTTATTGCACTCATACTCTAATAATCACCTTGTCTTCCTACTTACAAATTCTACGTTATTTTCACTCTACTGCTATTCTTATTGACCACATATTTGCCATCCTTCTTATAGTCCCACTATCTCTCTGTCGTCTACGGTTAATGTTCCCTTCCTACACGTGCACCTTGAAAACTCAATAACGTTTACAAACATGTTGCATCTTCGTCCCGCCTATTTATTTTTAAACTACACTCTTCTGTCATGCTCTTGAAACTGTTTTGTCATATTGCCACCTGCTATATTTTCCATCTTTCTTTGTTATGTATTAGATATAGTCTGTTTCAGGATTATATCGATTTGTTTTGAACTAGTTAAGCGCTTTTGTTAGCCTTGAGTCGTCCGTTAGTACAAACTACCAATAATTATTTTCAACATAAACTGGCTTTTGTATAAATGTTTATCTACCCAAGTTTATTCCATGAAATACTTGACGGTTTTAAATGTGTTTTCGATATTCAAGCTTGTAGCATTCTACGAAAGCTTTTAACATATGCTATATTAAATAAATGATTGATTTTTATTTACAGGGTGCCTATAAATAAATACTGCTTGTCCTATTGACCTTATTAAGCCTACCCATCACCGCAATATATTATATATATATATATAATATATATATATATATATATATATATATATATATATAAATATATATAAAATTAGTAATATTGACTGTTTTTATAATGTATAAGCAAAATAACTATTGGGGATACAGTCAGATTGGGCATGGATTTAATATAAACTTCTTATAACCATTTCAAGCTTTCGAAAATGTTTATTTTCTTCATCAGGATACTAAAAGTTTATAATTTAACATTTATATGATAAAATTCTATAGGTTACTTACGATTATAAAGTTTACAATTATATAAACATTAAATGACATCTATATGACATGGACAGGTTTTTGTTCATACGCGTACATTTAAAAGTTTCTTATAAGTATATGCAAAATTAAAGTTAAAGTTAATGTAGTAAAGATATTAATTAAATAAAGTAACATAGTTATTATAGGTCTTGATAAAATAAAAATAGAAACTAAAAGTGTTATACTAGTTTTAAAATTAAAGCTAATCGTATTGTACCAAAGATGTTATAAATTTGTATAGTGTGATAGTTTTATATAAATTTGGAATTATTTTTATTCTTTATTATTGTTATAAGATATGAATAAATATTGTTTAAATTTTGTGTGTCTGTTTTTTTATTTATAGGATTTTCTTCGAGAGCAATCGCGATCATTTCAAGAAATAAGCGTTTTTTATAGCTAGTTTCTCTGAATATAATTCTGGTGTCATCATAATTCATAGTGTGACCTGTATCAATTACATGGGAAGCTAGCGCGCATGTTTTTTTGTTCAGATTGCAATCACTTTTTTAGATATGAAAGTGTTACGTTCTGATAATGTATTAATCACAGACTGGTATCGCAAACCTATATCTTCTGGTAGGTATTTGAATTATTACTCATTTCATCCGTTAAACATGAAAATAAACACAGTTCTAGGCCTAAAACGAAAAATTGAATCTGTTACACACCCTACCCTACGATACCAAAATCTTTTAATACTCAGAAACCTACTACTTACTAATTCATATCCGAAACCTCTAATCAACAAACTAATTTTCAACACCACCACAAGAAAAAATACCACATTAATCAACACTTACTCCAACAATACTACAGACACTAATACCAGCTCCACGTCTCCTACAATGTTTATTCCACTTCCGTACATTGATAAACTTACAGATAAATTAAAACATCTTTTTAAGGATCTTCAAAACATCAAAATTATCAAAAAACCAATTATAACTTTAGATAGGGTATTATATAGTAGTCTTAAAGACCACACACCTACACCCCGACAGTCAGGAATAGTCTACAGTATACCCTGTCGTAACTGTAATGGTAGGTATGTTGGACAGACATCAAATTGGTTATCTACAAGACTAACCTCACACAAAAGTGATTGCAATCTGAACAAAAAAACATGCGCGCTAGCTTCCCATGTAATTGATACAGGTCACACTATGAATTATGATGACACCAGAATTATATTCAGAGAAACTAGCTATAAAAAACGCTTATTTCTTGAAATGATCGCGATTGCTCTCGAAGAAAATCCTATAAATAAAAAAACAGACACACAAAATTTAAACAATATTTATTCATATCTTATAACAATAATAAAGAATAAAAATAATTCCAAATTTATATAAAACTATCACACTATACAAATTTATAACATCTTTGGTACAATACGATTAGCTTTAATTTTTAAAAACTAGTATAACACTTTTTAGTTTCTATTTTTATTTTTATCAAGACCTATAATAACTATGTTACTTTATTTAATTAATATCTTTACTACATTAACTTTAACTTTAATTTTGCATATACTTATAAGAAACTTTTAAATGTACGCGTATGAACAAAAACCTGTCCATGTCATATAGATGTCATTTAATGTTTATATAATTGTAAACTTTATAATCGTAAGTAACCTATAGAATTTTATCATATAAATGTTAAATTATAAACTTTTAGTATCCTGATGAAGAAAATAAACATTTTAAAGCTTGAAATGGTTATAAGAAGTTTATATTAAATCCATGCCCAATCTGACTGTATCCCCAATAGTTATTTTGCTTATAAATATATATATATATATATATATATATATATATATATATATATATATATAATACTATACTGCTGATTAAATGAGGACCATACATGAAGAACTTGCATACTAAGTGAGTACAGCGACCAGCGAGGACCAATATACGGACCTCTGGCGAAAGTTCTAAAATTTTGTCATGAGAGGGGAAAGCGGTTTTAAAGCCAATAGAAAAATTTCAGCAGGGCCTCACTTTATTATCAGATTGGTTAGTGTATAAATTATAGTTCAGGCTTTTGCCGGTAGTGGCGCTCTTATAAGAGTATATCTCTTACTTCTATATACATATGATTTCAACTGACTGACTAAGTGAACCCCATACACTTGGCAACAGCGCAGCATAGCTGTTTTGCATATTATCCGCTTTCCAACCAAAGTTTGGTTTTGTATTTTACATTATTGTATGATATAGCAAAAGTAAGAATGGAGTATTAATTTTATTTTCAGTAGTCAAATTTCATTTCATGAAAAACTACATTTAAGCCAAATTAAGATTTAACAAGGTAGATATTACAGAAGTTGTGGTTATAAGTAAACAGTTTAAACATGAATTTACTTGTCAAAATCCGTATTGTTTTTGTTGGTGTTTATCGATTAACTGCAGTTGTATACTATATAGAAGTGGTGTATTGTCAACATAGACGTAACATCTCAAAGTATAAAAATAACAAATAGTTTAAATATTAACTAATAAACAGGTTTAGACTATTTTTAAGTAGTAATTGCAAGGATATGTAGAAGTGTAGGATTGTGAGAAAGATTCAAGCTATATGGTTAAACTGTGATAACACATAATTTTGCCTAACAATGACTTGAGTGTATATTAATTTCGAAAATCCCAAGACCAGGAGGTCGAGGGATTTTTCTAAAATTATTATACACAAAAGCATTTGCTAAAGGCAAAATTATATTGGAGTACACAGTTTGACCGATTATTAGATGCAGGAGTGGTATATGTTAAGATTATTTTGAGTGTGAATAAATAAAATTAATAGGCGCGCGTCATACATTTATTAGTCAAAAAGAAAAATAAAAGCAAGGTGGCTGAGTTTAACTGGTTAAATGCACTAGTGCAGGTTAATCGTTTATCTACTAGTCATGTGATTGATGTACATTTGACGTTTCTGATTGATTATATTTTGTATAAGTGAAATCGTTACATATATTATAGTCTAAAGAATGATTGTAAAATGAGAGCCTCGGTGGATGTCTAGTGGAGTTTATTCAAGTAATATAATTCTGGTTTGAACTAAGCCCGCATCGATGATCACTAAGGCAGTGATAGAAAATTCGAGACCGAGACTAGGGCGCTCTCGATCTCGACATATAACCCAAAGTCACGTCTCTGTCACTGGCTAATATTTAATTTTGTCTAAAAACGGGCTTTAAAGTGCAGCTACTGCCTTTTGGCTTAGTATAAATAATGAACAGAAGCAGTAACTGAAAATAAAATATTTAAAATTTATGAAAAACAATTGCAGAATTCTGATTTAATCATATATTAAAGTATGTTTCATTTATCACAAAGTACAAAATGATTCATCTTTTACGTAAAACTTATCACGTTAATATCTGTCTTCACCCACTTCCACTTTTTGCAGTTACTGCTTTCTGGTTTAATAGGGCAGTATAGTACCATTTTATTTTGAAACGAAGTAAAATGAAATTTATTTTTGCAAATGATATTATAGAGCGAGTTAAGTTATTAGTCTCTAACTTTATTGATTTCAGGTGTAAGTTGAATTTCTGTCGGTGTTAATAATTTTTCGGTGGAATTGTTGTCGACACTATGGGTGTGTGTTGTAATGTGTCGTAAAATTGCAAAAAATCTATTCGGTTGCATTTAAAATACAATAAATATTTTGTTAAGCACTTGTCGCTGCCATCTCTACTAGAGTAAAATTTCGACAGTGAAAGTTAGGCTGTTATATAATCTTATGCTTTTGTTTTAATGAAGAATTTTGAAATACTCTAGTTAAAAAATGTACCAAATTTACATTTCAGACATATTTAATGACAATAGTGAAACGAGTAAGCAAAATGTTTAAGAAATATTCCCAAAATGTATCATGTTATGCAATAAAAACTATTGCTAAATAAGTCTCTATTGAATATTCTCTTAAAGTATACTATGCACTTTTTAACTCTTTTTACCTCTTAGTTAAGGTTTGGTTGCATTTTGAGATGCTGCTTCACTTGAAAATACTTCTCCACTGTTTAAACTACATAAACATGCAGTTAGTATTATCGTTCGGGTTCCTTATAATGCACACTGCAGACCACTGTTTAAACAATTACAAATACTTACTTTTTATGCTTTATACATTTATGAAACATTTTATTCTTCAAAAGCAGACATAAATATACTATTTCATGGTGTTTCCATTTACAAAACACGTCAGTCTGGTGATATATACAAAGTAACTCCGATTTCTGCCCTAATAGAAAAATCTTTCATATATATGGCTCCAACTCGATAATAAGGTACCATCAAATATAAAATCCCAAAAGACAGTTCAAAATTTAAACAGATGTTACTAGCATTGTTAAGTGAAAACTGTTGCTACTGCGTGAATGAGTTTTTACAAGATAGATTATAATAAATAGAATGTTGTATACATAAATTATTGTATTAATTTATTCAGTTGCATATGCACCCTATCATAGTAGATTTTTATTTTGTAAAATGTAAGTGTTTTACGAACATCATCTCATGGGTTCAAATAAACTATTATATTCTATGTGCAAGGTTTACTAGTTAAGTAGATGAGTTGATCTTATATATCCATCTATCGGTGTACTTTATCCTAAAAATAAATGTGTCATTGTATTTATAGTTACAATACGTAAGCACCGGGGTTATTTGAATGCATCTTTCGAGGAAGGCGAAAGGGAGTTTATTTTCAGTATGAAATTAAAGTACTTATTTAATCATAGCCTAAAGACTGAAATGAATTTCTAATTCGAGCTTTAAAAGATTAATCGAAATATATGTGGTGGCCTAATCAAATCTTGACGCCACACAGTGGCAACCCATTTATTAAAGGCTGGGTAAGACTGCAAATAAAAAATCACATTTCACAATGCTTGTATGTTATGGTGGTTTTGAAAAAGATGAAATTATTAGAGGAGTCAAGAAATTTTTTCCGATACATTAGCCAAGAGGTGCTCATGCTTAGGTCGAAAAAAGCAATTTCCCTAATCGGACTATAATAATTTTGAATGTGTTAAATGTTATGTAATATATAGGTACAGTAAGATCTAAATTACAAAAAAGTCCGATAGAGAATTAATAATAAGCAAAACAAAGGTTTTGTAAAAACTCTATTATTTAATCTTATTATATGTATTAACAACAAAAATCTTAATTTTTTGCCAATCTTTTATTTTGAATACATCCCTATACTTGTTTCTTAAATCCTCACATTCTCCTTTTCTAGGCGGCATCTTATGTTTAATGTTCTGAAAGTAATCAAGTGTCAATTTCTTTTGAACTTCGGTCCATGGTTCTAGTAATCATTTCTTTTTCTTTGTAGGCGAATAACTCTGTAATAAAAATATATTAGCAACCTAAGTAAAACTACATTTTATGTAGTATGACACAATTCAAAGGTCAAAATAACAACAAAGAAAAGTCCCAAGCTCTCACTTGAGTGAAATTGAATAGATTATTGAACTGCCTTAATCATGAAAGTGACAGATAAAGTATCAAATATAGAATTGGCCGTGTACACATAAGAGAATTAGAAACACTTTGAAAAGAATATGGTCAACGTGTATTAAATTAAAAACAGAGCGCTTTCAACTATAAACTAGTAATCTTCAGTGTTGTTTCTTGTAGGAAAGAAATCTACCATGAATAATATTAAAATAGATAAATTAAAACAACACTGAAGATGACTAGTTTATAGTCGAAAGCGCTCTTTTTTTAATTTAATACACATTGACCATATTCTTTTCAAACTGTTTCTAGGTAAAGTATCGACCACGTTTCTGACAGAAACAAAACTTGAAAAGATATATAAAGCAGCCTTCATCTGGAAAACAAATGTTACATTAACATATAACTAGATGAAGACACTTGTGAAGACAACACAAACATAAATTTAATCATTAGTAAAATTGTAATTCATAAATTTTTCTAATGATTAAACCTATATTTTAAAGTGTTGTCTTGCCTAGTATCTTGGCCACTTTAAATAATGTTTAAAGTTAAGTTGCCAGCTGAAGCATAAATATTTTATCTTTAGATAATTGGATTTAATACAAACAAAACATTTCTAAATGTAATCTATAATCATCACTTGCTAAAGATTTTTAAAGTAAAAATTAAACATAATTTCTTGTCTTGCACTTGCAGTTTTAAAAACATCAAAGCATTAAAAAATACGCTATTTCACATGCAGTAAATTCTCTAAATAAATTAATTAATTTAGACGTTACTTACCATTAAGAGCAAGTTCCAAAATATATTTTCCTCTGTTCAGCATAATAAGTGATTCAGTTAAAACACTTATGCCACGGAAAGAAGATGAAATTCTTAAATAAATTATCTCACTAGAGGCAAATAGCACAAACACTTTCACAAATAGTCCACCCACTATGAAATATAGCATGACATGAACTACAATGCACGTACATAACCTTTCAATAATAAACAATACGAGTTTGATGCCTACAATAAAAGAATATAGCTAAACACAAAATCGTGGCAACGCTGTTCGGTCCTCGCATTATTAGTTGTATATATAATTGGTACTCGCAAGGTGCTTGCAATGGTATATAAAATATGCATTGGCTCACTTTATGCGTTATATAGTATTTCCTCACTTTGTCGTCGTATACAGCAAACATTAATTATTAAAATTAAGTTACTGAAAATGGTTTGCTGAGAGTATATTCGAATTTTTAGAATTAAATGGCAGGAAAGCTTCTTAAATATAGTAAATTGGCATTAATATCTTGCTGTCCTCACAAATATAGGAATATGTATGGACCTCACTTATGGAGCCAGTGGTAAATATATATATATATATATATATATATATATATATATATATATATATATATATATATATATATATATATAAACGTATTTGTTATACACTAATTGACCTTGTTTGTAGAATCCCATTTTTGAATTATAACAAATACGTTCGTTATTGAAAGCAAGATCAACTATAAATTCATACTTTGATTTATTGCAGGGAAATGCGTCAGATACACTAACAGAGCTTCCATTTGCTACATTGCAAAATATGTTTTCTCAAAATGATGACGCTCCACCACACAATGCTCAGATTATTGCAGAGTTTTGAAATTTTGAGTATAACAGAAACTGAATTAGAAATCGGGGACCTATCAAGTGACTGGTGAGATTACCAGACTTGACTTCTCTTGATTCCTTTATATGGGGCCATTTAAAAAAATGGTGTGCATTTAACAAAGTATGAAAATGTAGTCCAAGTACGACAAGCAGTCTAAGATGTCGTAAATGAAAAAACTCCAACTATGATAACGGTCTTGTAAAGCTGTTAATAGAAGGTGTCGTTGTGCTCTCAACAAATGAGGGTTTTTTGAACATTTGAATTAATCATTGAATTCATGTGTCTTTTTACACTACAAACTTGAAAAATAAAATAAAGGTGAAACTTTAATGTGTCTAAAGCAACTGTTTCTTTTTGTCATAATTAAATTAAAGCCTACTACAACAAAAACTTAATTGCGTGATTTTTAATATTTTGATTCAATCAAACAGCCATACTATACTTCATGAGAAAAGATATTTTATTAGCATTTCAGAAATGTAAAAGTCCAATATGGCAGCTATTACAAAATAAAAAGTTGAACACCATCATGCAAAATCTATATGCCATAGGCAAATCTAAGTTCATAATGTGAAGCACAATGGTGAATTACCATAATGTACAAAATTTAAGCATTCTATTTTAATTAGCAGTCTAACTACTAGCGAATAAAGAAATTGATCATTTTGTAGTTTTTGCCTATCTCTAGTAACATATGAAAAAGTTTTAAAATTTGAAAACCAATCTGAGACACCCTTATGATTGTGCTACTTTCGTCCCATTTAATCAAGATCGTATCTATAGTAGTATTATTATCTCATGGTGGGTGACCTTGAAAAAACCTGCGCGAGGAGGAGCTATATTAATAATCAAAATAAAAAAGTGAGACTAGAAAACATCGACTGCTTGCACGTCCAGTGTTGCCAGAGCAAAAATTGTCGAGCAACCAAGGAATGTGTTTAAATAGTTTTATGTTGATTTTTGCTCTTCTATAAAAATGATCTGAGCTTATTGTTAGATGTGATACCCCAGATTATTGATGATTGGATCAGTGTACACAAGATATTTTATCACTTATAGTCACTAGTAGAACAAAAACAATTTGGTAGTACTACATATTCGTTTTATATATCAATAGACGTTTTTGTTTTAAACACAACTATAAACTATAAACACTATAAAAATGTCAAATGCTCACCTCGAAAATATTACTAAGATTTATTACAAAAACGTTTTAGGAATATGTTTACACAATGACACTCATGGTGTTGTAACTAACAAAAACAAAACAAAAACAATTTTTAATTAATACCAAAAGGTTTTTATATCATTTGTTATATCATTGATTGTTTCAGCTTTAAAAGTGATCGATTGTCACAGCACTACTGAAAATAATTTGATATAAAGACTGCTTCCCTCTTTAAGCAAGTTTTATTTCAACACCTCAATAATAAACAATAATGTACAAACAAATGTATTTATGACACATATTTTCTGCAATGCTAAATAAAGACCATCGTTCAACTATTTTACATAAATTATATTTTAAATGGGTTCACATTCTAAACTTTCATCTCCATCATCAGACTCATCGCCTGAGGATAAGTATCCATCTGAATTATCACTATTATCATCAACCCATATAATTAGGTCTTGAACCTCGTCTATTAAAGTTTCTCGTTTCATATAATCCTTTTCAATTTTCTCTACGTGCAGACAAACTTTAGTCCACTCGTTGATTCCAATATTTTTTATATGTTCTTCTGCCAACTTCCATACATCATCTATTTTGAAGGTTACATTACATGCAGCGACACGGTTTTTAAGTAACGCCCAAATCATCTCGATAGGATTTATTTCTGGGTGATATGGAGGTAAACGCAATACTACATGACCATGTTCTGCCAGTAGCTGGTCAATTACAAACAGCTGATGAACAGGTTTATGTGCCTTAATTTTGGAATATAATTCAGACTTGGTTTCCTTACATTCAAAGAGGATATTTCGTTCCTTCAACCATTTCTGCATATCTGTTTTCTTCCAACTTGAAGTAGGATTAGGATGCACAAGAACATTATGATATGACGCATTGTCTAACACAAACACTGAATTTGGTTCCAAATTTGGTATTAACTTTTCTTGAGTCATGTCATCGTGATAATCCCCAGTTTTCAAATCAGACTTAAATATCAATTCTGCATTTGGAACGAACCCATTTTTTCCACCTGCATGAACAATTATCAAACGCTTCCCTTTTGAAACTGGCGATTTCAAACCTTTGGTGGTGCCGTCATCCCAACACTTTGTTACAATGTGAGAACTGTGCAGATATGTTTCATCGTTATACACAATGCTTCTGCCCTCTTCTTTATACTTACTAAGATTTTTCAAAAATATGGTGCGCTTTGCCCTTATATTGCTTTGTTCAACAAGAATTTTCCTGTTATCTACAGTTCCCTTCCAACGAAACCCTGCTCTTACAACAATTTTTCTGAACGAACCTAATTTTCCCGTGTAATGAGGGCAATCATTTTTAAATTCGTCAAACACTAACTTCAAAGTCGGTCTACGTTTATGTATTGCTGCAAACCGATACATAACAGTTCTTAGAATCTCTTCGTCAAATCCATTCACTGTTGACTTAGGGCTTGGTTTATTTACGGTTTTCCTTGGTGAACTGAACTTGCTGCAGGGTGGTTTGTTTGTACCTTCCTTCATAATTCTTTGCACCGTCCGCAATGACACACCTGTTGCTTCAGCCATGCACTCTTGCAAATTGTTCAGGTTGGAGGCGCCCGAATCTTTTATGCGTTTCAAATATTGAAACGCATTAAAAACAATCTGTCGTCCTTGACTATGAATCACCCCCTTCTTATTCATAATATTACTCTAAAAAATATCATAATTAATCATTGAACGAACATTCTTTTTAAATACTTACATTGCTGAAGAAATTAACTATCAGTTAGTTTTGAAAAAAACTGTTTTGATGACTATTACTTGATACAAATATTAAAACGGAAAACTGGAAACAATAAGACCTTGATAAGAGCGAGAATGACAATGACAGTTACGGTTCACATTCGGTATATACAGTATTGGGATCCACTGAGTATGTGCACTGTTGCCACAGCAAATATTACGGATAAAGAAACTACGAACCTAGAATTGTTTATAAGTAAAAAGAAGTAAAAGCTCCGATATTATATGGAGGTCTGGATTTATTTCATATATTTATGAATTTCTAGATACCGCCAGCATGAACGGGGTCCTTACAAACAATATTTTACTTAACGTAATAAATGCGATATTCGTGACGACGTATTAAAGCCACATTGCTAGCAAGATGTTTGTGGGTTGTACTGTAGCGTTGTGAATCTTGAGGTTTAAGTTTAAATTGAATCTATTGCGCATGTGACGTCACCCGCCATGAGATAATAATACTACTCTACTACAGGTTTCAAGATCCCCATGTACTGCATCTGAAACTGTACACACTGTATATGTTTATATATGTACTATTCTTTTTACTTTTCGCAAGTTTGATATGGTTTTATTAATATGGTGTATTTATATAATCTTGATTATCTTATCTGTCCTATCTTCAATAATTGAGTTTAATACCTGTATGTAAATAAATAAATAAATATCATATCGTTTATTTTTATTCATATTTGTTTGTAGAAATAGATCTAATCATACAGTTTGGCTTAATGGAATTTCGTCATGGTGATATTCCTGCAGCAGAAGCTTTATTTGAAACTTTATTGGAAGGTAATCCAAAAAAAACTAATGTGTGGTTTACATACATTGATCAAGTAATTAAAACTGGAGACATTGAAAAAGCAAGGTTAGCCTTCATTTTGTGAAAAACAAATTCACTTTTCAATTTGTTGCAGGAGAATATTTGATCGTGCTATGGTTCAAGATATATCTATTAAAAAAAAGAAAAGCATTTTTAATAAGTATAGAGAATTTGAAATTAAGTATGGTACAAAAGATACATTGACTAGATTAGGTGGCATACTGTCTACACTTTAAATTGAGTTATTGTATGTATTTATTATTATGGAATAATCAACGTATTTTCATTGTAGATACATTATATAGACTGAATATTTAACATCTCTCTAAGATTTTTGTTATGTAGGTTTTCGTATATGTTTTATTTCAAATAATTACAACTGACAGTAGTAACTGGTAAATGTTTATGTATTTTTGTTTTTATTGCAAAATTAAATTTTCATGCTGACCCAGCATTTGCTGACGATGCCGTTAAATAGCACTTATGTAAATGCTAAATCTCTCCATTAACTTTAGTAACATATTCATAACGTAATGTCTTGAATTTTGAAAATGCTAAAACATGTTTATTGTTAGCTCCAATATGCATACTTTGATGTTGTCGGTATATTAATATGCTAATAAAAAGCAGTAGTAGTAGTTATTTTTTTTACCAACTTTTAAATTGAGTGTTACGCACAGTGGTGGTCCAAAAAATTAGATAAATTTATAGAGATGGTTGGTGAAGAACAATGCCTAAAATTCTGTAATCAGAAATATTACCATTGACCTCAACGGTATAGAAGCAAGTGCGCTCTTTAATGGAAGGCCTGCGAATAGCCACAAGTGCTATCTTAAGCGAATAACACCTTGCTTAATTAGTGATTAGCCAACTGTAATCTGGAGAATTCAGTTTGCATAATTAACCTGTTGAAATACTACTACACGAGATGCATGTAATGTCCTAACATATACAAGTACGTATAAATATTTACACAAACTGTTAGTTAATATAGTATTCTAAAAAGCCACCTAGGTCTGAAAATGCTTTTTAGGATCTGAAAAATCTATGCAAATTAATAAAGGTATTATTGCTTAGTTATTAGTGTAGTTTAAGTATGTTGTAGCACAACCTTTTAAGAACCTAAAGTATCACTTTATATACAGGGTGATTCGCAATTTCATAGTAACTGATGTGGATTGATATTTACACATAAAAATAGTTATTTCTTAAAAATAATGATTTAAAATTTAAATGGTTTTTAAAATATATCAGTATGTGTACATGTATAGTAAAGAGGCAGCATACTACGGAAAGTGTATTTGCGAGGAACTGACTTTATTTTTTCTAATCAGTGGTAGCGACATGCAACCATAACATTTTATTATTTAATAATGTACACCGGCTGCAACCCTTAGTTGCCGCTCTTTTCGTGTCCTTGCAATTCCTGTTGCTGCTCGTTTCGCATAACCTGTCAGGCAGTAGTACTAATTTAAGTTTACTAGGGTGCAGATGTATGTAACATTATATTGAAATGTTAAAAATATTAACAGACTATTTGATTCAATTTCATTAACTTGTATTACTTATAGGCAGAATTCCATGATAAATTACCGTTATATTTTAGTAAACGTCCCTTATAATAAAGACTTCAGGTTTAGAAATAGCTGTACGCTTAAATAGAAATGTCAGCAGCTGTCATAATAATTGAAAGATCCTACCTTTGCAAACACAATACAACACCCTTTAAAAACTTATGTCGTATATAGATTGACAAATCTGATAAATTTAAATAGAATCTTACCTTTTAAATTAAACAAAGAAAAGCAAGTTTTCAGTTTGTAAAACTTTATTTTTAAAACTTCAGTGAGTGACAGCATTTATAGGAAGTGCAACATTACAAATAGCCTAACTATTTTTCAATTTGTACAAGTAATTTTAAGTAGTCTGGAGACCAAACATTGTATTAAAATCCATTTTAGCTCTGCTTAGATTATCTGGTCTTTTGTCAATGGCAGACAACTGTCGACAATAGATATGGTCAACAATTTCAGTATTTAAAATTCCAAGAATGTAAACATATTTATACCCTTAGAAAAATAATTGCTTACCCTAGCACTCCTCTTAAAAAGGGCTGGATTTGGTTTCTGAAATCTTGTTTTTGGGATGTTCTATTAATAGTCATTGGTTAACAAAAATATGACATAAATAATGGTTAAGAGTAGGGTTGATAAATAATTTAAGTTTTTAGGCAAAGGAAGGAGATTCCAATGGGGTTGTCCGTTTTCAAAAGGTAAAAAGAAAAGTAGCCACAGAAGTTCGCTGGTAGCGTTCTCCAGCGTAGCAGATGTGATATCAAACTAAGTATCATGTTAGTAAAAGCAGAAAGGAGTAGTTAACTCATCCAGTCGCGAGGGTTTACGCCCGTGTGTTCGCGGATTTATAAGTGATACTAAAAGTATGTAATAAAAAGCTGGTGTGCACAAGTTAAGCTATCAACAAGATTCTGCCGGGTACGTGTGCCAATGAATTATTGAGTGGTTGCGAAGAACAAGAGCAACAAACGATATTCTTCCCCAATTTAAGAGCTATTCTCGATTGGAATGCAAGCAATCAAACGATTGATGATTTTTAATAAGTAAGTTTTTATATTTAAACTAGCATGACGAATTTTTAGTTAAACATACTTTGTTAGGACGTTTTGGTCATAAACCGTAGGATTAATTTACTGTAACATTTATGTTTTCTTCCATATAAAGTGTAAGGAAATTTCTTATGTAAATGAAATTATCATAATTGCATATCAACAATTCAATCAAATTTCTAAGTTAAAATCAATGAATTTCCTAATGTAAGAGGTTCGCGTTTATTGCTCTGTTGATTAAATAGTTTTTGATTGCGGTTGATTAAGTCAAAAGTTTTTTGAAGAGTTAATTCTTGGCTGTGTACACGAACTTTTCAATAAAATCCAAAAGAGAGTATTCTCGTGTAAAATAATGTAGTATTTAAAAAAGTTTTTATAAAAATTACAGCAGAGCGCTTTCGGCATTAGCCATCTTCGGCGCCATGTCGACTTAAAAATAGATAATCCATCAAACTATTACATTACATATAGGACATTTTTCTTATAAAACTAACATCACATCAATAAAGACTATCTAATACTTGAATGTTCCAATAGTTTTTTTATTATCATGAGAATTTGCTTAAGTAAAAGAAACAATTGTCCTCCTTGGGATGACGTCTCTCAAGGTCTTGCATGAACATAGGACATTCTCGACTTGTCTGGCGCCCTTGGTAATCGTCTTTAAGCCACAATATTTATGAAAGGTAAGTGCCAAATTTTTTTGTTGTATAATATATATTAATTTAGCCCTTTCTGCAAAATTTTAACTCTCTAAACGATCCACGACCTTCAGCTAGTTAGTGCCGATAACCCCCTTTAATCTTTGTTTCACAGGCCACCCCATTTTATAATTTTAATGAAGATAATATACTTGATAGCTTTTCTGCCTGTAACACGTATTTGTTTAGTACGAAATGCACATCGAGCGCGGTTTACATTTCTGTAATTTTTTATTATGTATTGCTGAGTTTTGTTTACTTGCAGTTAAACATTTTACCGGTTGTGAGGAATATATGGTATTTTATACGTACAACTTTTAATTATTCTCTAAAGATATGGTGAATGGAGTCTATGGAAATTTTACAATATTTACAATTTATTTAATTCAAGCAAATCATGTTTGCCATATTTTTAAATGGTCCTAGAGTCAAAACAGATGTTTTAAATCTGTTAAAATAATCAAAAGCATTTTAAACGATATTCTAAAGTAACAGAAGTTTTAAAGTTATAGAATTTAAAAGTGGCAGTTGTATTCAACGTGCTTCGAAAATTTGTGTGACGAGCAAGCTGGTTAATTCCGAGTTGGTCAATATCGGCAACGCAGCTAGTCCATGCAGCGAGTTTCTAATGCCTTTATGCTAGACCAAACAAATAGCAAACGTTATGGAGTGGAGCCGGCATCTTGTTTGCAGATCGTCGACTGTGCACGTGTCTTTGTTATCTATACAAAGAGCAGGTATATTTAATCACTTGTTTTGTGAAAACTGCTTGGCGAATATTTTGAACTAAAATTTATTAGTTTAACCCAAAATTATTTGTTTATCTATTAATACGGCGTTGTTAAAGAATTTTATGCAACATGTCGAAAGGAAAAAAGGGTTTGTTGGTAGAACGCGTATTTTCAAAAAATTGCATAACTAGGGCTTAATGCTTATATAACAGTTACAATTGCTAGAAATTGATGATGGCAATTTTGAGGAAGTCGAAGAGGTAGAAAATTTGTATACTTCAACTTTTACTAAATTTTAAAAATTTGTTAAGTAAGTCAAGTGTGATAATGCACACAAAATTATAAATTTGCCTAATGCTGCTAAAGGTAATATAAAATTAGAAGCGTTACAGTTGCCAATTTTTTTCTGGCCAAATTCAAAATTTTAGGTCATTCATTGAGCTATTTATATCTTTGATTGACAAAAATTCAAATTTAGAAAACAGAAAAAATGTTTTATTTACGTAAGCATCTTAAAGATGAACTATTGAGGTTAATAGCAGCTTTACCAGTCGAAAACAATTCTTATGATACTGCGTTGAATATTTTACGTAAAAGGTATGATGACGAATACTTAATTATTGATTATCATATTTAAGATTTGATGCAATTATCAATTTGTAATTGTAATGATTCTATATTAATGAGAGAATTTGTCTCAAAAATAAAGCAGACAGTTTCCTGCTTATGAAACTTAGGAGAACCTATATGGGATTCAATGGTAGTGCATCTTATATTAGGAAAGCTAGATGTTTTTTGCAATTGCTCTTTTCAAAGCGAAAAAAAGCCGAATTCAAAGGCTGACTTAGACGAGTTATTTGCATTTTTGAACAAGTGGGCCTTGAATGCAGAGCTTAGCAAACCTTGTGGGTTAAAGGTTCCGAATAATAAAACCCCGTTCAAAAATAGTAATTTTAAAGGGGTTTCTAAAGCAGCCACAATTTCAGCCAATACTGTTAAGGAGCCCAAGCAGCGGTTAGAAACGAGTGCTAGGGATCGAGTTGGTTCCAATGCAGGTAATTGTAATTTTTGTAAAAAGCGCGTGCATAAGATTTTTAGATGTAATGTATTTAAAGATGCCACCCTACTGAAGAGGGAACAATTTGTTTCTGAAAATAAAATATGTGCCAGTTTGAATTCACATGAGGGTAAACGCTGTTCAGTAGACATTAAATGTTTTATCTGTCAAACAAAACAACATCATACATTTTTACACAGAGATACTCCAAAACAACAAGGAGAAAGGTTAGCAGCTGTTCAAGGAGTAGCTGAGGTGCGTTCCGAAATTTCAGATTTTGTATTGTTGCCTACAGCTACTGTATTAATAAAAAATTCAGAGGGCGAACTAGTGTCAGCTCGAGTTTTTTTTGGACTCGGGTTCTCAGACAAGTTTCATGACTGCTAATTTAAGCAAGAAATTAGGATTAGATGTAAATGTTTCTGAATGTCCTGTTCAGATTTCAGGGAATTTCAGTTCAAGGTGGTTAAACTTGCATATCCGTTCAAGGTACGGAAATTATGAGCTTTCTCATGACTTTGGTGTTATGAGAAATATTACAGTTGAATTGCCACAGGTAAATTTTAATCAGTAATTTTAAGATACCTAGAGGCTTACCGCTAGCAGATGAACAATTTTATGAGTCCGCCCGAATCGATATGCTTCTCCGTGTGGATATTTTCTTTTCGGTTCTACTACAACAAAAATTAACTTGGGTATAATTCAACAATTTTTTTACAGAATTCTTATTTTGCAAGCGGAACGATTAACCAAAAAACTAAAATGTTAAATACGGTGCAATTGCATTCTGTGTCGCTACATGGCACAATGTTTATTGAACCTGAGGTAAAATTAGAATATCTCATACATAAATTTTGGGAATGTGAAAAGATGAGTGATAGCAATAACGAAGAAGAATTGTTAGAATTCATGCTGGCCTAGCAATGTTTCTTTCCAACATTTAATTGTGGATCGATTCCAGGTTCAACTGCCTTTAAAGGTGGACCTAGAATTTTTCGAGATGGGCGATTCTGCTCAAATGGCTATTAAGCTATATCAAAGTTTAGAACGGTGTTTTGCAAAGGACGAAATGTTACTTCTACAATATTCGAATTTTATTAAGGAGTTTCTATTCAAGCATTTGCAGAAATGGTTAGTGCAGTGGTTAGTCACACAAAGAAAATTGGTATTTTTTACTGCATCATTGTATCAAATTAAGGATTGTCATGGATGGGAGCGCAAAACAAAAAAAGGGTTTTTGTTAAATGATGTTTTAAGAAATGGAGCTATTTGTCAACCGGAGTTATTCGATATCTTACTTTCATTTCGAACCTATAAATACATTTGCATTACAGATATTAAGCAGATGTATCTGCAAATTGCGATCGATCCTCAGCAAAGGAAACTCAAATTTCTTTTGGAGAAATCCAAAAACCGATAAAATTCAGATTATTCAATTCAAACGGTTGCCTTTTAGGCTTACATCCAGTTCACATTTGTCAACTTGAAGTTTATTTCAATTAGCAGTTGAGAGACAACAGGAGTTTCCTTTAGCCACAAGCGTTTTGAAAAATAATACTTACATTGACTATTGTCTTTTTGGTTTTAATAGTAGGGAGGAATTAGTACAAGCACAATCAGAACTGATTCAGTTATTGAAGTCAGCTAAATTCCAATTACACAAATGGTGTTCTAATGATATAACTATTTTAAAGAATATTCCTTGAGGTACGACATTTTGAAAAAATTAATATTTCGGAAGACATCGGGGTAGTTTTAAAACCCGCGGTTTATCCTCTAATGTAGCCACCAATAATTTCACTATGGGTTGTAGTATTACTACTACTCCTTTAGTGTGCAATAAGCACACGATGTTAGGTTTCATCGCAAGGCTTTTTGATGCATTAGGGTTCATAGCATCAGTTATTACTACGGCAAATGCATTAATGCAAACAATATGGAATTTAAATATTGGTTGGGATGAAGAAATGCCCAATGATATAAAAAGCAAATGGGAACTTTTCTCACAAGGATTAATTAAAATGCCAGCCATAGAAATAAACAGATTTAAAAATGCGAGAGGCCAGCTCAATTCAACTAATTGGATTTTGCAATGCATCTCAGATAGTGCATGGAGCATGCATTTAGTTGCGAGTAGTGCAGGCTGATGGTAGTGGAGAGATTAACTTATTGAGTGCTAAATCTAAAATTAATAATAGGAAACATGAATTAAGTATGCCACGTTTAGAGTTGAAGGGGGCGGTAATATTAGTTAAACTCAGCGTTAGAGTTTTAAAAGTATTGAAGGATAGAATAAATGAAGTTTACCTTTTCTGTGATTCACATAGTGTTAGCTTGTCTAAAAACGGAATATTTTAAACTCAATACGTATGTTGCTAATCGGACTAAATTAGTTTAAGAGATGACTGCAGAATTTTGTTTGTCGTACGTAAAATCTAGTAACAACCCTGCTGATTTGATCTCGAAACGAGTGTTTCCTCAAAACATTCAAGGAAATACCTTGTGGTGGAAAGATCCAGAATTTTTATGGGCTAAAGAAATCACTATTGACAAAAATTTTCAATTGCAAGAATTTAATGAATCCTTCCCAGAGATAAAGCCTGTAGTAGGAGTCGCAGTACAAAATGTTGATAGGTTGCCATATTACACTATATTTTTTTAATCACAATTTATCGTGCTTTTATTACGCTATAATATTTAAATATAGACATGAGACTCAGTAACGTAATTTAATTCTTTATACACTTTGTAGAGGGGATAAGACTTAACATGCCACCACAGAGTATGTAACTGAATCCAGCAAACTTACCCGTTGGATTATAACTGAATGAATGTTACCTCAATTAGCCAATATACTCAACCAGTAAATATAACAATGTATTCACAACCCTAAGTGTACGCTAATTAATGGCAAAAGATAATCTACAAATAAGTCAATCTAACTCAATGATCTCTATTGTAAAATATTCCCAATTACTGTTTGTACCCAAGACAAAGACAAGACTCCAAACAAAAATGAAATAAAAATAAGAATAAAAATCTGTAATAATAATTGTGTTTAATTTGTCTAATTTACTTAAGGATTTACTTACCCTGGAAACCAGGATGAAAGAAATATATAACAAATAATGCACGCGACCATGTGCTACCAAACAAGCAAGGTTGAAATATAAAATCCAGTTCAACTGTTCCAAAAAATATTCTACTCTTCAGCAATATTCTTTTTTGTTATGCTAGGCGATAAATCCCAATATTTTGGATGACTTTCTCTTACTCTGATATAGTCAGAAAATTCGCACTAGCATACACCATGCTTTAACCAAGCTGTTCACAAAAACAATCAGAAAGGAAATACCTTCTTCTCAGATAATCCAAATCAAAACAGGAATGCAATATAAAGAGATTAAATTTCAATAATTAAAAATCAATAAGACAGGGCAGCATTTCACCTGCTAAACAATTATAACATTGAGTAACTCCCTTTTTAAAAACAAAAGAATTCTTGTTAGGTACATGTAACAATTCCATAACATTTAAAATTAATTTCATGATAAATCCTTTTTTATTTTGAGATATATTTATTAAAATGTAATGCATTCAAGTTCTAAATAACTATCAATTCCCTGAATGCAGACCTGTGTTTATTCTTTCAAATCAATCACATCAAAACTGCCAACTTATTTTCTTAATAAACAATAATCAATAATAGATATTATTTCAATTAAGATGAAGTTTCAAAACAACAAATTACTAGATGAATTCAATTGGTCAGAATGAAAGTTATTGTAATTAATGCTGTTTATATTTTCAAATAAGAAATAGACAATTAAAAATTTATAATACCAATGCCAAAATGAATTAAGTTCTTGTAAATAACATGTATGTAAGATAAGTGTTTGCAATAAAATTAATTTGAAGTGTAATGAAAATTTAAACCGTAACAGCCAATATTAAAAAATTTGAAATTTTAGCAAAATGGGTAGAATTCTCGCATATTGCATGCGTTTTGCTTATAACTGTTTGTTACGTGCCAAAAATTGGCAATGTAAATTGTTAAATATGTGAGTAAATTCCCGCCAATATTTTAAAATATACTTGTTAATTTCCACCATCCCCGACAGTTGCGTTTGCGCAAAAGAATGTACAGGCGCGGAATGAATGGCGCAAGTGCGCGTAGTGACACAACATTATTAGCCACAAGACGTCAAGCCGAAAACAACTACATGTGTTGCGTGTCTGTCTTTTTTTTTTATGATGTAGGTTCCCGTATCTTATCTTATCTTCTACCGTACCTCTACCTGTTTCCCTTCGCCCTACCTACGAAAGAGGAGAGACGATTAAATTTGGACTCAACAAAGGCGTCCACAAGGAGATGGCCCTGAGATTTAACTGCAAGGCACGTTTTAAGTGAGTACATTGCTTTATTTAAATTATAGATTAAGAATTGTATCATTGTAAACGTGTTTGGTATTTGATACAATTTGCCGCGTAATTATGCTATAATATACAATACAGTTAGATGCAGTTGTTATTGTTATTTTAAAACAAGTTCAAGCTGAACATTTCTCAAAAGAAATTTTAGAGTTAAAAGAGGCCAAGAGTTGCATTAAATTATTATCTTTAAATCCTTTTCTTGATATAAAGGGGTTAATTCGTGTGGGCGGAAGGTTACACAATAGTGCACTGTTATTTGATAGAAAGTTTCCAAAAATTCTACCTGCAAAGAGTTTTATTACCAAGATTATTATTGAAGGCGAGCATGTACGTTTACTTCATGCAGGAGCAAAATTAACTTTATCAATGTTGCATCAAAAATATTGAATTATTAATGCAAATATAGAAATAAAAAGTATATTGCACAAATGTATAGTTTGTTTTAAACTTAAATCTGAGCCATTTAAGCAGATAATAGGAAATTTACCCTATGATCGTGTCAACATAGCTAGACCGTTTGAGAAAGTCGGTATTGACCGTGCTGGCTATTTTTTAGTGAAACAGTCCCGAATTCGTAAAGTATTAGTAGCAAAGGCTTATGTTTGTATATTGGTTTGCTTTGTTACTAAAGCTGTGCATTTAGAGGCAGTGTCTGACTTATAAACTGAGACATGCATTGCTGCATTAAAGCGTTTTATTGGTAGATGCGGGGTGCCTAGGATAATTTTAGTACCTTTAAGGGTGCCGATAAAGAGTTAAAGCGATTTTATAATAATTTTACAAAGGAGAATAACCATGAAATCGCAATGTTTGCTAGTGGACTGCATTCAATGGTCGTTCATCTCTGCTTACAGCCCTAACTTTGGGGGTCTATGGGAGGGAAATATTAAAAATTTTAAGTATCACTTTATAAGAGTAGTGGGTGTAATTTGTTTAACTTGTGAAGAGTTTAACACCATTATTATTCAGATAAAGTCTATGCTAAATTCTAGACTACTTTGTGCCCTAACAAGCGACATATCAGACTTGTCTTGTTTGACGCCAGGTCATTTTTTAATAGGCAGTTCATTGGCATGTATACCAGAAGGAAACTGCACAGACACTCCAATAAACAAATTAAAATTTTGGAAATTGTGTAATAAAATTCAATATTGTTTTTGGAAGGCCTGGTACAGGGATTACCTAGGGCAATTCCAGAGTAGAAAAAAGTGGAAAGAGACAATATCAAATGTAAAGGAAGGTGCGTTAGTTCTAATTCAAAATGACAAATTGCCTCCTTTAGAATGGGGCATTGCTCGTATTACTAAGGTAATGAGTGGGCATGATAATCGTATTAGGGTAGTGCATTTAAAAACAAAAAATGGGCTGCTGGTGACATCAATATCAAAAATTGCTGTTCTTCCACTTGATACGGCTGATTCTTAGAGTGTAGTATATAAGGAGTAATTTAATAATTTGTTTAAATGACTACTTAGAGTTTTAAGTTTGTGTTACACCTTTATTCGTGCACTAATTGTGTGCATTTGTTTATTGCGATATTTTTTAGAATTCATGTCGTTCCTTTTTTACGATATTTTTTAGTGTCAAAATTGATTGACATTACTTGTTTATATTTTTAAACGTTTGCATTTTTTTGCTTTATTTTTACTGCCTGGCAGTTTATGGTAGCGACATGCAACCTTAACATTTTATTATTTAAAAATGTACACTGGCTGCAACCCTTAGCTGTTGCTCTTTTCATGTCCTTGCGATACCTGTTGCAGCTCGTTTCACATAACCTGTCAGGCAGTAGTATTAATTTAACTTTACTGGGGTGCAGACGTATTTGTTTAGTACGAAATGCGCATCGAGCACTATTTGCATTTCTGTAGTGTTTAATTATGTTTTATTTGAGTTTTGTTTATTTGCAGTCGGGCGTTTTACCGGTTGTGAGAAATATACGGTTTTTTATACGTACAACTTTTATTATTTTTTAAAGATATGGCATGTAGGGGCTTATGGAAATTTTACAATATTTACAATTTATTTAATTCAAGCAAATCGTGTTTACCAATCAGCAGCTCACTTTATCTGATGAAGATGTGAATTAGACATAAGATTCTCAGCGTTGTGGTAATACTTACTTTAACTTATGTTTAAAATGAGGAATAGAGTAACATTTATGCATAAAATATGATTTTTAAAAAATTAAAATCTTGAAACAAATGTTTGTAGAAATGTATGTGATTTTGTACCAGCGACTCCTTACAAAAGGTGTTCAAAATGCTCTCCATTTTATTGAATACACAAGCGTGCTCTTCTAAGCCAGTTTTGTAGAATAGTTTGATGAAAAGTTACATCAGAGTTTCGTATTAGTTCCATTGCATCACCAATACATTGAGATAATTGTCCCACATTATAAATGTACGTATTAACGTTACACACTTTATCCTTTAAGGATTGAAGTTGAGCGAGCATACTGCCCGCAGCATGACCAATCGATCTTTGATCAAAGTCCCAATTTAAATGTGCTTACTTATGCAGAGTAATGAGAAGGAGACAGCGTCACTAAAGATAGTGTAGGAACTTTAATAACGATTATATGCACGTAAATCACACAGGCTAAGATTGTTTAGTTTATGCAATATTATCTCTGAAAGAAAAAGTAATTATACATTAAATATCAAACAGATTGTCGATTGCATCTGGGTAAGAAATATGCGTTTATATCAAATTTAATCATAGGGCTGCAGTCTGAAAATGTTAGATATTACCACATACCGAAAAAATGAGAATGTATACCACTGCCTCTTGCAAACGAATTTGGGAACTTACAATAGCATAATGAATGAAAGCTATCTATGATTGTTGCCCAGTATGCGACACTATTGAGATTAGATGTTGCGTTAACTGTTGTTGTTTTAATCATTTTGCATCCAAATGTAATAAACCGGTAGTGTCCCCAGAAGTGCTTAAAGTCAACAAGTTAGTGATTGCACAGAAGAGAAACTTAGGTGTATAAACTGTTGTAATTTACCAAGTATAAAACCTCATGTAGTTTTATACGACAATAATATCAACCATGCAGTGTATGATAGATCGTGCCCAGTGTAAAGACTTTCAAGCCAATCTAATCAATATATAGTAACGACAGAATCACACCAACTGCCTAAAACAGTTACAGGTAATACTACTGAAAGACTACACATATATTATCAAAATGTGCATGATCTTAAGTCAAAAACACACTTTTTTCAATAACAAAATTACCATAAGTGGTTATTATCATATCATAGCATTAATAGAGACTTGGCTGTCATCAAATGTTGAAAATAGTGAATTGTTTCCCAGTACCTATCAGGCGTTTCCCTCCAACCGTAATTTTGGAAATACTAACACTAAACGCGCAGGTGGTGTTCTCCTAGCAGTTGACTGTAAAATACCATCTTATAGTATAATTACAACCTGAAACCGTTTATCACACATACCTATTGATGTCGTTGATGTAAAGCTATTGATAAAAAATATCGATCAATATCTTTGTACTATATATATTCCATCACCGTCCTCACCTGATGATTATCAGTTGATGTTTGAACTGTTAATTTTGCTAGATGCCAATTTTGGATCCCATACTATTTTTATTGGCGATTTCAATATTCCAGAATATGTTGACAAACAAGATACTTTCTCTCTCATCTTAGCACAAGTCGAATCATTTACTGAATTCTATAATCTGTGACAATTCAATGAAGTAACTAATACTAACAACAGACTATTGAACCTTGTATTTAGTTCGATAGATTGCACAGTAACTAGATGAAGTCAATCGATTCTCTGTAAGGAACCTCATCACCCTGCACTAACAATTATGTCACCACTAGGACTTGAGTGAAACCTGTGGTTTTGCATACTCCACCAAAAAGACTTTTAATTATAGGACTTAAAGACATTGTATAGTGACTTACGTAGAGTTGACTGGGGCACACTTTATAGTTGTACGTTGATACTACACTTTACAACGGCACGCACTTGACTTCAGAGAAATAAAACACTTCACTCAATCTTGCAAATAACGGCCAGCTTTAATCTCTAAGCGTCTGGAAATAAACAACCCCGATTACCCCCGGCTGGCATCCTTATATACATTTAAGTTAATTGAAAAATAACCCCTTGCCTAGCTCTCATACTCGACTTAGGATACGCCGGTCGTAAATCTTTAAGATTAATTAAACTGCCAATTGCACTAAGATAGCCACACAAGTAGATCTCGGGACTAATTTTTGGTTGAGTACTCCGCTAATTGAAAATGTCCTTCCGACCACCCAGATATAAATAGGGTCCTAGAACATGATTGACATCTAATCATAGATAGCAACTAATCCGACATGTTTAGTGCCTTTCAAGTAAAGTGCCTTTAGAAAAATTAATTAACTCTTGGATTATATCTTCCTGGAACTTCGCTAGGACCCTACTTGGGTAATCTTGCAGCCGTTTACAATCGCAGACATACTTATGCTACAAGACCTTCATTCTAATAATTAGAATGCTAAAATTATACTAGAAAATAACTGTTTTTAGAAATAATAGAACTAATTAGAGCGTCTTAAAACAGTATGTTACAATTGCTATAAGTCCTGCACATCATTAGTTTATTTCCGGTCCTCTGTTCGTCTATGATGTTTGTGAACCCCTGCCTGATAATAGCACATGATAGTAGATTGATTCCAGTTAAGCTGATTTGCAATTGCTTTGAATTGAAAACCACCTCCCCTCAAGCCAATAATTGAACGTCAGTCAAATTCGCTTAATTGATGGTAATTTTGATGTTAACACACTCTAGACAATCATACCTTACAAGCAAAAGCAATTTGCAAAAAATACACTTGAAACAATGTTGGAAAAATTAAGGAAATGCCAAATATGTCAGCACCACTTGATCCATTTGCATGAAATGTGAATCAATCCCTACCTTTGAGTAGTTAAACATTGCTGTCAAGTTTAGTCAAAAAATTTCTACTTCTTGGTGTTGCAATTTTCTCACTACAATTATTATAAAACAAGTAAAATTGGTTTTTCTTTTCTACAAAATAGCATTGAAAGGAAAGGTATAACAAATAAAGCTGACATACTTTGAACAAGCATGTTTAACAAATAATTTTATTTCAGCATCTAAAATGCAAGGTTCCTAAAAAAAATAGTGTGCATTTCCGTTTACGTTAAACATAATTTCTGCAGTATGTAATTAAATTAAATTAATTGCAATCTTTTTGGTAATAAACTCCAAGTATCAAATATGATACTTAATATTCTAGGAAGTGATTTCATGCTTACTCAAGCATCCGGACAAACGAATTCAAATAGGATGCATGTTTGGAATGTTAATAAAGAAGATACACATTTCAATATTACAAATTTTTGTTTTATTACTTAGGTAGACACAATATTATCCGGAAATGCGAATTATATAAGAAAACTTTACACAGCATCAATATTTTAAATTATAAAGTAAAAATAACATTGTCCTATAGGACGATCTGAGCATTTTGCTATTAGAATAATACAGCATCATACAAGGGAAACTTATTTTTTGTAAGTTCAATGCCACAAAAAGCAAGCTTCTCATTTTATAATTACAATTAGCAAACCACTTTAAATAAATCACCTTCCTAATGTTATCACAAAAAATTTGCAAACAAAAACTAGTGCACTAAAAAAATACATGCAGTATAAAAAGAAAGCGTTTTCTTGATTAAAAATTTTAAAAACAAAGTTTGACATCTGAAGAAAACAATCTTACCAACTTACAGCTATATTTGTGCAAACATAGATACTGGCAAACAAATACACAAATCAATTTTCAGTACACTGTTAATGTATACTGAACAAGATTCGTTATTTTCATTGTAAATATACAAAAAGGCAAGGTAAAGAAAGAAAAGAAAAAATAGTGGGACTAGAGATTTTTTATTTAAAAAATCCTAACTGTAAGTTTCAGTATCAAATATTTAGAAATAGCAATGGTATAAGATAGGTTACAAGAAATGCTCAATTAAAAGTAAATATTTTTGTGCGTCTGTAACAATGTACACTACTACAAAGCATTAGCAGCGCACCACAGACACAACCAACACTAAAAAAAAATAACTTAAACATTATTAAAAATAACGAACTCGTAAGACCACAGTCTAAATATTATTTAAGAAAGAGTAGAATATTTTATAAGCAAGATACTATATTATATGATAGATGTACAAAAAATTTAAAAAGCTACTAACAAAAACTGTAGGATAATGCTTATAAAACAATCTACAAAGTACCAAAATTATATGTGTACAATATAATAAGTATATAATATTTACTTAAAAGAAAATCAATGTTCCGACACATTGAAGAACTTTTATAGTGACACACTCGATTATACACATTGCTGGTTCGCTGTTATTGAAAAAAAATTTACGATGCCGCAAGGTGTTAAAAGGCAGTGGACCAAACTATCTGAAACAAATAAAAAATTATATTGGAATGAAATCAGTTAAGGGTAAAAATAATGCTTCTACCAAAACACTCATGTAAAAATAACAAAACCTAAGAAAGATTGTAACTTGTATTAATAACAAATAAATAAGCATTTCAAATATCGATGTTAAAATTCAGATATGTTGAAATGCACTTGATGAAATTTGTTGCATCATTCTACGACCGCATAATTTAAACTTTGAGTCAAATATAAGTATAGAATTGGCTGTCTACACGTAAATGAATTAGAAACAGTTTGAAAGGAATATGGTCAATGTGCATTATGTTAAAAACAGAGTGCTTTTGACTATAAACTAGGCATCTTCAGTGTTGTTTCCTACAAGAGCATAAAAAGTTAATATAAAATATTAATGTAAAGTTAAATATAAAAGCTTACTTGTAGGAAAGAAATCTACCATCAACAATATTAAAATAGATAAATTAAAACATGTCAAATGTCATGTTGACATGTAATATCACAAGCTGTATGCACAGTGTGGGCACTCTATATACGATTCTGTTGGCGCATTTTAGTATTAACACTATCCGAATAGATGGCGTCTACAATTTTAACAACTGTTATTGATTGTCATTTATCTGACATGATTTGACGTTTAGAATTGTTTATCTTATTTAAAGATAGTTTAATTCGAATTGCTGCATTTCAAAAAATTCGTTGTGAATTATGATTTTGATAATCGACTTTCTTGAATATATCCAGGTGTGCGTTTACAAAAACTACAATTGGGTTTACTTAAAATTACATTAGTGTTGTTTTTATAGGTACTTATTTCACCATAAATAATGGCTGTTATTACATACTGAAAATTAAGAGAAACTGGTATCTTAAAGTTAATGCTTGGTGTTTGTTTGTACATTACTTTTTATAGAGGAGATTCATGTTTATTAGTTTTTGTAACAAATAGTAGAATAATGGGTTACATAATTTATCTCAATGGATTATGGATATGTTCTCTACTCTGAGAGGTTGTGGAAATAAGAATGCCACTAGGCATAGATTTTCAAATTCTGATAAGAATAAAATACGTTTTGATGTTTACTTTTTTTAATTTGTATGTCGATGGCACCGTGTTTTGTTGTATTTGCCAATAGTACCTGAAATCAATTTTCCTTCTTCCTATAATATGCAATAAGCCAATAATATATTTTGGTAAAATGATCTGTTTATTTCATTTCTTTAAATGTATATATAATGTACAAGTTAATATTTTCAGTTTTATTAATTTGGCCTACTTACATAAAGGTTATAAAGAAGAGAGAATTATTTTCATAAATTTCAAAATAAAACGCTACAAAATACATAATATACATTTTTAGTCTTCAAAATAAATTAGGAATATAAAAACGCATCAATTTTTAATATAGACTGTCTATTTAGAAAAAAAAAGTCAAATGCTTAATTTATAAGATGTCCAAGTAATCGTTTCGAATAATTTCTTGATTTAAGAATAACAAAGTTTTATTTTCAACTGCGACTCACAGCCAAAGATAAAATGGATGTTTCTTCCGAACATTAATATTAACTGGAAAAATGATGACAAATGACTAAAACAATAAGCAGGGTGTGCGCAAGCAAGCATAAGACTATTTAAAATAAAGTTGAACATACGAAAGCAAAAATAATGTTGTAAATCAAGTTTCCAAAGAAGTGCGCTTTTTATGATACAGACTATTTAAAATAAAGTTGAACATACGAAAGCAAAAATAATGTTGTAAATCAAGTTTCCAAAGAAGTGCGCTTTTTATGATACAACTATATTACCAATGAAATTAATCCAAATAACATAAAACTTCGTATATCTCTGAGTGATTGCCTAAATTAGAAGTAGCACTGTTAGGTCATTTTTTATAGTCTCGTTGACCATGATAATATTAAAAACGATGGTAACTCCTGGTGAAAAATGTTAAGTGTATCAGTTATTATACAAAGAAGTTTTAAAATATTACGTAGAAAATGGATCCCAGAAAATTTTTGGGATAAAAAATCATATTGTTGACAATTTGCAGTCATAGAATTATCAAAACTTGAAATAGAATATTCTGTAGATTTCACGCCACTTCTGGCAATGGAGATATCCCAAGAAATGTATCTTTAGGGTACATATTACTTGATATATTGTGAAGGGGAGTTACTGTTTATTATATTGTGTTATTCGTCAGTAGCCCTATTTCCTACTTATTAATTTAAAATAAACAGAAAATCTCACATAAAACAAACTATACTTTTTTTAGTGTTTAGCTGTGGCGGTGAACAATAAAAATGATTACGATATTTTGTAACAAAAGGTTATTCTTAAATATGTTTATATCTAAATTCTAACAGCAAAGTTACTATAGGTGATGATGAAATATTTAAAAATATTTAGCACAATTTTTCTGGCTGACTCTGCAGAAGAAAAAAAAACTTTTTTAAGCCTTTAATGCTTTATTTTAAAGCTCCCATATATTAGTGAATTAATTTAGGTTTAGGGACCTTTTTTAGAGCTCTAAGTGGGGAAATTCCCAGTGGTTCAGAATTATTATTACTTAATTACCCGGGATTTTATAGAGACGACGGGGTTGAACATTAAGAGCCACTAAACCTAGCACTTCTTTACTATGTCAATTTTAAAAACCTATGCAACCATAGAATTATTAGTAATGCTTTTTGGGAAGTCAATTCGATAGTTTTGTAAAATTAATTTGATATAAATTATTTATCTAGCCAACTATATTTTGTTTGATATATTAATGCAACTCGTCCTACAAAAAGTTAACTAAAAAAAGAAATTGGAAATAACTAGAAGCACAACAAAGAAGTTGTTACAGATTGGAGTGTAATGAACACATTTATAGACACATGAATTCATATTACTTTAAATTTTAGAATTTTAACCACAAGCGAAATTAAAACCAATTTATTATCGCAACACTTGCAAGCCAACGGATACAAAAGTGATTCTACCTTTGAAAAAGTCAAAATCATTTACCATAATGAATATCCGATTCTTACTTATTATATGCTCAACGCATTCAGCTTTTATCTCACTGCATTTGTAATGGCCATACAAAAATGCGATAACAGAAAATATTGAAAATTCTTATGTAACAACAGCACTACTCCACACGCTACATGTTAAATTGTAGTTAAGATGGGGAATGGGGGTACATACAAAACATGGTAAGCTTGGCCTAAGGAAGAAGCTAGTCCATTACTCCACCAGCTAGCGACAGTAGGCTGAAGGGAAGGAGAGTGAAAAATAGTAACGACACTGTCTTAAACAGGAAAATATTTTGGGCGTCACCATTATTTTAATCAGGTTTTGCTTAACATGACATGGATTCCTTTGCCTTGAAGGATGTCTAAAAAAAATGAGGGAAAATTCAATTTTCTCAGACAAGAATCCGAACGTCTTCATTGTACTTAAACACTGAAAAGGCATAAGTAAATAATGGTCCCCAAATTGAATACTAAAATATCTGAATTCCTATTTACAGTAATTCTCTGAACCTTACACAGTAGATTAACACAATGTCCTTGATTTTGTGGCACCCACCTATGTTTAGTAATAACACAGTTTCTATTCACAAATGCAGAAAGAATTATTGTAATGCTAGTAATATATTTCGCCATTGAGATAATCACTAACCTGCACCCTAAAGGATCCACTTATCTTTGTTATAATAATATACTGCTAATGAACATAAACGAAGAGGCAAAGTTGGTGCAATTTTAAGTGGTAACTATATCTTATTATATTGAACAGTACACAGATAATGATTACGTTTATATCGGTGATTTCAATATGGATTAAAAAAATTAGCTTCAATTGTCAAGCGTAAATCTAAGTGATTAAATCGGCAGGGTTTGAAAGTGGAGAGAAATATTTAAATACCAATTCAAAATGAAATTAAAATTAATTTTTCTTCTAGGTTATGTTGAAATGAAGCAAAGTTAGATACAAATATGATATTTCAAATGCCATTTCAAATAGATTGAAGTGCTTTCTTGTTTACATCGTCAGTTTCAATCCGCTTCAGTCAAGTCAAGTTCTATTCTTTCTTCAAAAGTTCAATCCCACTGGAATCTGTTGTTTTATTTTAAAGCTTTCAGGAATTAGAATTATTAATCTAGGAATTAGGTACTTTAATATTTATAAAAATCCCTGTTTAATTAGTGCAAGTCCGTTGATGTTGTGACACCCCAGGATTAGTAATGTTCACACGGATCTGGGCGACAGTTGCTTATCATTGCAAACATAGCGTTCATGCAGGATTCTGGCATGAGAAGAAGTTATCTTCCCATACACACGAGCGGAAGTGTGCCGACCTCAGTTGATGGGAGAAGACAAAAAGCGAGGGCCGCCAATTAGTCAGGCAGATTCTATCGTACTGCCACATCTACCTTATCGGTAAACTTGTCGTACCGTACCAAGTAGTGCTGACACGAGTGTTGTTGTTCCCACCCTTTTACATTTCCCATTGTCTCATCAAGGAATCCCTACCGGTAGCTGCAGCAACTTCAACCTTACTACAGGACAAAGTAGAATGGACCGCGCTCCCTGAGGCACTCAACATATATTAATACTCCAGGGTAAGTGTTTGTAATAACTTTCATTCATTTGCCTGGACTTATAATAATTTATGAGTGTTATAAATAATAACCTGTATTTTTAAGTCAAAGCTTGAAATTAGTTTACACAAGCAGCTTGATTTCAATCTGGTTTGATATCAGCAATTTAAACGTAGCCAGTGTGTATAGATAAACAAAGATTACTCACACTATTGGTACTGTTCGAAACCTAGTAATTCAGCACAGTGTTCCCTTCATGATTCCAGGAGGTATGTTGAAGATCCAGTAGGGTACCATAAGCAAATGAGGCTAATTGAATGAAACACAATAACATCTCTACTATGATGACAGTGTATTTGAATATTAGGTTCTTTAAGAAAGGGCACCTGGCATAAAATTACTTAATACGTGGATAAACCAGAATCGAATAACATTGAAATGTGAAACTAGCATAAGACTACCCGTCCTTACTGTTAATAACCAATCACATTATATTAAGTGTAAAACTAATAAATTGTGACTGTTGAGGAAGTAACCAGTATCTGCCAAAGATACGATCCGTTCCTATAGCAAAAAAAAGATCGCATATGTTTTTAAAACCGACGCCATCAATGCGCTCAAATCCTCCAATATAACAAGGAGTAATAAATATGTTTAAAGAAGCCTACTTTTAACGACTTGCTTAAAACATTATTTCTTCATGTGATCTCTCTCTCCTTCCTATCCTCCGAACTACTACCGCACCTTTATCCTTTAAGAACCCAACATTAACTCACTTAAAACTGAATACAGTTCAACTTTATATCGCATTTAATGATAAGTGACATCAACAATCAGACAACCACACACAAGAGATAGCGAATAGTGACTGGACATGCACGACCACGTGCCATACTTAGAATTCCAACTATTGCCCTAACAACATTACATTTAATAATTTCAGTAAGTTCCTAGAGAACTATGATATTGCTTTAAATATTGTACTTTAAAATTACGAGTATGCCCAAATGAAGAGTGTACTTTATAAAATAAACCATAAGGTAAATGTAAAGAGTAGATCTTTATACTTGGAAAATTAAATATTAGCAATTTTTTTTCTGCGACGGGAAAAAATTTGACATTTAATGTTTCTTGACAGGTAACAAAATGTCACTTTTTATGAATTTACTTTTTTTCCCCTGGGAAAAAATGAGTACTTTTCCCGGGTATGTGCAAATAAGTAAGAACACGAAGATATTTAATTTAAAGCCGGGTCCAAACATGTAACATTCGGGTGTAACATAACATCGTATCATAACTTCGTCCTGTTCAAAACAACTGATATAAACAACTTAAGTAAGCAATTTTTGAAACCACTCGCAGAATTAAATTGACGGATATTTGATTACTTTAAAGGTTTCCTTAGCAAAGCAAGTCTAAATGTCCCTATAAGTACAACAGCCTACTTGTTTGAAACTTCAAATTTGAAATCGATTGATTTTTGACTTTAATATATTGTAATATTTTTTTCAATATTAAATAATCGTTTTGCCTGTCGCAGAAAAAAAAAGTGTATTATACACTGGTAAAAAGATAAGATTTTAACTCTCGGTGTTTTGTCTCCCTCCACTTCGCGTCGGGAGACAAAAATACCTCGAGCTAAAATCTAGTACTTTTTTCCCTTGTATAATAAATAACTATTATATTGCTTAACAGATATCAAATAAACTTTTCAACTCACCTCTAGTAACCGCAGGTAATTAAATAATCACCTAACTTTTCTACAACTGATGCAGCTTGTTGAGGTTGAATAGGATCTTCATAAAGGGATACAACAATAGCTGTAACAAAAAAAAATAAAATAAGAACGTATGCTTAAAGTTCATAAATAAACAGTAAAAGTGTTTCTTTATAACCCTAAGAGGTTGGATATCTTATTTGTATAATAGGAAAAAGTTTCTATATTTTCAAATTACTGTTCACAGAACAGATTTCAAAAACTAAACAGTAATATTATACAATCATTTTTTTTTATATTTTGGCGTAACAACTACATTTATGCATCTATATAAATAAAATCTATGGCTGTCACAATGTTTACCTAAAGCAGAACTTCTGTATCCACTGTTCGGTCTCTTTGTCCCATGTTTGCATGGTTAATTTTAAGTTATTTTAAATTTGTAGCTGTAAATCAAATAGTAAAGCTGTCATCTCTTGTCCCATTATATCCTGTCGTAAAACCTCCTTTGTGCATGTGTAAATTAAGTTGAAAAAGGGGTAGTGACGGAAACACTCTCTCATCGATATCGGAGCGAAACGGTTGTTCGTTCGGTAAGTGAGTTAGTCATTAGTGCCGCCGAATGAGACTTTATCGATAAACCCCTAAAAACACAGTGAAAATGCAAACATAACACGTACTATAATTCGCATACAATCCACTTAGTTGAAGAGTAGGAACTACACCTTAGAACTATAAAACAACGCAGAGATAAGTCGATATACAAATATATATATACACCCCCCCCCCACGTGCATTAACCAACCACAGTAGGTAAGTATTTTTAGTTTTGTAGCAACTTTACCATTTAGAGTGATTTCTAAATTTCACAGTCATAACAATAACATTTACTATTCCAGTAGGCTAGTGCAGCTTTTTGCCTTGAATTACACAAACATATCAGGATGAGTCACCGGGAACATCGTGGAATTTTATAGGGAAACTGTATTTGTTCAGATTTTTGTTATAGCAGGTTTATGAGAGTTCGTATAGCCTGCATTTTACAAATATTTTTAAATGCACAAGTTGTTCTAAAAAAACAGTGACATATACAAGTTAGGTTTTTTCTTATGAAACACCCTGTTTTTATTGTAATTGTACACAGAAAAAAAAACAGATTCTTATAAGGACTCCCTATTTCTAAATACAGAGTGTTTTGGTTTATTTCGCATTTTCTAAAATTCAAGGAGTTTCGTAAAAATTAAATATCTCCGCAATCATTTTTAACTTTTAATATTAGATTATACTCCTCACTGATCAAGTAACTTACAAAAAACAAATTCATCACGGGGAGTTCAGAAAATTAAGTTTCAGTGTCAGCACATTCAAAGTAGAATATCATTATTATTTTAACTTGAACACCTTGTATTATATAATTTAATCTTAAAGTAATTTTAATTATCTTTCAAACTGATTATGATTGTCTATAGTCCATTCGAATTAATGATAGTGAATGCAAAGCATTTGTTACCCACTTTCTAATCTCGAAACAACCTTGAACTAAGATCGTTGTCACATCATGGCAACCAGTTTTTGATAAGAATCAGTGCCATCAAGGTCATCAATGTAGAAGTCGTTTAAGATAATTAAAGATGCATATAGATATTTGGTTGCATTTTTATGCCCTAATTGTTGAAGACACCTGATCGTCAAGAAAGAAGCTGAAGCCGTGCCATATGTGACAGTATTTAAAACAAAATGTCCTAACGAATCATTGGGGGTTGTTTCTCCACAGAATTCTTTGCAAATTACGTTATATAGCTTGATCATAACTTGATGATACATTTTTGTTAGGTCAACAGAGACCGCATACTTATGTTGCTAAAATCGAACCAAAATGGAGAAGAGATCATCTTGAATGACTCGTCCTACCATCTGTATTTCATTCAGTAGTATACCAACTGAAGTTTTGGCACTGCCGTCAAAAACAATGCACAATTTAAGCTTTCATGTTAAATGACATCAATTTCAGATTCAGGTAGTTCAGTCATGTGACCCCCATCTTTCATATTCCTGCAGGAAATCTGAATATCACCGCTTATGGCTTTCATTTTGTGATAGTTTATTTTCTAGCGACAAAAAAAAAAGCCTTGTTGCATTTTGAAGAGAATTGTCTATGGATTCTGGTTTAAAGGGAATTGAAATGACAAAACGATCATTTGAATCGTGTTCTGTGTTCTTTAGAAAATGCTGTTCCTCACAAGCTCTTTCTTCGATCGAATGTGCTCGCTTGGACGGAAATTGTTCCAGCAGCCAAAAGTTTTCAAGCTGTTGTTAAATGTCCCAAGTGCTTGAGTTTGAAACAAAGTTGCAATGTACTTGGTTAGAGGAACGCTCAGGCTACCAACTATCCATCCGAATTTGGTTTTTTGAAGAATGATTTTTGAACCACTCAGCTTTATTTAGCCTATGCATAATAGACCCCGGAATAAGGATGCTCCAATAAGGCAATCAACATTACGAGACATGTTGAACTTACTGTCTGCTAATTTTATGTTGTTTGGTATGCCTAAGCACGGAACAACAAACGTTTCGTAAGGAAGCTTACCCGTGATTGCAGGTAATGCAATGCAACTTAGCTTGGCTTGAAATGAGTTGTAAAACGAATGAATGTTTATAACAACTTTGTGTGAAACGTTGGCAAGGATTTGACTAATTCCACTTACTGAAAAGTCAATTGGAAGCTTAGACGCTTAGAGTTTATTGCACAACCCGATCGTTATAAAGTGAGATCGACTTCCAGAATCCAACAATGTACGGCATTCATGGAAAGTACCCACTGCATCCTTTATTTTAATTATAGCTCTGGATAGTAACGAATGCTCAAACAACATACCTGTAGAATGATATGCTGACATAGTTCTAACAGCTACAGTTTCAACTTTTGATTTCACCGGTTTCATTTTTGAAATTAATGTGAATGAGGGTGTGGTGTGATTTGCCACATTCCCTGAATTTGCAAGAATTGCAGTCTTTGCTAATGTGATTTGGCCTAAGACAATTAATGCAGAGCTGTAAGTGCTTGATTTCTGTTGTTCTGGCATTAACTGAAAGTGCTTTGAATTTATTGCAATCGTATATTTTATGCGCACCTTTGCAAAATATACACTTTACTGTAACATTACTTGCTACAAACGACTGTGTCTTTTTAAATTTGGGTTTTTGAGTAGTTTGAGTACAAATGAGAGCATCAAGAACCTCACACTTCACTTTCAAAAATGATTTCAGCTCATCCATCGTGAGAAGATTGCTTTGAATTTTGAATGATTCCCACTCTTGTTTCAATTCAAGATCAAACTTATTACTTATGATAAAAATTATGATCGTGCTCCATTCATTTACAGGTTGATTTAAGTTTTGGAGGCATCTTAAATGTCTGACCAAGTCTCCTAAAAGTATTCTTAAATTAACATGATCATTTTTTGAACCCGTGGGCAAATTAAAGATTGCATTAATGTGATTATTTATGATAATGCATTTATTATTAAATCTTTCAAGCACTGCCACCCATGCAATATCATAATTGTCTTCACATATTTCCAGTGAGCTAATGACGTCACTGGCAGGTGGCTGAAGAGCCGCCTTCAAGTAATGAAATTTGTTTATTTTCCTGATACTGTTATTATTATGAATGAGCGATTTGAATGTATCACGAAATTCTAAGAATTGATCATACTTACCAGAAAAACTTGGTAGTGATATGGTCGGAAGCTTTATGCCGACACTAGACTCACTTGTACCCTGTGTGGGGTAGCTATGCAATTGTGCCCTTTGGGACAATTAGCATGCAGAATTTTTATCAATTATATCCTGAGCAAGAGCTAAAACTGAAAAATAATAATTCTCAAACTCTACCTTTTTAGCTACATCATCCTCTCGTCGTTTGTCCATTCAAAAACTCTGTTTTAAATTGCAAACTGTTCACACATTTTTTATATCTACAGACTCTTATCTCGATGACACATTAAAGAAATTCTGAAATTTGGAAGAAATTCCTTCGAAAGCAAATATTTCTCCTGGCGATCATTAAGCAGATGATTTATTTGTTGAAACACATTTTCGTGAATCATCAGTTCGCTTTGATATTAGACTGCTTTTCAAGGACCCAACAAACATTTCCAAGTTTGAGGGTTCGATAGAAATAACCAACTGCAGGTTGTTATCGCTCCAACGCAGATTGGCCAGTCAACCTGTAATCCGCAACATGTATATTGATTTTATGAATGATTATCTGAAATCCGGACACATGTCAACACCGAACACATCAGATCCAAATTCATATTTTATTCTGCATCAGCAAAAGCACAAAACAATGTTTCACTGAATGACTGCATACTTTGTGGAACCAAACTTCAAGAGGACATTGCTGCAATTTAACTCGTTTTTCGTATTTACATTTTTGTTTTCACATGTGACATCTGCGAGATGTTCAAACAGATTTTAGTTTGGGAACCGCATCGTAATTATCAACTAATTCGTTGAAGATTAACTTCTGAGGAACCGCTAGGTACTTATCGCCTCACTACGGTGACTCATGGGGTCTCTTCTAGTCCTTTCATCACAATTCAATTCAATTGGCCAATGAAGGTAAACACATTCCCACTTGCTTTGCAAGCATTACAATCAAATTTACATGTCAATGACCTAGTCCGTGGTGATCAAGATCTTTCGATGGTCTTAGAATTACGCCAGCAGCTTATTACTTTGTTACAGTTAGGTTGTTTCGAATTACACAAGTGGGTAGCTAATAATAGTAGTTTTAGACTTATGAGCATGAAGTTCTGCGCCCGCCACAATATCATTGTTAATTTAATGCTATGAAATATTATAAACAGATAGGAAGAGATGGATACAACGACTCCCATATTATTTGTATCCAATAATATGTTTCAGTAATAAAATAGATTAACTACTGTTTATTATTATATATGAAATCAAACTGTATCTTTATTATATTGCAGATCATCAATAGACAATTAATAATATTATGACATACCCCTAAATCATCTTTAAAAATATCAAGTGCTATGTAATTACAATGCATATAAGATGGATAATCCAAATTGTTACCAAGTAATAAGCAAGAACGAATCAAGATGGCGGGTGTAAACAAGGTTGATTTAAGTGCTCTAACAAATTGTTATTATTGCAATAAAAAGGTGGTAAATTCAGTGGCATGTAGTTTATGTAGTAATAAGTATCACCCCAGTTGTGCAAACCAAGCCAAATGTTTATTTGTTATGGAAGATAAGAAAGTTTGTAAAATGTGCTTGCAAAAAAATGAGGTTAATGTATCTAATACAGAGAAATTAGCTAGTATTAAAGAGGATAACAATATTTGCACATCTAAACAGATAGAAATCAGTGATATTACACAATTATTAATGCCAGAAAATCCAACCATAAAGGACTTAATGGGATTAATTTTACAACTTCAACAATCTGTTGTTTACATGTCTGATAAATTTGACCAGCTTCTAAAAGAAAATGGAGAACTAAAAAATCTCCTACAGCAAAATTCCACATACACAAATAAAGTTGAAGAACTGGAGCACCAAGTGAATGATCTACAAAAACGGATCAATAATGTTGAACAGCGAAATCGGATGTATAATCTAGAAATACAAGGTATTCCAATAATGAAGGATGAGGATCCTACACAAATATTTCTAAGTGTAAGTGAAGCCATAAAAGCAGAAGTATTAGTGGAAGAAATCGATGTGTGTCACAGGCTCCCCAAAGCTCAAAATTCACAACATGCAGGTTTAATCGTCAAATTTAAACATCTTAGCAGTAGAAATAAGTTTATGGAGGCTCGTAAGAAGATTCAAATATGTGCAAGTAATTTAAATCTGCCATACAAATTAGCACCAAGTCGAATTTTTATAAACGAAAATCTAACAATGCAAATTGCTCAATCTTTAATATAGCACTAAAAGCTAGACAGGATAAAGGCTATAAGTTCATTTGGACAAGAGAAGGTATTACATATGTTAGAAAAACAGAAGGTACAAAATCTATTGCAATCAGGTGTGAAAATGATATTAGTAAAATAGTTTAAATATATCTTAGTAAATAGTTCCAAGATACAGAAAACCCAAGCCTACAAATGGTTTATAAAATAATAAATAATTTAGATAATACAGCAATTAACACACATGTATTATCAGATAATAATGAATGTGTTAAATTATTACAAACAAAACAAATATCATTCTCCATATTTCATACTAATATCAGAAGCATTTTAAAAAACTTTACTCAATTAGAAGCTTTGATTTCAATATATAAAAACTTTTTTGATGTTATAGTCCTGACTGAAACATTTCAATGCCCAGCACCGCAAATATTCTCTTTAGAAGGTTATATGCATTACTATAACGAAGGTTCACTTAATAAAAATGATGGTGTTATTCTATATATTAGAAATACCCTCAAACATAGTGTAAATATAATTTGTACAAATAGTCTGAATATTATAAGAATTACTCTAAAGCAAGGTAATGGTGATGTTGCTATTAACGCAATGTATAAACCTCCAAGTTATGAAACAAATAAATTTATTAATGTATTAGCTGAATACTTGGAGGAAATGTGAATAGAATCTACTGAAATATTAATAGGGGACTTCAATATTGACATAAAATCGGATAATATACTTTCACAGAAATATTTAAATCTTATCACTGAATTAGGATACAAACCTTATATAAATAACTATACTAGAGAAGAAAATCACAGCAACACATGTTTGGATCATATCATGGTTAAAACAAAATTCCTAATGAAAGGTTTACATCAATGATTCTGCAGTCAAGAATATCGGATCATTATCCTGTTATTCTGGGTTTTAATGGGGTTAGTAACAAAGGCCAAAACAATACCAATAAAATCAAAAAAATTATACTCTACAGCCAACTAAAACTAAATATGGAGAAGGAGAGCTGGAATGAAGTTCAAGAAGGGACAGTTGATGATGCATGCCAGTTTATCATAAATAAAATAATTACCAATATTGAATGCAACACCATTACAATAAAACCTAAAAATTTGAAGCGGAAAACATGGCTGACAAATGGCATTATCACTTCAATAAATGTACGAGACTCTCTATATAAACAACTGCAAAAAGATCCATCTAATGTCAACCTAAAAACACAATATAAAACTTATCGGAATAGAATAGTCTCGTTAATAAGAAAAGTTAAACGTCAATACTATGATGAGAAAATAGAAAGAGGTAATTTTAGTCCTAAAGTAATATGGGAAACTACCAATAGCATTTTACATAGAAATAAACAAAAAATACAGATAACTAGTATTAAAGCTGAAAATGGAAAAGATGACATTACAAATAGCGCGAAATTGCTAATCAGTTTAACAGTTTTTTGCTACAGTAGGTGAAAACTTAGCCAAAAATACACACTCCTTTGTCCAGACAAAACTATAACCTTAAATCAAACAGGAATGGTAAATCAATGTTTTAGAGCCAGTTACACATACTGAAATTAAAGAAATTATCGATAAACTCGAAAATAACAAATCACCCGGAGAAGACAATATAGGCTCAAATATAATCAAAATTATAGCTAACACTATTTCACATCCCCTAAACATATTAATAAATAGAATCTTTCAGGAAGGTGAATGCCCTAAACAGTTTAAAACTGCCATTATCAAACCCATACATAAACAAGGTACTAAAGATTTAATTAATAACTATAGACCAATATCTTTAATATCTAATTTGTCTAAAATTTTCAAAAAGCTTTGCGATCACGAATAATGAAATTTGTAGACAAAAACAAACTTCTGTCAGAAAACCAATTTGGATTTAGAACAAATCTAGGAACTAATAATGCATTGGCTGCGGTAACTGGAGCCATCTATAATGCTGTTGATAAATCTAAACCTGTTATTGGTATTTTTTTAGACCTCCAAAAAGCCTTTGATACAGTATCACATGATATTCTGCTGGCTAAATTAGAAACAATAGGTCTGCGTGGGATTGTTCTCAAGATACTGACAAACTATCTGAGAGGCAGACAGCAGCGTGTCAAGATTGGAAATGAATTCAGCGATTATCTACCTGTAAAGTGTGGAATACCTCAGGGGACAGTGCTAGGTCCAATGCTATTTTTGATTTATATCAATGACTTTCTTAATGTTTTGCAGAATGAAGAAGGGCATATGTTTTCGTTTGCGGACGATACAGTCATTATAGTGCAGGGAGAAACATGGTCGGAAGTGACCATTAAAAGTGACATATGCCTAAAAAAGATTATCCTTTGGTTAAATGAGAATAAATTGACACTAAATCCTGAAAAACTAAATACATTCCCTTCACATCATATTTAAAAATATACCAGTATTGCCAGATATAATTCTACATGCTGATGCTTGTAAGGGTCAATGTAGTTGTAAAATAAAATTGCAAACACTACAAATTAAATACTTAGGAGTTATTGTGGATGCCCACCTAAAATGGAATGCACATATAAAATACCTCTGTGGAAAACTAAGACTCCTAATGATACACTTTATATTGCTACGAGATATACTCTCGATCAAAAATCTTAGAATAGTATACAATGGCCTTGTCTTTTCAATCATTAGTTATGGAATTTTAGCCTGGGGAGGATGTTATAAAACCATAATGAATAAACTTTTAGTAATTCAAAAATCTTTTATATATAGAAGCTGACGTGTTGGATGTAAGGCAAATCTTTATATTAAAAGTACTATTGTACCATAAGAAGTACTGCAGTATAAACCTAATTGATCATCTACATAATACTAGACAAAACTAAACTTAAATGAAAAAACCAATAAGGTATCTAAACAATTAACTAAAACCTCAACCTCATACTCTGCTACTCGATTATTTAATACTCTACCGAGAACTATGAAGGAACTAAATTATAAACACTTTAAATGCTATCTGTTTAAATGGATATCATCTAAACCTCGCAAGTTTTATCATGATTTATTGAATAACCTATAGCAAACCCACATAAAAATAAATGTAGCCAAATATAAACGTATGAACCTTATAAAATAGACTACAGATTCAGATAAACATATAATATAATTGTAGATCATTTCAAAGATTGAACCTTGTGCCAAACTACTGAATGTCGCACGCAAGTTGCTCTACAACTTTTAGCGACAGTTACATTGCTTAGTAGCGACACCACTGTTATTATTCTGAATATAAGAATATTAATCAAATTTAATGTAAATTAATTTAGTTTTATAGCGATGTAAGGAACTACTAAGCATAAATAAATAAAAATAAATAAATAAACATATTATGCACAATATGACAGCAATGACAAGATGTTCGATATATGAAACGAAGCATAGAGTATTCTTCTTAATCTTCTTTGGGAATGAAACCACTCATAGCATAGAGTAACCTACAAAGTGTTATCATAATAGAAAAATTTGTCCGGACGCTATAAAAATCCATCTCACTTCATTATATAGATTGAAGGATAATACTATCTTTATCCATCAATATGTAAAGTATACTGAGAGGGCGCAAAACACAATCATAAATTTGACAAATATCAAGAAGGTTTCCGGCGTGCACCTGTCAGGTAGACAGCTATCGGTGTTTAGTGTTCAAAATTATACAAACGCGTGTATATTGGAAATCCGTTAACTTGATTTTATGTAATTGTAATACTATCTGTTTAAATAAAAGGTAACCATCTTTGTAACAAATATATTATTTTAAGAGCACACATTAACCACCATTTTTACTCGGCGGCCATCTTACATTCCATCTCTAAATTACGTATTTATTATCGACCAATCACCTGTGGGTAAAAACAGGAAATTATAAATCGTAAATATCGAATTCAAATTTGAATGTTACAAATTTCACATTTAGAAAGTTTAACCAGCTTACAAACAAAGTTGTTCCTGCTGTTTATTACGTTTTGCGGATTTTTCTCGGATAACCTGTGTACAGCATAAATTCTTTATTATATCTGCAATAACAAAATCTGTCTATCGTATTGGTATCCCTTGGTTATGTACTCGACGCAATCGTTCACATCAACAGGTAAAAAAAATTCCACAGTGCTAACACGTAAATTAAAAAAATTCCAGCATTTGTGATTTAAACACTGATTCATTTCTGTGTAGAAACTGTTCTCTTTTAATAGTTATCTTTGACGCTAAAGCTAAAATACATTAAGAAACGTAAGGGAGTGACCAACTGTTTCTAAGCATGTAATCTATATTATAAAATGTAGAATTATATTATATCATTCGCTATATGTTTTGCAAATTGGGTCTTTTAAAAAATAGTTTTGCATTAAAATATATAATGAAAACCACGTAGAATTATTTTTCATTAAGTTTATTCAACACTAGAGTTCATCATTTGTAGTGTTAAAGTTGCCTGAGTAAAGTTGAAAACAACAAATAAATTGTTGAAACATTACATACAACTCGAGACCAAATCACCATATGTAAAATTTTAATAATTAATATAAAAGGGAAATTAAAATTTTACATTGCATGGTGATTCGAGCTTGAGTTGTATTTGAAGTTTCAAATAAACTTTTTCCTACAGCTTATTTGAAATTCCTGCCAAAATTGGTGCCTAATAATTTCAATTAAAGCGTTTATGGCGCCCCCTCAGTACACTTTGAAACTGTGTAAGAAAGATGAAAGTATATAAAAATTGATATCTCTGTCTCTCTAGCAGCGGATAAAAAATTAGCATTAAGTTGACTCTCTGAAAGTTACTCTATGAAACGAAGCTTTACAGCAGTGTTCCAATGATTTATGCAATTAACACACTGAAATGCCTCTAAGTAAATGGTACATATGTGAAAAACCACTAGATATGACTGTTGATGAGTTAATAATACAAGTCGATCGTGACAGTGATAAGTCAACAAGAAGCAATATCAATTAAAAACTAATTATTTAATATCAACACAACATCACTGTACTTTTTGATATCCTACTATGTATTCAAAACTATTGTATTATAATCTAAAGTACCCCAGTTCTTCAAGTTGAAATAAATCTTGGAACATTATTTATTTTTTAATCCAATTGTTTTAAAGTGTCGTTTAGAGCCAATCATATTTGGATGAAAACTGTTTAAAAAATCATATTAGTACTCGTAATTACTTATATCCATTTTAAATAGGTGACAGCCATAAAAATGTAAACCAGAAAACGTTATAATACATTAACCTAACTTTTCATGATTTGCTGTGCTTGAATTAAGACAAGAGACTTTATCTTTATTAATACGTACGTAGCGTGAAGGAATTCAATTTGTTTGATATAACATGTTTATGAATATTTGTCACTATAAAATATGAAAATTTGTTCATTTTCACTTTGGCAATTGTCATTCTGTATGTGAAACCTGTGCAGCAGCATAGCTAAATTTAAAAGAGTGAAAACATCAATACAATTTTAATTTATGCATTGTTGCTTTCTACTCATCCCTATAGTAGGGGGCAAAGAATATTACTTTAGTAAGCATGCTTATCGTAAAAGGCGATTAAAAGGCGCAGCAGCTTTGCTGGCTAAAAGATATTGGAGGAGAGTCGGTTGGCCTTGGGCGATCCTCAATAATTTACAAGTTGTTAGGGGTTGGCCGTGACAGATACGGCTTTTGCTAAAATCTTTAAAAACTGCATTGTGGAAAGATATGAGAACCTACCACAATTTTCCCTAGGTATGTGTGGCCTAAAACACAAACTATGTATGATGGAGAGCTCAAGTAAAATTCTTGTCCGGAGGTAAAATACCATTTGGATCTCCGGGAGGGGGTACTTGGGGCTCGTCATTGTAAGAAGTTAAAAAAAACGGTTCGATTTAGTGATAGGCGCTTGGAATGTAAGGTCATTACTTGAAGTAGATAAGTTAACGAATTTATTAGTCAAAATGAGAAAAGGAAAGCTGGACACTTTAGGTATTAGTGAAGTGCGGTGGCCAGATAGTAATGACTTTTGGAAAGATAATTATAAAATAATTACAACTTCTTCAACTAATAGACAGACAGGGGTAGGAATAGCGTTAGGTAAAAGATTAGGACGTAAAGTTAAAGAGTACTTACAATTTAGTGATAGAATAATTATGGTTAGACTGAGTACGAAACCCACAGACACTATTTTAGTACAGGTTTACATGCCAACAGCTCAGCATGAGGATGAGGAAATAGAAAGGGTATACGAGGATATAAATAGTATAGTGAGAACAGCAAAGGGAGATATGAATTCAATAGTTATGGGTGATTTTACTGCATCAGTGGGAGACGGTAGTGAGGGAAAAATGGTAGGAAAATTTGGGTATGGTAGACGAAATGATAGAGGAGACACATTAGTTGAGTTTTGCCAGGAACATAGATTAATAACTGTAAACACCCTATTCGAACAACATGTTAGAAGAAGATATATCTGGAAAGCGCCAGGTGATAGGGCTGGATACCAAATAGATTATATTTTAGTTAAACAAAGATTTAGAAACCAAGTTAAAAACTGTCGTAGTTATCCAGAGACTGACATAGATAGCGACCATAACTTAGTTAAAATGAAGTGTAATCTAAAATTCAAAAAATTGAGAAGGCTAAAAGAGAGGGATTGAATCTAGGTAAGCTTAAAAATAGTGAGGTAAAAGAGGAATGTAAACAAGTATTAGATAATAAAATCAAAGAGATAGCTATAGAAGGGAACGTAGAAAATAGATGGAAAGAAATAAAAGAGGCTGTACATGATACAGCAACACAGACTATAGGTAAGAAAAAAGTAGAAGTGAGAAAACCCTCGATAGCAAAAGAGATATTAGATTTAGTAGAGAATAGAAGAAAGCTTAAACCTTTCAGAGAATTGGATAGTGAAAGTAAGCAAAAATATAATAGAGTTAGAAATTAGATAGTACATGAGTATACAAAAGCTAGACATAAATGAGTGGAGGAGAATTGTAAGGGAATACAAGATGATTTGAGAGTAGGTAAGACAGACAGGGTTTACAGCAGTTAAAAAGATTTTCGGGGAAGATAGGAAAAAATATAATGGTATTAAAGATGAGAATAATGAGCTTCTAATAAATAAAGTTAAGGTAGCAGATAGATGGAAAAGATATTTAGAAGATTTATATAAGAGAGACGATATGATATGGATGAATTAGAGAACGGCCAAGAAGAGGATGTAGAAATAGGGTTCTCAATATTAAGAGAGGAATTTGATAGAGCTGTTAGGGATCATAAATAAAGTGCTAGGGATACACAATATACCCGCAGAATTAATAAAATATGCAAGTCAGAAAACTTTAGACAGATTATATGAACTAGTAAAAGTAATACATGATACAGGTGAGGTCCTAATGAATTTCAAACAAAATATTATTATTCCAATCCCAAAAAAGTCATGAGCTGATAGGAGTGAGAATTTTAGAATGATTAGTTTAACTTCCCACGCTTCCGAAATACTAACAATAATAATTAAAAATAGAGTAGTAGCTCTGACTGAGAATTATTTAGGCAAAGACCAATATGGTTTTCGTAAAGACAGAGGGACTAGAGAACCTAATATCTATGTAGCGCCAGATAGATGGGAAGGAGATAGAGGAGTATAGGAAGACTTAGACCAGGCTGTATTAGTCACATTATTAAAAATTTAGGTTCTGAAGGGTATGTAGAACTTTTTAGATTAGCACAGAATAGAAAAGATGTTGGACCTGCATCGAGCCGACCTTAAGTAAGGTCGAGGACAAAATGATGCTTTCTACTAACCGCATAGCATTAAAAATCAATGAAGAATTAAATCTCCATATTAAATAAAATATTAAATGAAATACCCTTATACTTTTAGTTAAAAGATCATGCTGTGTTGAATCAAGAAATGCTATAAAATGTGTAACTAGCACTGTAACTTCAGAATTTCACTGCAGAACATTTGGTATGTTAGGAAAATCTCTATTTTTTGCACGTATTTCTCCACGCTCGAATATATACTAAAGTGAAATAACTAAATAGGGTCATTGATACACACATAAAACAATTTATTGTATAAGGATTACGCAAGACCAAAGTTAAATTAATGATCAATAGATACTTTTTTAAAGCAAGAACTTGTTATTCTAAAACTGTTGTACTTACCTTGCAAGTACTCATTTTTCCAGTGATGAATCAAGGGAAAGTCACTGTTAAGCCAAACATTGGATTTAAAAAAATGTATAAAGATGATTTTGTTAATAGTAGTTAGTTCAAGTTAGTTCAAGAAAAATCTAACATATTTTAAACCAGAACATATTTTTTTGCACAGAAAAATATATTTAAAATTGGAACATATTTAACAATCCCAGCACACCATTAAACTAAGAATTTTTACACTGCATTGAAACTGTTAGTCATATTTAATTCTTAGTGTTTAAATTCAGCATTGAAAATGAGTATCTAAATTATCTCTCCGCATGTGGATGAATTGCAGATTTAAGCAACAATCCATATGTAAACATAGGTACTTTTATGCAGTTCCGTTGGAGTATTTAAATAATTTTATTTTGAAATTAGAAACAGTAAACTGTATCATAACAAATCATATCATGAGTTCATCATCATTAGGTCTTCAGCCCAGGAACTGGTTAGATGCGTACCCTCATTGTTTTCTATTCTGAACTAACCTACACATTTCCCCGAAAATTTGCACAGTCTGCATCTATCACTATCTGATCTAGGTCTACATCTACCTCCTATCTCTGCTTGTAATATATCCCATACTATTCCCCAAAAATGCTTTAGAACGTATTCTGCCCTTCTATTTCTCCTATTTTTTCCCATAGATATCCTTGTTACCCTACTATTTCTATAACCTATTTGTTATTCGCTTTGTCTGTTCATGCTATCAACCTAATACATCTAAAGCACATCATTTTAAAAGGCTGCTAACGTTTTTCTGTCTGTTTTTCCTAATGCCCGTATTTCATAGACATACTGTGTTGTGCTCCACACATGCTTTCAACAATTTTCATCTTGTTTCTATGTTTGTTGTCTTTCATCACAGGTGCTGTTCTTTCTTGTATCATGCAGTTCGGTCCCTTCTATTGTTTTACAATTATATACCCTATTTCTCCGACATTCAGTTGTTGTGAAGGAGGGGGCGTCGCCGTGGATCAATGTAGTAAGCGTAAGACTACGGATCCCAAGGTCCCGGGTTCAAATCCCGACACGGCGGACTGCTTGAAAAATGGCAGGTGAGCATTTTTCACAAAAATTACGCCCTCGTTCGGATGAGAGGTTAAATGGAGGTCCCGTGTGTGAGTGTTGTCACGCACGCTAAAGATCCCTACCTTGCCTGGAATGGCAAGGGTTCGGCAAAATTCTAAATTTCCAGGCAACAAAAAACTCGCCTCCTGGTCAATGTAGTACCTACGGGTGGAGCATTGGAAATGTAAATGAACTGTTGTGAAGGGGGTAAGCAGCCTGTGGCTGCCAAATTCACAAAGCACTTGAACATTTACCAATTTAATATTTTTTCCAATATATCTTTTCGCGCAGTCAACATTAGTTGCAGATATTTCACAACCAACAACTAGTTGTTTATAATAATCCTCAGATTTATCTGCGGTTATGTTTTCGTCATTAAGTTTTCTGTCTCAAAACTGGTTGGACACGTACCTGCACTTATTATATTCTGAGCTAGCCTACAAAGTTCCCTGAAATTCTCACACAGCCTATATACAGCTTGGTTCCCCTTCTATTGTTTTATACTTTTATGCCTTATTTCACCGAGATTCAGTGAAGGGGGTTAAGCAACCTGTGGCTGCCAAGATCCCCACCACTTAAACATTTGCCGAAATAATAGTTTTCCAGTAAATCCTTTCACACAATTAACATTATTCGAGAAAATTGCCCAACCAATACTTGTAGTTGCTTATAATAATCATCATGTTTAAGTACAGTTACTTGTTCGTCATTAGTTTATCCATCTTGGGACTAGTTGGATACGTACCTCTATTGATTTCTATTCTGAGCTAGCCTACACATGAGTTACAATTTATAAATTTCTTTATATATTATATATTTTTTCTCAAAATTGTCTCAAATTTGGGACAAAAGTTACTGTCCAAAAATACTATTATTTTACAAAGAATGTTTAAAAAGTTCTATGAATTGTGTTATACTTCTTAATTTTAATTCCTGTCCTTGTTACATAATTTTGCTCCATTCATTGGCAACTTTATCAGATTGTCTTCAAAAAAGATTTTGGAAATCACTTTTATCCACGGGTTTGCAACTATTTTTAACGTTCATGTCCTGAAACTGCTTACCTTATAAAAAGGTTTTCCAAATCAGAAAAACAGATAATGGTCGAATGAGATGGAAGAAAAAGAATTTCCTTCACAATTAAGAGAATGTTCCATAAATAAAAAGATAATGTTTTGAAATTCAGTACATAGTAGGCTCCCAAAACAACAATCATTTTATTATAAATTCATTCTTTCTATAGTTATGTCAGATGTGGATAAACTTAATTTGATTTACTAATAATAACAAACATGAAATGCATTCAAAATGAAATCATTGCAAAATGTTTCATATCATATTATAGCTTGCATGAAAAGCTGGAAATGCTTAAACGTTATACTGAGGAAATTACGAGAAAAAGGCTTTTTGTCGCATCATAGATTTAAGAAATTTTCTGGTCGACCCAGTTTAATAAATGCTAGAGAAATATAAACCATGTAATCTGTTAATTACAGTCAGATTAGCAAAATCTACAGTATTCAACATAAAGTGCAACATTTGAAATATAAAAACACTATCAAAAATGTCTGCACGAAAATATTTTAAAAATCAAGAAGTTCGTGTATAACAAGTCTAAGTTTACAAATGATGACAAAACATAATTTATTGTTAATCCAAAAGCTATTCCTAAAAAATTGCATTTCCAAGCTTTTAAACATGAAGATGCAGAATATCCCCAATGAAAAGACAAAAGTAATATTCTTTTAACAAATTAAATACCTATACCTTAGAAAATAAAGCAGTATGGGTCCTCATTGTAAAAGCATTTTTTTCTAATTTTACTCTTTCCATTCTACAACCACAATCACTAATTTGTGAACACTTTCATACTATTAATTATATAATAAAATTGAAAAAATAGTTAAACGAAAAATTATTTCTGTTCTATTAATTATATAATCTAATGTTTAAATTAGGCAAATCAAATATTAAATTATCCTTATACAAATCATTATAAAAAGAATAATTAAAAAGTTAAGTGAAAAAAACTTAAGGTCATAATAAACAAGAAAAGTTAATTCATATTTACAACTAATATTATGTTTATAATGAGTACTTTATCACTAATTAGTACTGTGTACATTAGATAAGACAGTAGGGTTTAGACTATTAACTGTTTGCATATGCTTAGTTACATAAAAACATGAACGTACAAAAACTTATTGATTTAATATATCGCTTGATAAAGAAACATATTTGTTGCGTAATTGACTAATGATAGTCGCGAAGGAGTTGAATTATAGATCTGAATACATAATAATCAACAAAATATCAGGTAAATAACTTAAAAATCACCCACCCCAATGTTATGCATGTGATCGCTTCAACAACCATATGCCAAATCTCCTGTTGGACTTCGAAGCATAACACTAAAATGCCAAAAGGAACCGACAATGCACGAAACACAGCGACAACGAAAAGTAAACAAATTGAAAAAAATAGGTAACTTCATAACCAAACAATATTTTTCTACTATTTGAAAATGTATTATCAGAATAAAAATGTCAAAACATATTTAATGGAGTCATCATCATCATCATTTTGTTTTCGACCTTATTTAATGTCGGTTTGACTCAGCTCTAACTTCTTTTCTATTCTGTGCTAATCTAAAAAGCTCTACATACCCTTCACAACCTAAATTTCTAATAATTTGACTAATATAGCTTGGTCTAGGTCTTCCTATATCCTTCTATCTTTTTCCTATCCACCTGGCACTACATAGATATTAGCAACCTGATGGTTGTTAAAGAACTCTAACATGTTTACATGATTACCATTTATAAGGAAATGAAATATAACCTGGTTATCTGCTTCAAAAAGGAAAAGTGTTAAATTATATGTTATGGTAAGTGTTAATCAAAATGTTAATTTGCATTTACAATCACACAAAGGAAATGATAATTTAAAGGAATATATCACCTACCTTTCACTGGTTGTAGTGGTTGATTGTACTTGCACTGCTATCAGATAATTATGGACTGTATGTATAATTGTTCACTAATTGTTGCTAATTACTGATGCTCGATGCACCGAACTAAATCACGAACCAAAGCCAAGCGAGAACGAAGTTGAATAGTCGTCCACTCGTACATTACCAACCCTTTTATGTCGTTGCACTAAAGGTAGGGATAATGGAGGGTTTCTAGGTGGGAATAGTTTAAGGACTTAAATTAATTGTGATTGGCATACTACACTACAACCAAAATACTTATAAAGCCTTAACATACCGCCCACCAAAATAAGTATTAGGAACTTATTTTCTAAGTGTGTCTAAACGAGCAAAAAAAAAAAATATATATATATATAACGTAAATTTAAAAGTTAACTTACCCTAATATACTAACTATAATACTAAGTTGCCTCTGGAATGGGAGAGGGCACAATTTTACCACGGGCCTTTTAAATAGTCCCTGGGATGTTGCCACGGTAGCCACACGACAAACATTGTCCTTTCCATAATGCAACGTATGTATACGTCCCATTTTCCACTGTAATGGAGACACTTGAGTATCTTTAATCAACACCAACGTTCCCACCATTAACGAATAATTAGCAGAAAACCATTTGGTTTTCTGTTGAAGTGTGCAGGTACTCCAAATGCCACCGTTTCCAAAATGATTGCTGAATACGTTGAACCAGTTGCCAACGATTTAAAGAAGATAGTTTCAGATCTAAGACATTAGGGTCGGGAATGACAGACACTGGTTCTACGTTCAGAAAATGACCAGGACTTAAGAATGAAAAATCAGTGGGATCGTTACTCATTGGACATAAAGGTCTGGAGTTTAATATGGCTTCAATTTGAGCAAGAATGGTGTTAAATTCTTCGTACGAGAGAATTTGTTCGCCTACCACCTTCTTGAGATGGGACTTTACAGATTTTATCCCAGCTTCCCACATTCCCCAAAGTGAGGAGCCGACGGAGGATTAAAAACAAAGTGAATACCTTCCGTTTCAGATGACTGCTTCATATATTCGATTAGTTCCCGAGATGCTCCGATAAAATTTGTTCCACAGTCACTATGAATTTGCAAGCATTTACCTCTGCGTGCTACAAACCGCCGTAAAGCTGCAATAAAGGCTTCTTTAGATAGGTTTGATGCCAACTCCAGATGTATCGCTTTTGTACTAAGACAAACAAATAAACAAACATAAGCTTTCAATGATTTGGCACCTCTAATACGATTCATGGTGATAGAAAAGGGTCCACCGTAGTCTACCCCAGTATGTAGAAACGCTTTACCGGCAGTAAGTCTAGCGGGGCAAGTCGCCCATAGGAGGGCATAGCGAAATAGGTTTTTGACGAAAACATCGAATACAAGAGTTTAGGCACTGTTGAATAGCCCTTTTTGCAGACAGAATCCAAAAATTTTGTACTAACAAGAAATGAGTAGTTCTAAGTCCAGGGTGTAAATATTTCGTATGGCAATCTCGAATAATGAGCTCTGTCACCGGTGTGACCGAGGAAGTAGCAATGGAAATTTTGTATCATAAGATACGTCTGCATTTCGCAACCGGCCGCCCACCCTTAACAACCCATCACTGTCAAGGAAAGGACTGAGAGGTCGAAGTTGTTTATTACTAAGTTTTCCTTTCGAATGATATCAATGTCCTGACTGAAAACTTGTTCTTGAACCCGTTTTATTAATAAATGAAGTGCATACTGTTCGGGGAGACCAATAATTGTTCTAAGTTTCAATATCCAAATTTGCACGAACTTTCAAGTTACGAATGAACTGACAAATATATACCAGAATCCTGCATATTTTTCGCAAATCTGAAAATTGATTTACCATCGAGTCTACGAAATGATCTGCAACGTGTATATTAAGGGATAAAGTTCTTTTTCAATGTGCATCTGAGTGTGATCTGTAAGAGTTGGTTCCATATGAGCAGGCCAATTCTCTTTAGGTAATAGTAACCATGGTGGAGCCGTCCACCACAAAGGATGATTAACAAGCTCAGCAGCTAATAATCCTCTTGATGCACAATCAGCAGGATTATCCTGTGATTTAATATGATGCCACGATGATGGAGCCACTCGTTCTTGGATATGCGAGACACGATTGCTAATAAAGGTCTTCCAATTATACGACGAAGATCGAATCCATGCTAATGCTACTGTGGAATCTGACCACGCAAATGTATCGTCAATACTAAATTATCTCTATACGTATTTTGCACATACTCGACCAAGTTCGACAACAACACTGCACCACACAATTCTAATCGAGGTAATGATATACGATTGGTTGGTGCGACCTTAGATTTGGCACAGACCAATGATACTTGGATGTTCCCTTTCTCATCGACACAGCGGAGATAAACTGCTGCTGCATATCCAGCTTCCGATGCATCACAAAATGCATGAATTTGTACAGTTTGATGGTTATCGCAAAGAATCCGTCGAGGAATTTCAATTTTCAATAACTCGGGTAATTGTTGAAGATACAGATTCCATTTTAAAACAATTTGTTGGGAGGAAGTTCATCCCAGCCAATTCCTAATATCCATACAGATTGAATCAAATGTTTTGCGAAGAAGACCAATGGTGATAATAACCCCAGAGGGTCAAAGATCCTTGCAATTTCCGAAACCATATTCCTTTTGGTACAAGGCCGATCAACGATATTAAGATTGTAAAACAACACATCACTCAATGGTTGCCATTGCAGTCCTAAAATTTTTTGAGAAGTATTGTTTACCTCTTCAAACAAAATGCTTGCTGATACCGAACGGAATCAGGTAAATGGCCAATGACACTTGGCACGTTGCTATTCCACTTTCGCAACATAAAACCACCTGATTGGCAAATTTGGTTTAATTCATACACGAGTCGTTTGCCATCCTCTATCGAATCACACCCTGTAATCAAATCATCCACGTACGTATCCGATGCTAAAATCTTGGAAGCAATAGGAAAACGTAACGATTGACTTTTGCAAGTTCTTGAATTACACGCATGGCTAAAAATGGTGATGATGTGATGCCGTATGTAACAGTGTTTAGCTGATAATCGATAACAGACTCGAGAACTTAAATCTCCAAACTATACGTTGATAGTCTCGATGGCTAGTAGAAATAAGAATCTGTCTATACATTTGCTTAATGTCCGCAGTTAAAACTACAGAATGTAAACGAAAGTGTAATAACAACTCCATGATATCTTTTTGAAGAGGGGCCTGTGAGTAAATGATCATTTAAAGACCCTCCACTTTGAGCGCTGGCTGAAGCATCAAATACGACACGAAGTTTTGTAGTTGTACTGTCTGGTTTGAACACGGCGTGATGTGGTATGTAATATACCGGCGATAATGTAGACGATCGAGTTGAATCCGATACAATACGAGACATGTGACCACTATCGATATAATTCTGCATAAATTCTCTGTACGAATTATACAGTTGAGGATTTATTTCAAACGGCGTTCTAGTGAAAGAAATCTTGAAGTGCTATTTCCCGAGAGCCAGCAAATAGCGGTTCAGGACCATTGAAAGGTAACAAAACAATAAAACGACCGGTGTCATCTTGTTGGAGTGTCCACAAAATGCCTTTCACAAATTTCCGCATGAGGAGATAATTTGTTAGAATCTGGAATATTTTCCAGTTCCCAAAATCGAGTAATGTTAGCATCTTCTACAAGTGCAGCTAATGATATACGAGATGTAACAGAAGAAAGAACCTTCCTGTTAATATCCACCCAAAGGTAGTGTGAATTGCCACGGGTTCTTCTAGTGACCCAATGCGAGTTGCGTTTAATAAAACACGCGAACAAATCTGCACCTAACAATAAATCGATATGGCTAGGTTTGTCGAAGTCCGAATCTGCTAAATCTAATCCAACTATGTGAGGCCAACTATTTGGTGAGATCCTTGATGAAGGAAGGGTTCCACAAATGTCTGGTAAAACAAAACAATCAATACTGTACTCTGGAACAGTTTTACCTTGAGGACTAATTTTACACGATACTTGTCCATACGCATGAGAAGCAGATAGACCTAAGCCTTCAACCTTCATTGAAATATTCGATTTTCTTAAACCTAAGCGTCGACAACACTTATCAGTCATGAAATTTTCCATTGATGCACTATCTACAAGTGCTCTTACTGTCTGAACTTTACCAAACCCATCTGTAATTGAAATTCTTGGGTGCCTAATAACGTCATTGTGTTGGACGATCTAGATGATAACAACGTACTTGTAGTAGTGTTGCAGGTGGGTTCGGAAGTTGATCTGTTGCCTGAGTGATTGCAGGTTTCTGTGCAACTGTAGGGTTTTCAAAGTGCAATAAAGTATGATGACCCTTGCACACTTTTTACAAACAAGTTTGGAAGAGCAGCGTGTAACCATATGAGAGTTGCGAAGACAATTAATGCATAAGTGTTTGTCTTTAACAAAGTTATAACGGTCTTGTGGCGATTTATTCAGAAACATTTCACATTGGTATAAGTTTGAGTACCACTGCAAAGACTGCATTTCTGAGCGAATGAAGTTGTTACGAATGACTTTCGAACTTGGGGTTTTGAATATTCAAAGGAACGTTTAGAAGGTACACTAGATGATATGGTTTGTTTAATGGACGTATTAAATTTGGACGGTGTATCGGAAACAACCATATTGCTAATTTCTAATGCCTTGCAATGTTTTTCTAGAAATAATTTTAATTGATCATAAGATGGAATGTCTGATGTATTTTCTAACTCAAATGTTTTCAAAAGATTTGTATCTACCTTTTTGATAACAAATTAAACAATACGAAGTCGAGCAAATCAATCTTAGTTTGACGTAAGCTTGATATATTTTCCGTTTAAGCAATTCTCTTAAATCTGTATGTGAATTAAATTTTGCTTTTGGTGACGATTCTAAAGCATTCCAATGCGTGTTTGCAATTAAACGTTTTGAATTAAACCTCTCCCAAAATTGAATAAGCTAGCATATAATTATTATTCAAATTTGCAAATGTCTAATGAGTTCTCTAGACTTAAAATCCAACGCATCAATTAAAAATAGAACTTTTCGATCGGTAGCAATTGATTATTTTCATGAACTAAATTATTAAAAATTGAATAAACTCTTGAAATGTTCTATTTTTCCAGAAAATTTTTCATTTCTATCCGAGGGAGACGAATATTAGTACATGAGCCAATACCAGTAATATTTCAGTCAAGCCTTTTCAGCAGTGGATATATTATCAAACTGAGCTTTAATAATTTTAATGTTTAACAAAGACCTATCTATTTCAATTCTTAGTGTTGTAATTGCATTTAATAATAAAGCAGTATGGGTCCTCATTGTAAAAGCATTTTTTCTAATTTTACTCTTTCCATTCTACAACCACAATCACTAATTTGTGAACACTTTCATACTATTAATTATATAATAAAATTGAAAAAATAGTTAAACGAAAAATTATTTCTGTTCTATTAATTATATAATCTAATGTTTAAATTAGGCAAATCAAATATTAAATTATCCTTATACAAATCATTATAAAAAGAATAATTAAAAAGTTAAGTGAAAAAAACTTAAGGTCATAATAAACAAGAAAAGTTAATTCATATTTACAACTAATATTATGTTTATAATGAGTACTTTATCACTAATTAGTACTGTGTACATTAGATAAGACAGTAGGGTTTAGACTATTAACTGTTTGCATATGCTTAGTTACATAAAAACATGAACGTACAAAAACTTATTGATTTAATATATCGCTTGATAAAGAAACATATTTGTTGCGTAATTGACTAATGATAGTCGCGAAGGAGTTGAATTATAGATCTGAATACATAATAATCAACAAAATATCAGGTAAATAACTTAAAAATCACCCACCCCAATGTTATGCATGTGATCGCTTCAACAACCATATGCCAAATCTCCTGTTGGACTTGAGCATAACACTAAAATGCCAAAAGGAACCGACAATGCACGAAACACAGCGACAACGAAAAGTAAACAAATTGAAAAAATAGGTAACTTCATAACCAAACAATATTTTTCTACTATTTGAAAATGTATTATCAGAATAAAAATGTCAAAACATATTTAATGGAGTCATCATCATCATCATTTTGTTTTCGACCTTATTTAATGTCGGTTTGACTCAGCTCTAACTTCTTTTCTATTCTGTGCTAATCTAAAAGCTCTACATACCCTTCACAACCTAAATTTCTAATAATTTGACTAATATAGCTTGGTCTAGGTCTTCCTATATCCTTCTATCTTTTTCCTATCCACCTGGCACTACATAGATATTAGCAACCTGATGGTTGTTAAAGAACTCTAACATGTTTACATGATTACCATTTATAAGGAAATGAAATATAACCTGGTTATCTGCTTCAAAAGGAAAAGTGTTAAATTATATGTTATGGTAAGGCTTAATGCAAACGTAATTGCTTGCACAACAAGAATGCCATTGACCGACTACCCGCTACCTAATTGTGAGTTATGTCATGGTTGATTGTTTATTCAATTATTATGGTTATGGTAAGGCTTAATTGCAATACGAATCGCTACCAACAATGACCAGACCAGCTAACTAATTGATGAGTTCATGTCACCTTTAGTTTAAACTGGATATGGGTTTTAGTGGATATTTAGTTAATTATTGTTTTGTTTCGAACCAATTACTTTAAAGTCGGTTATGACCGCCCACTCTAAACTACTTTGTCTTATTTCTGAGCTAGTCTAAAGAGTCAAAAAAAAAATACATACCCTTCACAACCTAAATCTCTAATAATTATGACCTAATATAGCTATTGTCTAGGCCTTCATACTCTGATTTTTATTTGGTAGGTCTATAATTCTACAGGACTTTACTAAATAGTCCCTGTATGTCTTAACTGGTGCCCTTTAAAAACATTTTCTAGCTTGAGCTAATTCTAGCTATTATATCCCTTCTCACGTCCATGCCTTTGTAATTATACTACCTAAATAGCACAAATTCATCTACCTCCTACATAATCGTAATACCTATTTGTTATTTGGTTTAGAACTAGGCTGTAACTCACTTGTCACTTATCCAATTGTTCTTTACTGAGTTAACATTCTCATACTCTTTTCTAGACTGTGCTATAATGGCTATATCATCTGGCGGAAGACGTAACATGGTTCTATTTTCAAATGTCCGCTGTAACACTAAATACCTGGATCTCTTTCTCTTGCTAAGGCTGAGTTTAAAGGCTTCCTCAATATTGAGCAAGAATGGTGTAAAAATTCTTAGGAGAAGAATTTGTTCGCCTACCACCTTCTTGAGATGGGACTTTACAGATTTTATCCCAGCTTCCACATTCCCCAAAGTGAGGAGCCGACGGAGGATTAAAAACAAAGTGAATACCTTCCGTTTCAGATGACTGCTTCATATATTCGATTAGTTCCCGAGATGCTCCGATAAAATTTGTTCCACAGTCACTATGAATTTGCAAGCATTTACCTCTGCGTGCTACAAACCGCCGTAAAGCTGCAATAAAGGCTTCTTTAGATAGGTTTGATGCCAACTCCAGATGTATCGCTTTTGTACTAAGACAAACAAATAAACAAACATAAGCTTTCAATGATTTGGCACCTCTAATACGATTCATGGTGATAGAAAAGGGTCCACCGTAGTCTACCCCAGTATGTAGAAACGCTTTACCGGCAGTAAGTCTAGCGGGGGCAAGTCGCCCATAGGAGGGCATAGCGAAATAGGTTTTGACGAAAACATCGAATACAAGAGTTTAGGCACTGTTGAATAGCCCTTTTGCAGACAGAATCCAAAAATTTTGTACTAACAAGAAATGAGTAGTTCTAAGTCCAGGGTGTAAATATTTCGTATGGCAATCTCGAATAATGAGCTCTGTCACCGGTGTGACCGAGGAAGTAGCAATGGAAATTTTGTATCATAAGATACGTCTGCATTTCGCAACCGGCCGCCCACCCTTAACAACCCATCACTGTCAAGGAAAGGACTGAGAGGTCGAAGTTGTTTATTACTAAGTTTTCCTTTCGAATGATATCAATGTCCTGACTGAAAACTTGTTCTTGAACCCGTTTTATTAATAAATGAAGTGCATACTGTTCGGGGAGACCAATAATTGTTCTAAGTTTCAATATCCAAATTTGCACGAACTTTCAAGTTACGAATGAACTGACAAATATATACCAGAATCCTGCATATTTTTCGCAAATCTGAAAATTGATTTACCATCGAGTCTACGAAATGATCTGCAACGTGTATATTAAGGGATAAAGTTCTTTTTCAATGTGCATCTGAGTGTGATCTGTAAGAGTTGGTTCCATATGAGCAGGCCAATTCTCTTTAGGTAATAGTAACCATGGTGGAGCCGTCCACCACAAAGGATGATTAACAAGCTCAGCAGCTAATAATCCTCTTGATGCACAATCAGCAGGATTATCCTGTGATTTAATATGATGCCACGATGATGGAGCCACTCGTTCTTGGATATGCGAGACACGATTGCTAATAAAGGTCTTCCAATTATACGACGAAGATCGAATCCATGCTAATGCTACTGTGGAATCTGACCACGCAAATGTATCGTCAATACTAAATTATCTCTATACGTATTTTGCACATACTCGACCAAGTTCGACAACAACACTGCACCACACAATTCTAATCGAGGTAATGATATACGATTGGTTGGTGCGACCTTAGATTTGGCACAGACCAATGATACTTGGATGTTCCCTTTCTCATCGACACAGCGGAGATAAACTGCTGCTGCATATCCAGCTTCCGATGCATCACAAAATGCATGAATTTGTACAGTTTGATGGTTATCGCAAAGAATCCGTCGAGGAATTTCAATTTTCAATAACTCGGGTAATTGTTGAAGATACAGATTCCATTTTAAAACAATTTGTTGGGAGGAAGTTCATCCCAGCCAATTCCTAATATCCATACAGATTGAATCAAATGTTTTGAAGAAGACCAATGGTGATAATAACCCCAGAGGGTCAAAGATCCTTGCAATTTCCGAAACCATATTCCTTTTGGTACAAGGCCGATCAACGATATTAAGATTGTAAAACAACACATCACTCAATGGTTGCCATTGCAGTCCTAAAATTTTTGAGAAGTATTGTTTACCTCTTCAAACAAAATGCTTGCTGATACCGAACGGAATCAGGTAAATGGCCAATGACACTTGGCACGTTGCTATTCCACTTTCGCAACATAAAACCACCTGATTGGCAAATTTGGTTTAATTCATACACGAGTCGTTTGCCATCCTCTATCGAATCACACCCTGTAATCAAATCATCCACGTACGTATCCGATGCTAAAATCTTGGAAGCAATAGGAAAACGTAACGATTGACTTTTGCAAGTTCTTGAATTACACGCATGGCTAAAAATGGTGATGATGTGATGCCGTATGTAACAGTGTTTAGCTGATAATCGATAACAGACTCGAGACTTAAATCTCCAAACTATACGTTGATAGTCTCGATGGCTAGTAGAAATAAGAATCTGTCTATACATTTGCTTAATGTCCGCAGTTAAAACTACAGAATGTAAACGAAAGTGTAATAACAACTCCATGATATCTTTTTGAAGAGGGGCCTGTGAGTAAATGATCATTTAAAGACCCTCCACTTTGAGCGCTGGCTGAAGCATCAAATACGACACGAAGTTTTGTAGTTGTACTGTCTGGTTTGAACACGGCGTGATGTGGTATGTAATATACCGGCGATAATGTAGACGATCGAGTTGAATCCGATACAATACGAGACATGTGACCACTATCGATATAATTCTGCATAAATTCTCTGTACGAATTATACAGTTGAGGATTTATTTCAAACGGCGTTCTAGTGAAAGAAATCTTGAAGTGCTATTTCCCGAGAGCCAGCAAATAGCGGTTCAGGACCATTGAAAGGTAACAAAACAATAAAACGACCGGTGTCATCTTGCTTGTGAGTGTCCACAAAATGCCTTTCACAAATTTCCGCATGAGGAGATAATTTGTTAGAATCTGGAATATTTTCCAGTTCCCAAAATCGAGTAATGTTAGCATCTTCTACAAGTGCAGCTAATGATATACGAGATGTAACAGAAGAAAGAACCTTCCTGTTAATATCCACCCAAAGGTAGTGTGAATTGCCACGGGTTCTTCTAGTGACCCAATGCGAGTTGCGTTTAATAAAACACGCGAACAAATCTGCACCTAACAATAAATCGATATGGCTAGGTTTGTCGAAGTCCGAATCTGCTAAATCTAATCCAACTATGTGAGGCCAACTATTTGGTGAGATCCTTGATGAAGGAAGGGTTCCACAAATGTCTGGTAAAACAAAACAATCAATACTGTACTCTGGAACAGTTTTACCTTGAGGACTAATTTTACACGATACTTGTCCATACGCATGAGAAGCAGATAGACCTAAGCCTTCAACCTTCATTGAAATATTCGATTTTCTTAAACCTAAGCGTCGACAACACTTATCAGTCATGAAATTTTCCATTGATGCACTATCTACAAGTGCTCTTACTGTCTGAACTTTACCAAACCCATCTGTAATTGAAATTCTTGCGGTGCCTAATAACGTCATTGTGTTGGACGATCTAGATGATAACAACGTACTTGTAGTAGTGTTGCAGGTGGGTTCGGGAAGTTGATCTGTTGCCTGAGTGATTGCAGGTTTCTGTGCAACTGTAGGGTTTTCAAAGTGCAATAAAGTATGATGACCCCTTGCACACTTTTTACAAACAAGTTTGGAAGAGCAGCGTGTAACCATATGAGAGTTGCGAAGACAATTAATGCATAAGTGTTTGTCTTTAACAAAGTTATAACGGTCTTGTGGCGATTTATTCAGAAACATTTCACATTGGTATAAGTTATGAGTACCACTGCAAAGACTGCATTTCTGAGCGAATGAAGTTGTTACGAATGACTTTCGAACTTGGGGTTTTGAATATTCAAAGGAACGTTTAGAAGGTACACTAGATGATATGGTTTGTTTAATGGACGTATTAAATTTGGACGGTGTATCGGAAACAACCATATTGCTAATTTCTAATGCCTTGCAATGTTTTTCTAGAAATAATTTTAATTGATCATAAGATGGAATGTCTGATGTATTTTCTAACTCAAATGTTTTCAAAAGATTTGTATCTACCTTTTTTGATAACAAATTAAACAATACGAAGTCGAGCAAATCAATCTTAGTTTGACGTAAGCTTGATATATTTTCCGTAAAAGCAATTAAGCAATTCTCTTAAATCTGTATGTGAATTAAATTTTGCTTTTGGTGACGATTCTAAAGCATTCCAATGCGTGTTTGCAATTAAACGTTTTGAATTAAACCTCTCACAATAATTGAATAAGCTAGCATATAATTATTATTCGAAATTTGCAAATGTCTAATGAGTTCTCTAGACTTAAAATCCAACGCATCAATTAAAAATAGAACTTTTCGATCGGTAGCAATTGATTATTTTCATGAACTAAATTATTAAAAAATTGAATAAACTCTTGGAAATGTTCTATTTTTCCAGAAAATTTTTTCATTTCTATCCGAGGGAGACGAATATTAGTACATGAGCCAATACCAGTAATATTTCAGTCAAGCCTTTTCAGCAGTGGATATATTATCAAACTGAGCTTTAATAATTTTAATGTTTAACAAAGACCTATCTATTTCAATTCTTAGTGTTGTAATTGCATTTAATAATTCAGAGTTGTCCTCATCCAATATGCACGTTTTATAAGCAGTATCTACATCGTTTTTGATATCAAAGGCGCTTTCAGCCATAATATTAACAGAAATACAATTGCCTTTAATATGCTCCAATTTATCTATCGCACCAGATATATCAGATAATCTATCGAGTGCGGCCTTTAAATCCACTATCAACCTATCCGATGAAATATGTGCCATCCTAACGAACAAGGTTACTAATATCGATTTTATATTGATTTCAGCTACAAAATGAAGGGTTTGTTCACCTAATAATAGGATATACCAAGGGTAATGTTGAACTACCTGTTAAAGAATTTTTACTACAACGTGCCTAACGGGAGCTTGCAAGTTTCAATATGACAAAGAGCAAAGGGTTTTATTCTACCCGGTTTTACGAATACCTGAATTCTATAGCGAACTTGAATTACAAGTTTAAAATAACTGTATTGCTTAAACACTTTTCTGACTACAAATTCTTACGTTAACTATCCCTAAAATTTACAAAGATTTGTCATTTTTAAGGCTTTATAAGATTCTGTATCAGTACAAAATTTCAAATTTAATGCGAGATTGCATCTACTATAAGTTAGTTTACACAATTGAGTATGAAACTTGTGGTATGACTACACTTTTATTCTAAATGCGGTCAACCCCTAATTTAAGCGAAGAGCAATAAACAATGTAGTTAAATTGAATGCCAAAAATGCCAATAATAAACCAATTAATAAGCCAAATATTTGCTCAAAGGACCAAAAATGTTAATCAAAATGTTAATTTGCATTTACAATCACACAAAGGAAATGATAATTTAAAGGAATATATCACCTACCTTTCACTGGTTGTAGTGGTTGATTGTACTTGCACTGCTATCAGATAATTATGGACTGTATGTATAATTGTTCACTAATTGTTGCTAATTACTGATGCTCGATGCACCGAACTAAATCACGAACCAAAGCCAAGCGAGAACGAAGTTGAATAGTCGTCCACTCGTACATTACCAACCCTTTTATGTCGTTGCACTAAAGGTAGGGATAATGGAGGGTTTCTAGGTGGGAATAGTTTAAGGACTTAAATTAATTGTGATTGGCATACTACACTACAACCAAAATACTTATAAAGCCTTAACAGTAAGGCTTATGCAACGAATCGCTGCCAACATGCCAGACCGCTACCCGCTACCTAATTGTGAGTTATGTCATGGTGATGTTTATTCAATTATATGTTATGGTAAGGCTTAAGCAACGAATCGCTACCAACATGCCAGACCGCTAACTAATTGTGAGTTATGTCATTTAGTTAACTGATTTTTATTATTTTTTTTTTGTTTTGTTTTCGAACTTACTTAAAGTCGGTTTGACGCAGCTCTAAACTCTTTTCTATTCTGAGCTAGTCTAAAAAGGTCTACATACCCTTCACAACCTAAATCTCTAATAATTTGACTAATATAGCTTTGTCTAGGCCTTCATACTCTATTTTTATTTGGTAGTCTATAATCTAAGACTTTACTAAATAGTCCCTTATGTCTTAACTGGTGCCCTTTTTTAAAAACATTTTTCTAGCTTGAGCTATTCTAGCTATTATATCCCTTCTACTACGTCCATCCTTTGTAATTATACTACCTAAATAGCAAAATTCATCTACCTCCTCTAACTCGGTAATACCTATTTTTAATTTTGGTTTAGAACTAGGCTGTAACTCACTTGTCATTATCCTTGTCTTTACTGAGTTAATTCTCATACTCTTTTCTAGACTGTGCTATAATGGCTATATCATCTGCAAAACGTAACATGTCTATTTTCTGTCCCTGTACACTAATACCTATCTCTTTTCTCTCTCTAGCTAAGTTTAAAGCTTCCTCAATATAAACATTAAAAATCAAGGGAGACAGTATACAACCCTGCCTAACACCATTTCTAATCTTAGCTTCCTTTTCTATTTCATCAAATCTAATTACTACGCTTTGGTTTTTATATAGACTGTAAATAATTTTTCTATCCCTATGAGAGATTCCTATTTTTCGTAAAACCCTGAACATAACAATCCAATTAACCCTATCAAATGCTTTTTCTAAATCTACAAACGCGAAATGAGTCTTTTTATTCTTTTGAAACCTTTTTTCGATAATTACCCTAATCATTAGTATTGCTTCTCTAGTCCCTCTGTCTTTACGAAAACCATATTGGTCTTCGCCTAAATAATTCTCAGTCAAAGCTTCAACTCTATTTTTAATTATTATTGTTAGTATTTTGGAAGCATGAGAAGTCAATCTAACCGTTCTAAAATTCTCACACCTATCAGCTCCTGACTTTTTGAGATTGGGATAATTTTTTTTTTCGAAATCTATTGGAACCTCACCTGTGTCATATATTACTTTTACTAGTTCATATAATCTGTCTAAAGTTTTCTGACTTGCATATTTTATTAATTCTGCGGGAATATCGTCTATCCCTGGCGCTTTATTTAGTTTAAGATTCCAAACAGCTCTATCAAATTCCTCTCTTAATATTGAGAACCCTATTTATACATCCTCTTCTTGGTCGTTCTCTAACTCATCCATATCGTCTCCCTTATATAAATCTTCTAAATATCTTTTCCATCTATCTGCTACCTCAACTTTATTTATTAGAAGCTCATTATTCTCGTCTCTAATACCATTATATTTTTTCCTATCTTCCCCAAAAAACTTTTTAACTGCCCTGTAAGCCCTGTCTGTGTTACCTACTCTCAAATCATCTTGTATTCCTTTACAATTCTCCTCCATCCATTTATTTCTAGCTTTTCTACACTCATGTACTATCTTATTTCTAACTGTATTATATTTTTGCTTACTTTCACTATCCACTTCTCTGTAAGGTTTAAGCTTTCTTCTATTCTTTATTAAATCTAATATCTCCTTTGTTACCCAGGGTTTTCTCGCTTCTATTTTTTTCTTATCTATAGTCTGTGTTGCTGTATCATGTACAGTCAGTTTTATTTCTTTCCATCTATTTTCTACGTTCCCTCCTACAGCTATCTCTTTGCTCTTATTATCTAATACTTGTTTATATTCCTCTATTACCCTACTATCATTAAGCTTACCTAGATCCCATCCCTCTCTTTTAACCTTTCTCAATTTTTTGAATTTTAGTTTACACTTCATTTTAACTAAGTTATGATAGCTATCTATGTCAGCCCCTGGATAACTACGACAGTTTTTAACTTGGTTTCTAAATCTTTGTTTAACTAAAATATAATCTATTTGGTATCTAGCCCTATCACCTGGCACTTTCCAGGTATATCTTCTCCTAACATGTTGTTCGAATAGGGTGTTTACAGTTACTAATCTATGTTCCTGACAAAACTCCACTAATCTTTCTCCTCTGTCATTTCGTCTGCCATACCCAAATTTTCCTACCATTTTTCCCTCACTACCTTCTCCCACTGATGCATTAAAATCGCCCATAACTATTAAATTCTCATCTCCTTTTACTTTTCTCACTATACTATTTATATCCTCGTATACCTTTTCTACTTCCTCATCCTCGTACTGAGTTGTTGGCATGTAAACCTGTACTAAAACAGTGTCTGTGGGTTTTGTACTCAATCTAACCATAATTATTCTATCACTAAATTGTAAGTACTCTTTAACTTTATGTCCTAATCTTTTACCTAACACTATTCCTACCCTGCCTGTCCATTAGTTGAAGAAGTTGTAATTATTCTATAATTATCTTTCCAAAAGTCATTACTATCTGGCCATCTCACCTCACTAATACCTAAAATGTCTAGCTTTCCCTTTCTCATTTCGACTAATAAATTCGTTAACTTATCTACTCTAAGTAATGACCTTACATTCCAAGTCCCTATCACTAAATCGAACTGTTGTTTTATATTCTTACGATGACGAGCCCCAAGTACCCCCTCCTGGAGATCCGAATGAGGGAGTATTTTACCTCCGGACAAGAATTTTACTTGTGAGCTCTCCATCATATATATTTCGTGTTTTAGGCCATGCACACCTGGGAAATATTGTGGTAGGTTCCCATATCTTTCCACAACGCAGTTTTTAAAGATTTTAGCAAAAAGCCGTATCCGTCACGGCCAACCCCCAACAAGCTTGTAAATTATTGGGGATCGCCCGAGACCAACCGGCCCTCCTCCAATATCTTTTAGCCAGCAAGGCTGCTGCCCCTTGCTGCGCCTATTAATCGCGTTTTACGATAAGTAGGCTTACTATAGTAGTATTCTTTATCCCCTACTATAGGGGAGGCAACTTCAATTTTGATAAATAAAATGCAATAATGCAATTTTTTTGGCTTTAGCAAACTCATATATACACTTATTTTAACCGTGTTTATCATAAAAACATACAAGATGAAATTAAAAATGGGTTTTACATAAATGCAGTAGGCAGTATTTTGGATTAGTACCAGTTAGTTACAGAAAACAACAATTAACATGTACAAAATTTGAATGTATTCCATACAATTAACAATAAGTTTCCTGAACTTATTAAATCTGTCTTTACCTCCGGTACTCTTAATTGTGCTCCCGAACCAGTCACGTCCTGTCCAAGTATTGACATACCTGCAATTGCAGAATGGGAGATACTCAAGGCAATTGATATATTACACTCTATATTTACTGCGGGTCCTGATAACATATCTGCTATTGCTGTTAAATACTGCAAGTTTCATATTTGAACCTTTAGCTTTTTCGTTTAATCTCTTGCTAAAGCGTTTTCCATTTCTCAAAATCTACGTCCAGTATACAAATAACGAGGATAGATCTTGTATAAAAAATTACTCTCCTATGGTGTTGCACTTTATACTTCAGTAAAATATTTGAATTTGTTCATTATGATTTCATATTTACAATCCCATTCAAAAGGTTGTCTGTAACATGGCTTTATTTCAGGTTGATCTACTGCAACTAATTTAATTAGTACGATTGTCTAAATCTGTAGATGAAGGGTTGCAGGTAGACGTGGTATAAAACTTCTTTAAGGCATTCGATAGAAGTGACCATAATCTATTACTCCGAAAGCTCCAACAATAGCAGACTATATTAATTACTTTGGCTTAAATCAGAGCATTTTATTGCAACCTGTTACGTGCCAGATATTTTAATAAAACAAGCCATCCTTTCTAAGTTATGCAATAGTAAATAAAATATGCCGTCTCTGCATGGAAATATTTTCGTTCGTACATCTGCTTCAAACAGTTCGTTTTCCATATATGCTGGTTTTACTCTGTCGATTGCCTTGTTTTTCAATGACAACTGTTTTATTGTCTATTCGATAACTTTGTATGGTCCATCATACGTTCGTTGTAAGGCATTTTCGTTTCTTCCGCAGTGTAAAAAAATGTGGCTTGAATGTTTCAAGTCTTTGAATATGAAAGGTTGCCTGCGGTTATGGTTTGTACTTGGGACTGGTTGTAGTCGTTGGAAGTAGTAATGCAAGTGTTCTACAAGTGCTTGAGGTTGTAGTTGTTCCTTCTGCTTATATAGCGTACAAATCTCCCTTACAAGCATTTCGTAGAGTAGAACTAAGGGTAATGCTTGTGTCCATTGCTCGGTTTCGTGGCATATCAGTGCAGTTTTTAGTTATCGGTAAAATCGTTCCACCATGCCATTGGATTATGGATGATATCCTGTTGTGTGGATTTTTGTAAATTCGATCAAGATTTCCAACTCTTTGCATAGTTGTGATTAAAATTGTCAGCCTTGATCTGTTGTGATTCTGAATAGTATGCCAAATCGTATGATCCATAGTTCGATGAAAGCTTTGACTGCCATTTCAGCTTCAATGTTTTGCAGAGATGTTGCCTCTGGCCATCTGGTAAAGCGGTCGATGCACTCTGATATAGGTAATGATCCGACAATATCTATGTGTACGTGTTTGAATCTTGCAGAGGGTGGTTTGAAATTTTTGTGTTTGAAATCACGTCTTGTGACTTTGGATTTTTGGCATTGCATGCAACTTTATGCCCAGGCGTGGCACAGTCCGACAATGCCAAGCCAAACAAATTTTTGAGTTACCAGTTTCGTTGTTGCCTTTATTTCAGGATGTGCTAAGTTGTGCATGCTTGCGAAAGTTTCTTTTCATAACTCTTTTGTAACGTAGGGGCGTGCTAGCGTCGCTGAAACGATCCAGAAAATGCTTTGCTCAGAGTTCGGTATTTGAATAGTTTGAAAGTTAACTGGTTTTGTTGTTTTCTTTGAAATTTTTGAATTCTTCGTCATTTTTTGTGAATCGAATAGCTGTTTGTAGTCTATCAACTCTTGACAGTGCATCTGCAACGGTGTTTTCTTTCCCCGATGTATGTTCAATATTTGTTGAATATTGGCTTATGTAATCCAAATATCTAAATTGTCTGTCAGTACATTTTTCTAGCTTTTGTTGGAAAGCGAATGTTAGAGATCTGTGGTCTGTGTAGATTGTGAAATATCTTCCCTCTAACAAGTGTTTGGACTGTTTGATAGTTAGATAGATCGCGAGAAGTTCTCGGTCGTAAGCCGAATATTTTGTTTAGACATTTGTTAGTTTTTTGGAGAAAAAAGCTAATGGTTGCCATTGTTTATTGACCCATTGTTGGATCACTACACCCACAGCAAATTCTGAAGCATCTGTGGCTATAGATAGTTTTATGCTTGGGAGTGGATGCGTGAGCAGCACGGCTTGTGCTAGCTGTGTTTTGCACTTCTAGAAAGCTATGTTTGCTTTGCATGCCTGAGTTATTGATGCGTGCCTTTTATTTTGCCTTTCAGTAGATCATTGAGCGTTGCTTGTGAGTCAGCGGCTCGTGGTATGAATTGTCTGTAGAAATTCAACATGCCTAGGAATCGTCTAAGTTTTTTCGCTGTTTCAGGTTGTGTGTAATTCTGTATTATGCTGACCTTTTCTGGTAGTGGGATGGTGCCATTTTTGGTGATGAGATAGACAAGAAATTTGACTTCATGTTGCCCGAAAATGCATTTGGTAGGGTGTATGACCACGATGTAATCCTCTAATCTGTTGAAGAGGATTTCCAAGCGAGTCTGGTGTTCTTTGTCAGATTGAGATGCTACCAGTATGTCGTCTATGTAGCCGTAGCAGAATTCTAAACCACGTAAAACTTCGTCCATGAATCGCTAGAAAGTTTGTGCAGCATTTTTTTCCGAAGGTCATGTATGCGAACTCAAATAAACCAAAATACGTCATGATACCTGACTTCTCTATATTTTTTTCAGTTACCGCAATTTGTGTGAAAAATCTTCGACAAATGGGATGGGATATCTATCTGGGATTGGGCAAGCATTTAAGGCCACGTAGTCGCCACAAGTGCACCACTCTTTGTTCTGCTTGACCACTAGTAGGGGAGATGCCCAGGTTATATGGATGACCATGCAATTCCTAACTGAACCATTGTAGTAAATTCGTCTTTGGCGATTTTGAGTTTGTCAGGCGCCAATCTTCATGGATGACAGTATACGGGTGGCCCTTGTGTAGTTAGGATGTGATGTTCGTGTTTTGCTAGTTTGGGAAGGCCTCTCGGACGCATGATGTCCGGATATTTGGTTGGATTTATAGAAGTTTTTCAAGACTCTTTATAATAGGAGATCCAAATATTCATCAAATAAAACTGTCACTGTAACCTGCTGTGTTCTGTCTGTAGTTATTTATTTACTGTATGTAAGTTCACCTTCTATATTTCATTTCTCCAATTTGTCAAGCAAGAATTTTTAAAATTTTTGTTTGATGAACACACAATGGTGTCGAAGCATACAATCTCTGTTGTCCTTTGAACAAATTAAGTAATTCCATTAAATGGACGTTTCCTCTATAGCACATGCATATAGAAGTGTGCTACATTTTACTGGATTGAACAGGAATATACAGCACGAGTTCCTTAAGAACCAAGCAAAACAAACCACCTAGAACGCAAAAAGCAAAATTTAGATAGCCCAATTTTTAAACTAGGACTAGACATTCTTGGATATGCTAACTTAATCGTTCTTGCCTGGCATGATACGAGAATATTCATTATTTTGACAGAAATTTTTAATCAGCTCACCTGTTTCTTGGTCTAGTAATATCCCTTTTGTTGGGTCCAATAAAGCAATAATACCTTTTTCTTTAAGTAATTTTCGTGTTTTACGTACTGCATATTCAACAACACAAAATTCTTCTGAAACTTGTTTTCTACTACATGAAGCCGGACGAAGAGTTAACAGCTGAATTCTTTCACGATGATTAATGGGTGACCAAAAACCCCCTGAAGAGTTAAAACTTTTCCTGTTTATATAAGAGCAAAATTGCTATTTTTTGACACTTTTCTTTATGAAAAAGAGGGTTGAGCAATACATCAATTTAAAGGTATTTTTGTTCTTAATTCAACTTATCAATCTAATGACATTTGATTCAGTTGTTTTTTATAATAGCAAAAAATGTAAATAAAGCACACGACATTAAATTCTTATTTCAAAGGATGATCAAAATGTTCAACTAGCACATCTTGGCAAATAAACATGATGTTAGAGAGTTCGGCTCTAGCATCATGGAACAGGGTTTTACCGTAAACATCAATAGTACGTAGACGAAGTTCGTGCAGGGACTGGAGCCATTTGGTAAACTTTAGATTTTAAGTAACCCAACAGAAAATAATCTAATGCTGAGTGAACAAGCCTATCAAACAAAAGATGTACATCTGCTCACATTTCTAAATAAAAAAAGAAAAAGCATTTAAATAAATAAGATTAGTTGAAACGTATGTAGAGTAGTATTATTATCTCATGGCGGGTGACATCACATGCGCAATAGGTTCAATTTAAACTTAAACCTCAAGATTCACAACGCTACAGTACAACCCACAAACATCTCGCTAGCAATGTGGCTTTAATACGTCGTCACGAATATCCCATTTATTACGTTAAGTAAAATATTGTTTGTAAGGACCCCGTTCATGCTGGCAGTATCTAGAAATTCATAAATATATAAAATAAATGCAGACCTTCATATAATATCGGAGCTTTTACTTGTTTTTACTTATAAACAATTCTAGGTTCGTAGTTTCTTTATCCGTAATATTTGCTGTGGCAACAGTGCACATACTTAGTGGATCCCAATACTGTATATACCGAATGTGAACCGTAACTGTCATTGTCATTCTCGCTCTTATCAAGGTCTTATTGTTTCCAGTTTTCCGTTTTAATATTTGTATCAAGTAATAGTCATCAAAACAGTTTTTTTCAAAACTAACCGATAGTTAATTTCTTCAGCAATGTAAGTATTTAAAAAGAATGTTCGTTCAATGATTAATTATGATATTTCTTAGAGTAATATTATGAATATGAAGGAGTTGATTCATAGTCAAGGACGACAGATTGTTTTTAATGTGTTTCAATATTTGAAACGCATAAAAGATTCGGGTGCCTCCAACCTGAACAATTTGCAAGAGTGCATGGCTGAAGCAACAGGTGTGTCATTGCGGACGGTGCAAAGAATTGTAAAGGAAGGTACAAACAAACCACCATGCAGCAAGTTCAGTTCACCAAGGAAAACCGTAAATAAACCAAGCCCTAAGTCAACAGTGAATGGATTTGACGAAGAGATTCTAAGAACCGTTATGTATCGGTTTGCAGCAATACATAAACGTAGACAGACTTTGAAGTTAGTGTTTGACGAATTTAAAAATGATTGCCCTCATTACACGGGAAAATTAGGTTCGTTCAAAAAAATTGTTGTAAGAGCAGGGTTTCATTGGAAGAGAACTGTAGATAACAGGAAAATTCTTGTTGAACAAAGCAATATAAGGGCAAAGCGCACCATATTTTTGAAAAATCTTAGTAAGTATAAAGAAGAGGGCAGAAGCATTGTGTATAACGATGAAACATATCTGCACAGTTCTCACAGTGTAACAAAGTGTTGGGATGACGGCACCACCAAGGGTTTGAAATCGCCAGTTTCAAAAGGGAAGCGTTTGATAATTGTTCATGCAGGTGGAAAAATGGGTTCGTTTCAAATGCAGAATTGATATTTAAGTCTGATTTGAAAACTGGGGATTATCACGATGACATGAATCATCGCAATTATAAAAAGTAGCTGTAAGAAAAGTTAATACCAAATTTGGAACCAAATTCAGTGTTTGTGTTAGACAATGCGTCATATCATAATGTTCTTGTGCATCCTAATCCTACTTCAAGTTGGAAGAAAACAGATATGCACAAATGGTTGAAGGAACGAAATATCCTCTTTGAATGTAAGGAAACCAAGTCTGAATTATATTCCAAAATTAAGGCACGTAAACCTGTTCATCAGCTGTTTGTAATTGACCAGCTACTGGCAGAACATGGTCATGTAGTATTGCGTTTACCTCCATATCACCCAAAAATAAATCCTATCGAGATGATTTGGGCGTTACTTAAAAACCGTGTCGTTGCATGTAATGTAACCTTCAAAATAGATGATGCATGGAAGTTGGCAGAAGAACATATAAAAAATATTGGAATCAACGAGTGGACTAAATTTTGTCTGCACGTAAAGAAAATTGAAAAGGATTATATGAAACGAGAAACTTTAATAGACGAGGTTCAAGACCTAATTATACGGGTTGATGATAATAGTGATAATTCAGATGGATACTTATCCTCAGGCGATGAGTCTGATGATGGGGATGAAAGTTTAGAATGTGAACCCATTTAAAATATAATTTATGTAAAATACTTGAATGATGGTCTTTATTTAGCGTTGCAGAAAATATGTGTCATAAATACATTTGTTTGTACATTATTGTTTATTACTGAGGTGTTGAAATAAAACTTGCTTAAAGAGGGAAACAGTCTTTATATCAAATTATGTTCAGTAGTGCTGTGACAATCGATCACTTTTAAAGCTGAAACAATCAATGATTGGCTTTCAAAGTGATTGAATCATTTTACATTTTAATCCAATCATAATCAATTCTGTTAAGCATGTCCATTCTTTGTCTCCAAAAGGGATTCTTATTGACTGTATTTATCTCGGCGCTTCTATCCGATCGTGTTAATCCGCTTCAGTTTGGCGACATAAACCAGTTTTCGATCCAATGCAGCGTCTCCAGTTAATCCATTAAAACAAGTGGATTGTACTTCTCGATCGGATCTGAATTCCGCATTCGACGACATTATGCAGGCTTGACGATTTAAACAATCTATGATTATAATATCAACAGCACCTGATAAGGCCGGTGTAGTATATCTAACTTCAGTCGTATAAGCAATATTGCTTTTGTTTAGTCAGAACGGTTAAGATTATTAATTATTCAAGGAATTATTTTATAGCTAGATTAACGATGAAGTGCATAAAAAATACATTAATTTAGCAAATATTTCTAAACTATAAATGAGGTTATGTAAAAAATATATAACCTGACAAGATGCAAACCTTAATTACCTTTCATTTCATACTACAACTGTTCCTCTTCCTTCAATTCTATAGCACTGAATTGTTGATTCTATGATCCATTAAAATAAAGCACGAGATATATGCAATTTATAATAATATTAATATAACAAATGATATAAAAACCTTTTGGTATTAATTAAAAATTGTTTTTGTTTTGTTTTGTTTTTGTTCTACTAGTGACTATAAGTGATAAAATATCTTGTGTACACTGATCCAATCAATCAATAATCTGGGGTATCACATCTAACAATAAGCTCAGATCATTTTTATAAAAGAGCAAAAAACAACATAAAACTATTTAACACATTCCTTGGTTGCTCGACAATTTTTGCTCTGGCAACACTGGACGTGCAAGCAGTCGATGTTTTCTAGTCTCACTTTTTTATTTTGATTATTAATATAGCTCCTCCTCGCGCAGGTTTTTTCAAGGTCGCCCGCCATGAGATAATAATACTACTATACTAAAAGATGTAATCATATATTTGAATTTTCTGTTTTTGCCAATACAGGATTCGGAATAAAATTGAACAAGGCTAAAATAAACAGATGCTGGAGATGTAGGTTATTCAATATCAGAGTATAATCTTGCTCAATAAATATGATTTAATTTTAAAAACCTAAATTAATCTCAAAAACTTAAAACGTATTTGACTAAAAAATGCAACGAACTTTAAGCACCCTACAAAATAAAAGTCCTACTTCAATTATAAGTAACAGCGAACTGAAAACAGAGTAATGTGTATACTATTAAGTTGTAACATTTTTCTTTTATTCATAACCAAACAAAATACACTTATAACATCATTGGAGTTGCTATGGATAAAAATAATAGCCCATGGTAAAAGTGGATGTTGAACGGCCAATTGGAAAATCTCCCTAAAAGGTATACGATCTAGCAAGGGTGTAACCCTTAGAAAAATTGAGAAAAGATGTGAATATAAAACTAACAGTACTATAAGCATGGGCACCACTATATAACCTAATAATGAACAACAGAAAGGAAAAGACCTATGAGAGGACACCACATTAAATATGGCCCAAAGGGATATCAGGCAAACAAAATGGATGCTGATCGACCGAAGAAAAAAAAGTGTTGCTTACCTGTTGCTGACATGTTAGATACCTTGTAGACTCAAAGTTCCACTAAAAATAAGAACACAACGAAAGAAAATCTAGTGACCAAAAACCAGTTGCGTTCGAGCACCAACAAGAAAAAGTACCTGATGACTCAATTTAACACTTAATGAGGTGGCATTTAATCTATCAAAAATATTTACTATCTTTCGATACAATTCTTTAAAGGAATAAAACTAAATGTTAATGGGAAACAAAAATTGTTCTATATTCTTTTCACGGTCAATAATTTAGCAAAACAAACACTCATAGAGAGTAACCTTTAGATTTATAATAACAAAGAAAAAGTGAATTTTAAAATTATAATTAACTATGATTTAAGAGTAAATGAAATATAATAGAGAGCACTTCTCATTGTACATGAATACATTAGTTAATTGATTTCTTTTTAAGACTTGCACGCAATAACTATCTCGTTTACAATAAACTTAATTTATATAAAAGTATTAAAAATTATACACTTATTATGCAAGTAAAGTCACCTGGTCTCTCTACTCCATGATAAACTTGTTCATACAATAAGGAACGACAAAAAAAATGACATGCACTGTCATTTAGTCGTCAGGTCAACGTCCAATACAGATTCAAACAACCAACATATGAAGTATAAGACAAATAAAAGGACACATTGACCAATCAATAGCTTTCTTTAAAGGAAAAATATTATTCCAATCAAATGCTTCTAAAATATGCATAATAGATTTAAACCTAATCATGCTAAGAAAAAAAAACATACAAAGTTACTGCAATAAATTAAGTGGAGCATTTCAATAAAAATTATTTATTGCAAATTGTAATAGTTTGCGTTAAATTCTGGAGGTAATAACTTCTGCAGTTATAGGCATGCACTAAGTTCCATGTTATATACGTTAAAACAAACTAACGTTATTTACAATACTTCGATAATAATGTACAACTCATATGTAATCTTGAAATATAGAATTTTAAGAGGCCATTGGAGATCATTGACAGAGTCCTCTTTACAAAGCCATTGTACTTTACAAAAAAGTATATAAAAAATATTTTTTCAAGACAAGCAAACAAATGAAAATAAAAGTCAAATATGCAAGTGTTTTATTTACAAATGATAACTTTACTTGAGGAGCACTTTTAAATGTAATGACCGTCTCTGAAAAGGTACTTATTATACCTATGCACCCCAACATTTTTATGTCCTCCTAGTAAACTTAAGTGGCTGTGTTTATCCGACCATTTTAGCATACTGGTTTCCAGTTCTCATTGATTGCAAATCACTGTTCTACTAACGATTTCTTTAACTAAGATAACAGGTAAAAAATGTCGCTGCCAGATGGATGATCAAAAATGCTTTACTGGTCTTTCATAAAAAGTCTTACTTGTGCTGTATGAGAACAAGCAATATCATAAAAAGATACAACATTCAGGAGTTTCTACATATTAAACCTTTAACTGCTACGTCGGTAAATATACGTTTTCAAAACGATTACTTAAAGTGCTACGGCCGTAAATATACGTTTTATAATTTCAAAAATCTGTGTTAATTGTCAGTAAATATATGTATGAGAAGCTCGCCTACCCTATTTTATAGTTGCATATATGTACTTTGTAAATCACAAGTATTTGCGGTTTTATTAGATTTAGTCATGTTCAGATTTTCAATCGTGTCGCAGGTAGGTATAAATTCTCGTATAATGGCAGAATATGTCGGTTTGACTGATAAGGAAGCTTAGCAATTACCGAAAAAGAAGAAAGGACAGTGGATATTGTTGTCCTGACTGTGACATCAAACTTTGAACGGTACCCTGTTTTGAACTATTTCACACATTGAAAAGTTTTAAAATATTTAGCACAACTGATTTTTATTTACATAATAAAAAGTGTAGTATTTATTTGCATTTTTCAATATCTAACTTTGACAGGTATGCTGCTATGAACGCATGAACGCACCACAAATTATATAATATATATGATGCCAGTAATTATATGTTCTAAGTAATTCTGAATGCTACATCTGTATACACACACACGCACACACGCACGCACGCGCGCGCACGCACGCACACACACACACGCACACTCGCGCGCATGCACCCACGCACGCGCGCGCCCGCCCGCACGCACGCCCGTGCGCGCATACACACACCCACGCGCACCCCCCCCTCCCCCACACGTTTTTAGATTTTCAGCACACAAGTGGTGCAGTTTCATCCTTAATTCAGCAGCGAAAGGGGTTACGTCATCCGACAGTCTGAAAAAATCGTATAACAGTATGCAGCTTGCATTTAGTGGGTAGATTTGCACAATCCTGGCTTAACACATACTAAAGGAACAATGTCAAGATAAACAGTAGTAACTGCAAAATTATTGCATTGTGTTATAAACATGGTTATTTCTGTATTGTCTTGAGATTTTGATTAAGAGCCACAATTTAAAATAATCATTTAAACTTTGCATAAAATTTTAGGTTATAATTTCACCTTAATAACTAATGGCATAGAATTAAAAATAAACTTGCCTTGTGTAACTACCTTATATTTGTGTATGTATATATATTCTCTATAAAAACAAATGTCAATGCTCTCCTTGAACTTAAAATGTTTGCTATGCAAAAGTTATCTTAAAAGTTGAAAAGGTTAAATAAATTTAAAGATTATTTTTTTATTGTGCTTACATTGCACACTTGTAATCGATTATTCGTTTTAATGGTGTTTTTACTAATTTACAATGTAATTGTAAAACCATAAACCACCTTAGAAAGTTGCAACAGTTTAAAAGAGCTGTTTAAATTGTGTAAACATAACTAAGGTTAGTCAATCTTGAAAACAAATATACACCACACAAAAAATACTTTCTGCAAAATATTATGCACTGCTGTACACTGCTGATTGTCAATGTACTTGAACCAATTCCACACTATACCTAAGAATTATTGAATAATCAAAATAACAAATGCTACTCTTGTAATTTTTATTTCCCGATAAGTTATGGTTCCCTGTCTACAACAGAGATCACGAAATAATTCTTTTATACTAGAACGCAAAGCAATGCAAAATATGCAATGAAAGTAACTGATTCCAAATCTACTTCGAGACTGCCTATGGTAGAGGTTGAACTTTCCACGTGTATTAGTTTATGTATATTTGTGTGTTTTTGATACTTAAGGATTTTTCCAAATATAAATTATATAATGTAAGATATAAATACATTGAACAGTGAGAATGATAAGGTTTGAGGAATGATAAGGTTTGAGAAATGATTAGTAGACTTCCCACGATAAACTAGATGCGACATTAAGCATTGCACAGAATTGTAGGTAAAAAATGTCTGCTAGATTTAATATAAATTAGGTAACGCAGCTAACAAATATAACAACTTCATAGAAATATTTTAACTAATGCTTAAGAATAGGTCATAAATTGATATTTTTGCAACAAAAATTATTTTTTAAAAACTAAAATTGACCGGAATGTTTTCAGATACATATAAAAATGTGACTTACCACGTGCACTAATTGAAATTCCTTTGTAAGTGACATCCAGTATAATGTTTATGCAGTATGACGAGCCTGTGGAAAAATTTTATGGTATGGTTTGAGATTTAATTTACAAAATCGCAAATTGATACGTTTTATTAGTAGGGGTGCCAATGACAGCCACAGAGATTTCAAACAATGTTTATTTGTTACTCATTAGTATACTGCATTTTCTTGAGTTGTAATACAAACAATGGGTGTTCTACTTTACATGTAGCAAGCTTGTAAAATGCTACTTTCAAAAGCAAAATCTTTGATGTTTTCTGCAAAATTAAAATTCACAAAAAAACAAAAGTAGAATAAAGCTGAAACTGAATAAACATTAAACAACAAATTTTATTGTGTGCCAACAAATGCTTACTGTCATTTGATTCTTTAAAGCTTACGACTGTGATTATTGGATATTTTCAACATTGACACCAAAAAGGAATTGAAAATGCCAACGGTGTGTTACTAACTTGAAAGTATTTTACAAACTCGCTACTTGTAAAGTAGAACACCCATTGTTTGTATCAAAATTCAAAAAAATGCAATTTACGAATGAGTAATGAATAAAAATTATTTGAAACGTCTATGGGTGTTGTTGGCGCCCTTAAAAATAAAACATCATTTTGTACACTTAAAACCCCAACCCATACAAAATTGTGTTATTACATAATATAAATTAAAAACCATCTATACCAACTACCCATGCAGTGACAAAGAAAGCAAAACATGAAAATAAACTACAACTGGTACAAATGACAAATGTTAGGATTGAAAAGTTACAGCAATTTCAGTGGAACTTCAGGGCGGATTTACAAAATATTGTTGTTTTCTTTGTTTGTGAGAGAGTTGTGCAATGGAATGGACATATGTAAATAAAGGAATAAATTTCAACAAGGATCTCAAAATGTAAAGTATGTGCCCCTTTTAACCCAAAAAATGTCCATTTGCCTCATCTTCACATGAAACTTGAACTGATTAAAAACTTTGTGGAGGCTATGAATAAAGAAGGCAAATGATTTAAATACCTAAAACAAGTCTTTCCCCAATTAAGCAAACCAAATTAAAAGAAGGCATTTTTATTGGACCACAAATTAGAAAATTGCAGGATGATGCAACTTTTACAGAAAAGCTCACCATGCTAGAACTCAATGTTTGAAACTCATTTGTAAGTAACAATATGGATGCAAAATACAAACAACTAGTTAATGAACATTTAGACTTACAAATCGCTTGGTTGCCGAATGTTATTAAAAATTCAGTTTCTCCATTCTCATTTGCCATTTTTTCCTAAGAATTTGGGTGGTGTCAGCGATAAGCAGGATGAAAGGTTCCATCAGATATCAGGAAATGGAAATTCGGTACCAAGGACGATGGGATTCAAACATGATGGGTGTTCACCGTCGGTTTTTGAACAGAAAAGATGAGACCCCCCCCCCATAAAAGGAAAAAAAATAGAATTAATGTTTCAAATAAATATTTTTGATGCTTTCTTTTTTTCTTAAATATCAACTTAATATAAATTATAAATATAGTCGATATACAAGGTTAAAAAAAGTGTAAAATCACGTTTTCGATAAATCTTCAATGGTACCATGCTACTTGTGGTTTGTTTAATGTAATAATAAAACCTTACGTGGTATAGCTTTTTTGGATCCATTTTCGTATTTAGATACATCCATTCTACTACAACATACTATTCAGCTTTATGTTATAACAAAAATTGTTTTTTGTCAATCAGAGTTATCAATTCAGTGTAGCACCGGTAAATTCTGTTGTAAACATGCAAGTGATTATAGTTAAAGGTATCCATTGATAACACTGATGCAGTTTCTATATTATAATACATTATAGAAACAATAGCAGGAAACCTATCAAATTGAAAATTTGTATTAATCATAAAATTCAGTCTTAGAACACATCAGACAGAACTGTTTCTATAATAATAACAATATTTATTCATAACTGTAATTTTAGTCAAAGGTGTATCTTCGTATATTAGAAACATGTTTTGATAATTTATTCAGTGTCATAGGAGAGTTCAGCAATCAGTTATACAAGAGATATGCTAAATGCTAATGACCTTTTAAATTCAGGATTTATGCAAGACTTCGCTACTTTTATAATAATGCAATTTAAAGGAAAAAGAATGGGTTTTGGCTTAATACCAGGGATCATACATTTTTTTTTTTCATTAATATTCGATGGAATTTTATTTATAAACGTATCAACCCAATATACCAAAAGCCATTTAGTTAAATAAGCAAGATAAAAAATGAGAACAAAAACTTATTGAAACTTGTAAGAAAATTATACTGCTTTGATTTTCTAAATTCATAACAAATAATTACACTTGTTTAAAATTAATACAATCTTAGGCACATAAAACGTTCGCTATTAATACTCTGAGAAAATGTTTATCAACTTTTTCCAAAGGCAGATTTAAATTTTCTAACACCAAATTGAGGATATATATATATATATATATATATATATATATATATATATGTTAATCAAAAATGTTAATTTGCATTTACAATCACACAAAGGAAATGATAATTTAAAGGAATATATCACCTACCTTTCACTGGTTGTAGTGGTTGATTGTACTTGCACTGCTATCAGATAATTATGGACTGTATGTATAATGTTCACTAATTGTTGCTAATTACTGATGCTCGATGCACCGAACTAAATCACGAACCAAAGCCAAGCGAGAACGAAGTTGAATAGTCGTCCACTCGTAAACTACCAACCCTTTTATGTCGTTGCACTAAAGGTAGGGATAATGGAGGGGTTCTAGCTGGGGAATAGTTTAAGGGCTTAAATTAATTGTGATTGGCATAATACAACTACAAACAAAATACTTATAAAGCCTTAACATACCGCCCACCAAAATAAGTATTAGGAACTTATTTTCTAAGTGCGTCTAAACGAACAAAAACAAAAAAATATAACCGTAAATTTAAAAGTTAACTTACCCTAATATACTAACTATAATACTAAGTTGCCTCTGGAATAGGGAGAGGGCACAATTTTACCACGGGTCTTTTAAATAGTCCCTGGGATGTTGCCACGGTAGCCACACGACAAACATTGTCCTTTCCATAATGCAACGTATGTATACGTCCCATTTTCCACTGTAATGGAGACACTTGAGTATCTTTAATCAACACCAACGTTCCCACCATTAACGAATAATTAGCAGAAAACCATTTGGTTTTCTGTTGAAGTGTGTGCAGGTACTCCAAATGCTACCGTTTCCAAAATGATTGCTGAATACGTTGAACCAGTTGCCAACGATTTAAGGAAGATAGTTTCAGATCTAAGACATTAGGGTCGGGAATGACAGACACTGGTTCTACGTTCAGAAAATGACCAGGACTTAAGAATGAAAAATCAGTGGGATCGTTACTCATTGAACATAAAGGTCTGGAGTTTAATATGGCTTCAATTTGAGCTAGAATGGTGTTAAATTCTTCGTACGAGAGAATTTGTTCGCCTACCACCTTCTTGAGATGGGACTTTACAGATTTTATCCCAGCTTCCCACATTCCCCAAAGTGAGGAGCCGACGGAGGATTAAAACAAAGTGAATACCTTCCGTTTCAGATGACTGCTTCATATATTCGATTAGTTCGAGATGCTCCGATAAAATTTGTTCCACAGTCACTATGAATTTGCAAGCATTTACCTCTGCGTGCTACAAACCGCCGTAAAGCTGCAATAAAGGCTTCTTTAGATAGGTTTGATGCCAACTCCAGATGTATCGCTTTTGTACTAAGACAAACAAATAAACAAACATAAGCTTTCAATGATTTGGCACCTCTAATACGATTCATGGTGATAGAAAAGGGTCCACCGTAGTCTACCCCAGTATGTAGAAACGCTTTACCGGCAGTAAGTCTAGCGGGGGGCAAGTCGCCCATAGGAGGGCATAGCGAAATAGGTTTTTGACGAAAACATCAAATACAAGAGTTTAGGCACTGTTGAATAGCCCTTTTTGAAGACAGAATCCAAAAATTTTGCACTAACAAAAAATGAGTAGTTCTGAGTCCAGGGTGTAAATATTTCGTATGGCAATCTCGAATAATGAGCTCTGTCACCGGTGTGACCGAGGAAGTAGCAAAGGAAATTTTGTATCATAAGGTGCGTCTGCATTTCGCAACCGCCGCCCACCATAACAACCCATCACTGTCAAGGAAAGGACTGAGAGGTCGAAGTTGTTTATTACTAAGTTTTCCCTTTCGAATGATATCAATGTCCTGACTGAAAACTTGTTCTTGAACCCGTTTATTAATAAATGAAGTGCATACTGTTCGGGGGAGACCAATAATTGTTCTAAGTTTCCAATATCCAAATTTGCACGAACTTTCAAGTTACGAATGAACTGACAAATATATACCAGAATCCTGCATATTTTTCGCAAATCTGAAAATTGATTTACCATCGAGTCTATGAAGTGATCTGCAACGTGTATATTAAGGGATAAAGTTCTTTTTTCAATGTGCATCTGAGTGTGATCTGTAAGAGTTGGTTCCATATGAGGAGGCCAATGCTCTTTAGGTAATAGTAACCATGATGGAGCCGTCCACCACAAAGGATGATTAACAAGCTCAGCAGCTAATAATCCTCTTGATGCACAGTCAGCAGGATTATCCTGTGATTTAATATGATGCCACGATGATGGAGCCACTCGTTCTTGGATATGCGAGACACGATTGCTAATAAAGGTCTTCCAATTATCTGACGAAGATCGAATCCATGCTAATGCTACTGTGGAATCTGACCACGCAAATGTATCGTCCAATACTAAATTATCTCTATACGTATTTTGCACATACTCGACCAAGTTTGACAACAACACTGCACCACACAATTCTAATCGAAGTAATGATATACGATTGGTTGGTGCGACCTTAGATTTGGCACAGACCAATGATACTTGGATGTTCCCTTTCTCATCGACACAGCGGAGATAAACTGCTGCTGCATATCCAGCTTCCGATGCATCACAAAATGCATGAATTTGTACAGTTTGATAGTTATCGCAAAGAATCCGTCGAGGAATTTCAATTTTCAATAACTCGGGTAGTTGTTGAAGATACAGATTCCATTTTAAAACAATTTGTTGGGGAGGAAGTTCATCCCAACCAATTCCTAATATCCATATAGATTGAATCAAATGTTTTGCAAAGAAGACCAATGGTGATAATAACCCCAGAGGGTCAAAGATCCTTGCAATTTCCGAAACCATATTCCTTTTGGTACAAGGCCGATCAACGATATTAAGATTGTAAAACAACATATCACTCAATGGTTGCCATTGCAGTCCTAAAATTTTTTGAGACGTATTGTTTACCTCTTCAAACAAAAATGTTTGCTGATACCGAACGGAATCAGGTAAATGGCCAATGACACTTGGCACGTTGCTATTCCACTTTCGCAACATAAAACCACCTGATTGGCAAATTTGGTTTAATTCATACACGAGTCGTTTGCCATCCTCTATCGAATCACACCCTGTAATCAAATCATCCACGTACGTATCCAACGCTAAAATCTTGGAAGCAATAGGAAAACGTAACGATTGACTTTTTGCAAGTTCTTGAATTACACGCATGGCTAGAAATGGTGATGATGTGATGCCGTATGTAACAGTGTTTAGCTGATAATCGATAACAGACTCCGAGGACTTAAATCTCCAAACTATCGTTGATAGTCTCGATGGCTAGTAGAAATAAGAATCTGTCTATACATTTGCTTAATGTCCGCAGTTAAAACTACAGAATGTAAACGAAAGTGTAATAACAACTCCATGATATCTTTTTGAAGAGGGGCCTGCGAGTAAATGATCATTTAAAGACCCTCCACTGTGAGCGCTGGCTGAAGCATCAAATACGACACGAAGTTTTGTAGTTGTACTGTCTGGTTTGAACACGGCGTGATGTGGTATGTAATATACCGGCGATAATGTAGACGATCGAGTTGAATCCGATACAATACGAGACATGTGACCACTATCGATATAATCCTGCATAAATTCTCTGTACGAATTATACAGTTGAGGATTTATTTCCAAGCGGCGTTCTAGTGAAAGAAATCTTGAGTGCTATTTCGAGAGCCAGCAAATAGCGGTTCAGGACCATTGAAAGGTAACAAAACAATAAAACGACCGGTGTCATCCTGCTTGTGAGTGTCCACAAAATGCCTTTCACAAATTTCCGCATGAGGAGATAATTTGTTAGAATCTGGAATATTTTCCAGTTCCCAAAATCGAGTAATGTTAGCATCTTCTACAAGTGCAGCTAATGATATACGAGATGTAACAGAAGAAAGAACCTTCCTGTTAATATCCACCCAAAGGTAGTGTGAATTGCCACGAGTTCTTCTGGTGACCCAATGCGAGTTGCGTTTAATAAAACACGCGAACAAATCTGCACCTAACAATAAATCGATATGGCTAGGTTTGTCGAATTCGAATCTGCTAAATCTAATCCAACTATGTGAGGCCAACTATTTGGTGAGATCCTTGATGAAGGAAGGGTTCCACAAATGTCTGGTAAAACAAAACAATCAATGCTGTACTCTGGAACAGTTTTACCTTGAGGGCTAATTTTACACGATACTTGTCCATACGCATGGGAAGCAGATAGACCTAAGCCTTCAACCTTCATTGAAATATTCGATTTTCTTAAACCTAAGCGTCGACAACACTTATCAGTCATGAAATTTTCCATTGATGCACTATCTACAAGTGCTCTTACTGTCTGAACTTTACCAAACCCATCTGTAATTGAAATTCTTGCGGTGCCTAATAACGTCATTGTGTTGGACGATCTAGATGATAACAACGTACTTGTAGTAGTGCTGCAGGTGGGTTCGGGAAGTTGATCTGTTGCCTGAGTGATTGCAGGTTTCTGTGCAACTGTAGGGTTTTCAAAGTGCAATAAAGTATGATGACCCCTTGCACACTTTTACAAACAAGTTTGGAAGAGCAGCGTGTAACCATATGAGAGTTGCGAAAACAATTAATGCATAAGTGTTTGTCTTTAACAAAGTTATAACGGTCTTGTGGCGATTTATTCAGAAACATTTCACATTGGTATAAGTTATGAGTACCACTGCAAAGACTGCATTTCTGAATGAACGAAGTTGTTACGAATGACTTTCGAACTTGGGGTTTTGAATATTCAAAGGAACGTTTTGAAGGTACACTAGATGATATGGTTTGTTTAATGGCCGTATTAAATTTGGACGGTGTATCGGAAACAACCATATTGCTAATTTCTAATGCCTTGCAATGTTTTTCTAGAAATAATTTTAATTGATCATAAGATGGAATGTCTGATGTATTTTCTAACTCAAATGTTTTCAAAAGATTTGTATCTACCTTTTTTGATAACAAATTAAACAATACGAAGTCGAGCAAATCAATCTTAGTTTGACGTAAGCTTGATAGATTTTCCGTAAAGCAATTAAGCAATTCTCTTAAATCTGTATGTGAATTAAATTTTGCTTTTGGTGACGATTCTAAAGCATTCCAATGCGTGTTTGCAATTAAACGTTTTGAATTAAACCTCTCACAATAATTGAATAAGCTAGCATATAATTATTATTCGAAATTTGCAAATGTCTAATGAGTTCTCTAGACTTAAAATCCAACGCATCAATTAAAAATAGTACTTTTCGATCGGTAGCAATTGATTATTTTCATGAACTAAATTATTAAAAATTGAATAAACTCTTGGAAATGTTCTATTTTTCCAGAAAATTTTTCATTTCTATACGAGGAGACGAATATTGCTGCACGAGCCAATTCCAGTAATATTTTCAGTCAAGCATTTTTCAGCAGTGGATATACTATCAAATTGCGCTTTAATAATTTTAATGTTTAACAAAGACCTATCTATTTCAATTCTTAATGTTGTAATTTCATTTAATAATTCCGAGTTGTCCTCATCCAAGATGCACGTTTTATAAGCAGTATCTACATCGTTTTTGATATCAAAGGCGCTTTCAGCCATAATATTAACAGAAATACAATTGCCTTTAATATGCTCCAATTTATTTATGGCATCAGATACATCAGATAATCTATCGAGTGCCGCTTTCAAATCTACAATCAACCTATCGGATGAAATATGTGCCATCCTAACGAACAAGGTTACTAATATCGATTTTATATTGATTTCAGCTACAAAAATGAAGGGTTTTGTTCACCTAATAATAGGATATACCAAGGGTAATGTTGAACTACCGGGCAAAGAATTTTTACTACAAGGTGCCTAACGGGAGCTTGCAAGTTTCAATCTAACAAAGAGCAAAGGGTTCTTCTACCCGGTTTTACAAATACCTGAATTCTCTAGCGAACTTGAATTACAAGTTTAAAATACCTGTACTGCTTAAATACCTTTTCTGACTACAAATTCTTACGCTACAGTATCCCTAAAATTTACAAAGATTTGTCATTTTTAAGGCTTTATAAGATTCTGTATCATTACAAAATTTCAAATTTAAAGCGAGATTGCATCTACTATAAGTTAGTTTACACAATTGACTATGATACTGGTGGTGTGACTACACTTTTCTTCTAAATGCGGTCAACCCCTAATTTAAGCGAAGAGCAATTAACAATGTAGTTAAAATGAATGCCAAAGATGCCAATAATAAACCAATTAATAAGCAAAATATTTGCTCAAAGGACCAAAATGTTAATCAAAATGTTAATTTGCATTTACAATCACACAAAGGAAATGATAATTTAAAGGAATATATCACCTACCTTTCACTGGTTGTAGTGGTTGATTGTACTTGCACTGCTATCAGATAATTATGGACTGTATGTATAATGTTCACTAATTGTTGCTAATTACTGATGCTCGATGCACCGAACTAAATCACGAACCAAAGCCAATCGAGAACGAAGTTGAATAGTCGTCCACTCGTAAACTACCAACCCTTTTATGTCGTTGCACTAAAGGTAGGGATAATGGAGGGGTTCTAGCTGGGGAATAGTTTAAGGGCTTAAATTAATTGTGATTGGCATAATACAACTACAAACAAAATACTTATAAAGCCTTAACATATATATATATATATATATATATATATATATCCTGTATCTTAGGCTATCCGGGCCCATGCATTTTGCAATTACGTCACCATGTCGACAATTGGGAAATTTACAAATCTAAATCATGTACACAATCATACATCAACCTGACTTTCAATTACGTTTGGCATTTTTGTCAATCATATCTGACAGTGTCAAGTCTTTGACATGCCAGTTATAGACAGGAAGTGACGCTCAACATTATGGCTATAATCCAAGTATTAAATATATAAATATTATGTAGTTAACTACACATCATCATTTTGTTTTCGACCTTACTTAAGGTCGGTTTGACGCAGCTCTAACTTCTTTTCTATTCTGTGCTAATCTAAAAAGCTCTACATACCCTTCACAACCTAAATTTCTAATAATTTGACTAATATAGTTTGGTCTAGGTCTTCCTATATCCTTCGATCTTTTTCCTATCCAGCTGGCTCTACATAGATATTAGCAACCTGATGGTTGTTAAAGAACTCTAACATGTTTACATGATTACCATTTATAAGGAAATGAACTATAACCTGGTTATCCGCTTCAAAAAGGAAAAGTGTTAAATTATATGTTATGGTAAGGCTTAAGCAACGCATCGCTGCCAACATGCCAGACCGCTACCTAATTGTGAGTTATGTCATGGTGACGTTTATTAAATTATATGTTATGGTAAGGCTTAAGCAACGAAACGCTACCAACATGCCAGACCGCTACCTAATTGTGAGTTATGTCATGGTGACGTTTATTAAATTATATGTTATGGTAAGGCTAAAGCAACGTAACACTACCACCATCAACATGCCAGACCGCTACCTAATTGTGAGTTATGTCATGGTGATGTTTATTAAATTATATGTTATGGTAAGGCTTAAGCAACGAAACGCTACCAACATGCCAGACCGCTAACTAATTGTGAGTTATGTCCTGGTGACATTTAGTTAACTGATTTTTTTTGTTTTGTTTTCGAACTTACTTAAAGTCAGTTTGACGCAGCTCTAAATTATTTTCTATTCTGAGCTAGTCTAAAAAAGTTCTACATACCCTTCACAACCTAAATCTCTAATAATTTGACTAATATAACTTTGCCTAGGCCTTCCTACTCTATTTTTATTTGGTAGTCTATAATGTAAGACTTTACTAAATAGTCCCTCATGACTTAACTGGTGCCCTATTATCATTCTATCTCTCGTGACCTTCAATTGTTTCCACATACAGGGATCCTCACATATCCTTCTATAAACTTCCTCGTTTGTTACTCTATCTGTCCAACTAATCTTTAACATTCTCCTATAACATCAAGTTTCAAAAGCTTCTATCTTTTTCTTATCTACTTCTTTAATTGTCCAAGTCTCACTGCCGTATAGTAGAACGCTCCATACGTACGACTTTAAGAAACTTTTTCTATTATCTAAACTAATACTATTAGCTATTAGTAAGTTTTTCTTTTTTAAAAACATTTTTCTAGCTTGAGCTATTCTAGCTACTATATCCCTTCTGCTACGTCCATCCTTTGTAATTATACTACCTAAATAGCAAAATTCATCTACCTCCTCTAACTCGGTATTACCTATTTTTAATTTTGGTTTAGAACTAGGCTGTAACTCACTTGTCTTTGTCTTTACTGAGTTAATTCTCTTACTATAGTTACTCCGTAGTATCTCATCTAAAATATTTAAAAACTCTCCTAACTCTTTTCTAGACTCTGCTATAATGGCTATATCATCTGCAAAACGTAACATGTCTATTTTCTGTCCCTGTACACTAATACCTATCTCTTTTCTCTCTCTAGCTAAGTTTAAAGCTTCCTCAATATAAACATTAAAAATCAAGGGAGACAGTATACAACCCTGTCCAACACCATTTCTAATCTTAGCTTCCTTTTCTATTTCATCAAATCTAATTACTACGCTTTGGTTTTTATATAGACTGTAAATAACTTTTCTATCCCTATGAGATTTTCCTATTTTTTGCAAAACCCTGAACATAACAATCCAATTAACCCTATCAAATGCTTTTTCTAAATCTACAAACGCAAAATGAGTCTTTTTATTATTTTGTGACCTTTTTTCGATAATTACCCTAATCATTAGTATTGGTTCTCTAGTCCCTCTGTCTTTACGAAAACCATATTGGTCTTCGCCTAAATAATTCTCAGTCAAAGCTTCTACTCTATTTTTAATTATTATTGCTAGTATTTTGGAAGCATGAGAAGTTAAACTAACCGTTCTAAAATTCTCACATCTATCAGCTCCTGACTTTTTTGGGATTGGGATAATATTTTTTTCGAAATCTATTGGAACCTCACCTGTGTCATATATTACTTTTACTAGTTCATATAATCTGTCTAAAGTTTTCTGACTTGCATATTTTATTAATTCTATGGAATATCGTCTATCCCTGGCGCTTTATTTAGTTTAAGATTCCGAACAGCTCTATCAAATTCCTCTCTTAATATTGAGAACCCTATTTCTACATCCTCTTCTTGGTCGTTCTCTAACTCATCCATATCGTCTCCCTTATATAAATCTTCTAGATATCTTTTCCATCTATCTGCTACCTCAACTTTATTTATTAGAAGCTCTTGTTACGTAATTCTTGTGTTGGCCAGCCACGTTGGACGCCAAAAATTTGTTACGTTTTTTCCGTGGCAGTCCCACGTTGGGCGCCAAAATCTCTGTTACGTTAATAATCGGGGCAGCCACGTTGGTTCGTCAAATTTATGCTACGTAACACAAAGAAAGTCAAAGAAATGACCCGGCTCAATCGGAGAGTAGGGGGGGGGGGTGTTGTAGAAAGCAGACTGACCTATGATGTATGCGGCGGTAGGGAGTTAGTAACGGTACCTGCAAGACAAATAGTTAAGCAAACCTGAAAAAAAAAAGAATAAGTATAGCAGTAATGAAAAGTCTAAATTATTCAGTACTTTGTAGAATGTAAAAAAAAGAAACTGTTTGGATAATCTATATAATATAACAACGGTAAAAGCAATACAAAAATATTTAGTACAAAGTGAGGTAATATTGGGGAGTAGCAGAAACGTTTCCTCACACACCAATTAGACATAAAGCGGATAAAAAATTAACAAAAGATAAATAGGTAAGTCACAAGTGATATGAGTAATTCAGTAGTATTGATTGTTTTTTTTTTTCTTTTATTTAAAATAGCATGCAAGTCTATAGTAAAAGGTATCAGAACGACGAAGAGTATTGCAAAACCAACGGATAGATATTTACAGTAATGACAAGTATGAAATAGTTCAACTTACAGAAAGTCCTTCAGGAACGCTTCCTTGCATTTGAAGTGTGGGATTCACAATGCCCTGCACTAACAAAGCACCACACCCCCGACTGTGAGGGTGTTGATGGAATTTCTTACACTTTACACTAATCACTAATCACTGGTGTTAGCAGCAGACATCATCACGCTGATGGAACCAGGCAGCATTGATAAACTTCTGGCTAATTCCACTTCCTGAGACAACAATTCCAAAATACTTTGCAACACAAATTGTAAAGAAAAATAGTAATAAGAATTTAGAACCACGTGCTTTCAAGGCACGATGTAATGCATGTCATCTGATAAGTTCTTGCAGTATACTAACAGTAACGTGAGGTGTTTTATTTGCTACATATGGTAACAAAGAAAAATCTAATGCTTTTGAATAACGAAACTCACGCAAGCCATGATCCATTTCAGATTCTTTGTTGTTCGAAAATTCAGAAAACTACAGTATCACAGCAACAAAAAACAATTAGTAAAGCTACGCGTACCACTAAGTAAAACCGTCAGTCAATGACAAAACCCGTGCGGTCGAGTAAACACATTCTACAGTTAAAAAGTACTACTAAAATCGTGCCGTGTTTTCCATGTTTTCAACGTACTTCACATATAGAAATGAAGAACAAAACAACACTCCTTATCTGTTTATTCGTTTCCAAGCAAAACAGCAAAACCGTAACTTTTACGAAAGTAATATATCTAAGAACCAAGCACGAAAACTAACAACGTCACGTAATTAACATATAGTAACAAAAGACAAACTAGAACTCAAAACACAATCAGTAAAGCAACAAGGAAACCGCATCTTGAACGTAATATCGAAACCAAACACAAACTGCTTGCTATTACAACCGCTTATCGACTTATTATCTCGACTCGTTCATAACATAAGGCCACATACAAAACGTGAAATGCCGCAATAATATCCAACACTTAATTATCGTGGTTTATCACTTTCAACAAGTCGGAAAGCAATTTATTTATAATCCAATTTTTATTAATGAAAATCAATCTTCAAATTACCCACCTTTAATTAATACACACAAGTTAAATTGCATACAAATCTGAACTATTCTGAAGTATTTACTTTATACAACTAGCGATCAAACCAAAGAAACTATAGTATTTTTAACGTACTCTAACAGAAAGCGAAGACGAAAAAACTGTTTAACTATTAAACATATGACTTATATATAATCGAATGTTCTACTGGAAAATACGTCAATGCGATAATAACAACAACTCAATTTGTTTTCATTGACGTATTCATATTTATTTCAATCAGCATTTTTCCAAATGAAACATCATTTTCAAAATTAGCAGCTAAAATTACATTAAATTATAAATACTGAATATCAAATTATACACTATACAACATATAGCTTGCACTAAAACATTTTAAATAAACTAACAGATACATTATAACTATAGCGTGTAAAGGTTTAAAAATGTTGTACTGAATGACTAGATTAGGTTAACTGGTTAGAACAAATAATCTGTTAGTGTTGATAATTTAAAATATGTATACTATTGGAGTAAATTGTAGTATGAGAAATGTGAATTATTTAAGCGTATTCTTATTGAGGTGCCACAGGTTACTATTTATTTTGTATTAGTCTGTAGTAAATGTTAGTGAATTGTTCATGGTCCGACTTGGAATTCTGGTGTCTGTCGCGTTAGTATGTGAATGGTTTCTAAAATATTTCTTTTATTGTCGTTTGTTTCAGTACCTAAAACCTTAACATTCTTAAAATCGAAATTGTGTGATGTTTCTATTGCATGGTTGTAAGTGCTGTGCATTTTTATTATTTGTTTGGATTGATGTTGTGTTAGTATATTCTTTTATGAAGATATTGTTTTGAATTTCCTATATAACATCCCTACAGCCAAATTCAAAACAATATCTTCATAAAAGAATATACGAACACAAATACTCAATCCAAACAAATAATAAAAATGCACAGCACTGCTAACCATGCAATAGAAACATCACACAATTTCGATTTAAGAATGTTAAGGTTTTAGGTACTGAAACAAACGACAATAAAAGAAATATTTTAGAAACCATTCACATACAACGCGACAGACATCGGAAATTCCAAGTCGGACCATGAACAATTCACTAACATTTACTACAGACTAATACAAAATAAATAGTAACCTGTGGCACCTCAATAAGAATACGCTTAAATAATTCACATTTCATACTACAATTTACTCCAATAGTATACATATTTTAAATTATCAACACTAACAGATATTTTAATAATATAGAATATTATATTAAATAGTATATATATATTATGTCATTAATATATTATAAACCTTTAGATTTATATCAAATGAGTTAATAAGTTTATAGTCTATGTTATTTATAGATTAAAATTTTGTTTTAACCAAGCTATATGTTTAAGTTAAAATTTCATATGCTAATATTATAACATCATGTAAATTTATAGCTGATATATACTTACAAAACTGGAGTATTGGTGTACAAAAGCAGGAATGTAACAAAAAAAAAATTAAATTAATAAATGTCCTACAGAATGACTCTGTCATAATTGCTAGATATAATCCTTTCACAATCAACCAGTTATTTTCTGTTATCAAAGACAGGACTCCTATGCTCAACAATTCCAATATCATTTATTCCATTCCTTGTAGGGACTGCGATAAGATCTATATTGGACAGTCTTCTCAATGGTTACGGTCCAGAATTGTTCAACATAGAAGTGACTGTAAAATAGGGAAAGATTCGTGTACCTTAGCCTATCATTCAAAAAAATATAATCACCAACCTGACTTTAATAAGGTTAATATTTTAGATACTGAAGTTAACTACAAAGGGAGACTTTTTCTTGAAATGACACATATCATAAACAACAATAATACCTTAAATTATAAATCGGATACAGACAGTTTAAGTGCAATATATTCGTATATTTTAAAACTAGGTAATATACATAGAAACAATTATAGAATAAGAACATCAAATTAAACTATATATTTTATCACCTTATCATTGTATTTTAACTTATAGTAACATCTGTCACCATTCAGTCATATAAAATTCAAAAACTGTGTCGACATACTTTTAGGTTTAATATGTTAGTTTACGTTTGTGTTTTATGATTTATATTTAATTTTTTTGTTACATTCCTGCTTTTGTACACCAATACTCCAGTTTTTGTAAGTCATTTCATCTATAATATTTTAATGATGTTATAATATTGCAGCACCCTGATGAAGATTTTAATTAAAGTCGAAAGCTTGGTTAAAGACAAAGAGTTTTAATCTATAAAGAAACATAGACCTATAAACCCGTTATCTAACTCATTTGAATATATATATATATATATATATATATATATATATATATATATATAGCTGTAACAAGGCCCGTGCTGTGAGCATCACTAAAAGAGTGATATGAAAAGGTCCGTGCTGAGAGCGTCACTAAAAGAGTGCTGAGATACAGATACAGCAATTTGTAAAACTTGAAATAGTTCACCTACCTTTCTTTCTAACTTTGCCTGGCTAGCTCATCGAAATTGATGGAGTTTTCAAAATGAAATAAAACGCAGCAATATCACAAAGCATTTATACAGTATGAAATATTTTCTCTCATACAAAAGCATTTACAACATCCTTTCTTTCAAACATAAAATAATTTCTAGAAGTACTTGTTATATTAAAAAGACGTTCTTTACCTTATTTTTAAATTTACTGAACTAAATTTCTTCTTACGGGTGATTTACCTGGTTATGTTTATTGCCAAGTTTGTAAAGTTTGTTTGGCCAAAAGAATCCTTGAAAGATAATCTGTTAAAAGGTCAGAATGTTTCGAACTCTGATCACAAATTTTCCTGGTAAAAATCGCTTACAAAAAGAATTATTAGGACTATCTTAAACTAGATACAAATACTCAAATATTAGTTAAAATAAATCTAAGTAATACTTGCAGAATCCACAAAAGCGCTCCTCACAATTAAACATCTTCTTATTTTAAATTGATGTCCAAATCAGCTTACAAGATTTTTCATATTTATAATCCACGTTTCAAACAGCAGTTACCAAAGTACATTATGCTTAAATCTTCTTTTCAATTATTTAATAAAATAGCGTTCTTGAAAAATTTTCCCTCTTGTAATTAATAAATTTCATTTTTTATGCAATTTGCATTTAAAATCACTTTTAGTTTAGCTCCACTCACATTGTGTGTTAAGTCCGTCCAGACCACATGGCAAAAATTATACTATTTTTAGTAAAATATAAAGAGTATTTGCGTGTTTTTGTGATTGTTAGTAAATACAATGGACAAGAAAACGTGGGCAAGCAGGTAAGTGTAATTATGTTTTACACATTTTGTTTTTATTACTAAATTAGGTTAAGTGGTACACATATGTACCAGCCGTCTATTAGATTGGTATAATTATGTACCATTAGTATTATATTTTCTCAAATAAATAGTAGTTAGAAAATCTAAATATAAAATATTTTCCATTTTAGTAATATATATATATATATATATATATATATATATATATATATATATATATATATATATGGGTTAAGTGGAAGAACATCTAGTAGTTTTGCTACTAAGATGAACTTGCCCATTGTTCCTTAAATTTATTTCTTATTCATAATTTGCTTTAGTTTATATATATATATATATATATATATATATATATACACTGTACAAATCAATTTAAGGCAATAAAGACCTTTAATAATAATAATAATAATAATAATAATATAATTAATATAAATGATTAAAATATTTGTAGAATGTGCATATAATTAATTTACTAAAATTATATTTGTATTTTATTTTTTAGATCTTATATGAAAAGGCCACTTACGGAGGATGAATTGGAAGCTCTAATTCTAGAAGAAGAATTTTCTGAGCCATTTTCTTCTGGGTCTGACAATTTGTATGAACCATCTGATCAAACCTCAAATACAGATTCGTCTTCAGAAAATATTCATCTGAACACAAATCAGATACATTACAGCAAAACATTAATGAAGAAATTAATGATGATCAAAATAAAGGTTCAAGACCAAACGTTATCGACTGGAAAAACCTACTAACCAATTCGTACCTGCTAAAAAGATACCAGCTGAACGAAATTGCGAATTATCTCTTGATATTACGAGAAATTTGTCACCAATGCAAATTTTTCATAAAACTTTCCCTTACTCACTGTACCTGCAAATTATACCAATGAACGTCTAAACATTTCCAATAGAACTAGAAAACGACTAGATAAAATGACAAATAAAGATGAACTACATATTAAGATTGATACGATTCTTATTATGTCTTACAATAAGCTTCCTAGTTTGAAAAACTACTGGAATACAAAAAATCTTTGAGAAATGAAGCAATACATGAAGCTATTTCGCGAGATAGATTTTTATTACTTGCATCAAAATTATATTTTGCTTTTCCAGAAAAGCCTAATGATGCTTCAATAACATATTAATTAACAATCTAGTCGACTGCCTGAAATATACGTTTCAAAAATGTCGCACTGATAGTACATATCAAAGTGTGGATGAGTCATGACGAAATTCAAAGCGCGTTCTTCTTTGAAGCAGTACATGCCGTTAAAACCAACCAAACGTGGTATTAAATTGTGGCTCCGATGCGATTCATCTACAGGATATACATATGATTTCAATATATATACTGGTAAGGATACTGAAAAATCTGATATTGTGGTTGGATTAGGAGAATGCGTTGTAACCAGGCTCGCATCGACAATAAAAGCAGATGATGTAGTATTATGTTTCAATCAATTTTTTACAAGCATTAATCTCTTGCAAACAATAAAATATCCTGCTCTGGGAACTGTAATGACCAATCGAAAAAATGTACCTGTGGTAAAAGATAAACTAAAAGTCGGAGAATGTGTATTTCTTTGTTCTTCAACTGATTTATTATATTCCAAATAGCAAGATACAAAAGAAGTATCCATCATCAGTAACTGCCATAAAGCAGATGTCACTCAAGTTTCTAAAACCATAAAATCAAGTTCAAAAATAACTATTGATTGTCCAGAAGTTATTGCCTTTTATCGACAAAATATGGGCGGCGTTGATCGTGCCGTGCCGATCAGCTAATGGGTTTGTATGATTATGACGGAAAAATTTGCGAGTGGTGAAAAAAAGTATTTTATACTCTTCTAAATACGGCCGCGGTTAATTCATGGATTAAGTATAATCAAACCAGACGAGAAAAAAACACCGTGTTTATCATTTTTAGTAACTCTGTCTGAAGAACTACTTGCTGAAGGGAGTAAAAATACAAGCGTTCACTACATAAAAAAGAGTGTAACTTCTAAGAAATAAAAATTGTATGGCGAAGTATCATTGCATTTGCCAATTAAGGGTCAAACAAGAAGAAGATATTCAAGATGCAGTAAAAAAAAAACAACAAACAAGAACAAAAACATTGTGCCAACTATGCGATATACCTTTATGCAAAAATTGTTTTAGGCTTTATCATACTGTATCATAAATTGTATGTATCTTTTGAAGTGTACAATAAAACAAATTCATAATTTGTTGAATTGTATGATTTTTATAGGACTGTTGGTACAAATAAGTACCAACAAAAAGTACGGATGGTAGAATGGTTTACCAGTCTCCTCAACTATCCCCTATTTTTTTAAATTATTTTGTTTATGATATTTATCTTAACATATACCACACATTAAAATTATTATACAAACTGTTTTTTTAAACAATTTTTTGAATACCGTCCCGAAAGGGTTAAATCAAAATGACATTTCGTGATCGAATTTAAAAATCGAATGAATGAATTCGAAAGAATGAATCCCCCTTTTAATAAACGCTTATATACCCAAATTATCTATATCCAGAAAGTTGTCGAATAGTATGGAACATTATGATGCAAGGTTTCACAAAAAAACTTATTAACGTCTAAAATCGCGGTGTAATTTTGCTGTTTGACCTTGTTTGATACATAAGCGATGATTGTGGCGTCGCATACTAATGCGAAAGATAATTTTATCGAATATTTCTTGGATTTTGTGGGTTTTCGTGTTCCGGCCGCTTCTTGGAATAAAATGTTTCATTTATTAATTAGATATTTACATAGTTCTAAATACCAATAACTCATCCTTTTATATTCCTATTATAGAAAATTTTTTATTTAAAATAAATTTCGGTAATTCACGAGGTGATTAATTTAAACTTTAATTGCTTTTTAATTCAAAATGAGTTTGCATTTAATAGAAAATATTTGCTTTCGTGTTTCAGTACACAAAATTTATTATAATTGGGGTTTAAAATGCACGTTGATTGTAGTTTCTTAAGCAAAATGCGTAAAGCTAGTATTATTCTATGCTATTTACAGCAAATGAAAAGTATTTTTATATGCATCGAAAATGTATTGATAATTAATAAGTGAAAATAAATGGCTTTGTATTTATCATCATAAAATGATCGATTTGTGTGCGCATTGAAATGCGTTTTACGGTATCTTACAATTAATTATTTACATATACAACTTACGTTACTTGCTATGTATTTACAGTATGCTTATATTATACAGGGTGATTATTTATACACGCGTAATTTACGCTTTTGCATGACACTTTAATGAATAAAAGTGCGCTTGTATTTTAGAGGGTGCAACCATGAATTTACAAAAATTTCCGTTTTTTTCAGGATTCTTTTATATTCTGGTGGGATTTATTTGTAGAATTAGGGTTTCAATGACCTCTTGTGACCCCTTATCACGTCAATATATATATATATATATATATATATATATATATATATATATTGCTGTGATATACTCCTTTGAATGCGGGAACTGGGTCCTTTCAACAAAAAAATTCTAGTCCCACCGATTGGGCGTCATAAACTGCTGTGATCCTGGTTTCGCTTCAGCTGCTCACCTAATTTTATAAACCTCCTCATTCATAAAATTAAACAACACATTCCTACCACAAACATCAACGTTAACTCTATTTACATCAATATTCAGAATACATTAAATTTTCAAATTAAATTTCAGCATAAAATTCAGTTTTAAAAGAATTTCAAGATTAATTTTATTATCACTTTAACGTGCATCCAGAATTAAAGTCCTTGTTGGATGCCTACTAATTAATATAACAATATAAGCAGACCGAGTCTGAGTATAAAGGAGCATCTACCACCCTTTACGTTAATTAACCAGGTTCGTCTAATTGAGCTCAAAGACATACCCAAAGTTTCATCATAATTCAGAACATCAATACTAAATACCCTTTCTACTTAAACAAGCAAATTTCATCTTAAAATTAAAATTTTATGTTTAGTACAATTTCACTAATGTCCATTTAAAGTAAATCAATTATAAAGTTATTCAACACACACAAAATGTCAAACAAAATAGTATAATTTACCTGAAGGTTACTGTCCTCGTAGCTTCAATGTACATCGTCCCTTTAGTTAATCACACCATTCCAACAGGATTATATTTACGCTTCTAATTCTCAACGCTTTTAAAATTTTCTCCATCACCATTTATTTAAAGTTGTTTCTGGGCTTTTCCGGAACTCATCTGTGTATATCTGACCCTTGTTTCGTGGATCCAGACACGTATTTGAATCATTTAATTATTAACACCCCCGAAAAATAACAAAGAAATTCATACTTCTTTCACTAATATACGCCAAAACTGCCTACTTTTGTGTATACATTTGTCGTTGTAAATTTTGCTAATTGGTACAGTGATACTAAATTTTATTACCTTGTATCTAAGTGCACTGAAGTACATTCATGTTAGACGTAAATAACAAACTATTTTGAATCACTAAAATATACGAGCAAACTTTAAATTATTTTATCAAACTAAAATGCACTGTTTAACATCTTCAATCAAGTCGCGGATGTAAGAGCTTTTAACGCGTCGAATAGTCAAAAGTCTAAGAGGCCGTAATTCATATTACCACCGGTATATATAGCGAATAGCCGGCACGTCGCTTTTGTCCTCAAAACAGACAATTCTTAAGAATTTCTCATTCTATGTTCCCAGTCCGTCGCTCGCGCGTCGGTTTTACGAATTTTCACTCGCCCCATTTAAATCTCAGAAATTCTCACACGGCACGCAAACATGTCCGAGAAAAACTAATTAATTTTGTACAGAAATTGTTGTTTCTACCTCTGATATTTGCATCCTATTTTCAACCAATTGTGACCCTCGTGACGTTGCTTAAATCACGCCTTTTACTATATGTGTCTTTGCTTGACGCATTTTCTCTTTCCTTTTCGAACCTGTTCGTATTGGTGCAAATTGATATTCTTTATTATCGATTATATTTTAGTCCATGTGGACTATCTGGGTTTAATAACCCCGTATCGCACCTTCTCGTGAATATTAAGCCACGGTTTCTCCAAGATTCTTTGTAAACATTAATTATCTGCAAAATTTTCGCCGAATGAGCTTTTAAATAAACCCTGTTTTGTATTTCGTGCTAAAGCATCTGACCGTTTCAATATCCTTAGAATCGACATGTTTATCTAAACAAATTAAACTGAAATTGCCTTTTAAAATACGCAGGTGTGTTCAAACATCCTACTTCTAACTAACACTTCTAGGATTTGCATTTTATTGGGTTTTTACAAGTTTCTGTAGATATTATCTGTACGTTTTGTTCAATACCGGTTACTTGAAATAGAGTTAATTAAGATAAATTTTGCACGTAATTTCCATTTGTTTAGGAATAATTACATTACACGCAGAGCTTTTTAATACTGTTTCTTTTGATATAAAGCGTCTTGTACATGGTTTAAATCTCTTATTTTTACTGAAACTAATAAATTTTTATGCTTCACGGTTTTAATAACGCGTATTATCTAATAATATTCATTATACACGGTGATTAAAATTATTTGATGTGATTATTTAATTTTCTACCCTGGTCTAAATATGAGTATTTTCCCCCTATTTGAATACAAATAATCCCACTTATTTGAATGCAAATATTAAACATTTAGCCCAAAAAAAAATTACAAAAAAAAATTGCCTATCACTCTCTACCCTTATCTATCTAACTTACCTACTTTGTCTCCAATCCAAAAAAATATTTACACCTATCCTATATCCCTATCCTATTCCTAACTCTCACCTAATTCTATAAACTGAAATTATCCCTAACTTCATCCTACTCATCCATCTAATCCTATATACATCCTATATACCTATCCTATTCCTAACTTTTAACTAATCTTCACTATACTTTACTTCCCCCTACCTAATCCTATATGCCTATCCTACTCTTACTCTATTCCTAACTCTCCACTAATCTTCTATGAAATATCTACACTTAACCTATCTTATTTTCTTCCTACATTTACTCTTTATTCTCATCCTAAACCTATTCCTAATTATCTCCCATATTTATCCTATATCTAGCTCTATTTTCTATCAACACCTACTTTTACTCTTCTATATACACCTATGCTATCCCTTATTCTATTTAAATCTAACTCTCTTCTTGACCCTCCAAGTCTTTCTTCTCACCATCCTAATACTCTTCATCCCTATTTCTCCTCCTTCTATATCTATACTTATTATCCCTGTTCTCCCACATACAATAAACTTATCATCCCTATTATCCTGACTATTAAATATTACTTCTTCTTCAGTCCCTACACTTGTCTGTTTCTCATTTATTATTGTTTCCCTTTCTGCCGACAAACCAAACGATACTACTTTACAATTATCGACTTTTCCCTCTATGGAAAATCCTATGTACCTTCTAGAATTCTTATGTAATGGAATCCGCCAGAATGAATTCCTTAAATCTACTTTATTAAAAACAAACTTGCCACTTAACTTCGTCAAAAATAATTCTGCCTTCACCTGCTCCCGATATGCTGCTGTTGCTTCTACCCCCACTAATTCTGCATGTTTTTGTACTAAAGCTTGAACCTCTACTTTCCTATCCTCTGGACATCTTCTTGTGTTGATCTGTTTACCTTCATCATCCTCTACCTCTACTACATTAATACTAAACCCCGTGTCATCCTCTGTGACTTCATAACTGCCCTTCCATGACACTACCCTATCCTTAATCCTTATTACCTTCCGTTCCATATCTTATCAACACCCCTAACTTCATCATACAGTCAACACCTAAAATGCTCTGAAACTTCAGTCCAGGCACAATTACAAACTCCTGTTCACAGCTTAAACCTCCTATATCTATCCTAAGCACCACAACACTATTTACTACAGCAAACTTCTTTTTATTTGGAGCTACTAAATGGCTACGCTTTATAGGCATAATTCTATCACAAACCTTATCCCTAATTTTGCTAACGAATTCCTCCGATATTAAACTCGCCTCTGCCCCTGTATCAAGTAATACTTCTACATTATTCTCAAAATTTCTAAATTAATAATTGGCAAACATAATTTTCCTCAGTTTCTGGCTCTACTTCCTCCTCAATTTTGAAAAATTCACGTGGATGTTCATATACATTTACACTGAAATCTAGTGGTCTGTCGCGTTCTAAAAATCCTGTCCAGGTCTGTTTTCCCTACTCGGTCCTGGTCTAGCCGTCACCTCAGCGTATGTCCTAGGCGTTTCCACTCGTTCCGTGTCTGTATTAGCAGTCCCGCTCATGTCTGGTGAACTATTCCTTCTGGTAGGTTCCGGTCTCGGTGCAGGTCCCCTTCCTAAACTATTACTCCTAATATATGGTCGTCTCTGTTCCCAATTCTGTCGCTGGTATCCGTAACTATTCCCCCTTCTATCATAGTTGTCCCGTCTATTGTCAAACCTAACTGTGTTGATCTGTCTTTCCCTGTTTTCCCGAGGTCGTCCACTACTTATGTCGTCGTACCTCTGCAGGTATTCCAAAAACATTTCTCTGTCCACTATGTTCTGTAGTGCTACGTGCTGTCTTATGTCTACCTCGAAGTGTCGTGATAAATACTTAATAATTTGTCGGTCCGTCAGTGGTGGGTTCAGTTGCTTTGCTATGCTATACTTGCGTATAGCATATTGCTCCCTACTTCCTGAAAATTCTCCCTTAAATTTCCCTGTGATTAAGTCGTCTCGTACCTGATCTTGTCTGTGGTCACTCCAGTAGTGCTTTAGAAATTTGTTTTCAAAGTCCTGATACGTGTCTATGTCCTGTCCTACTAAATTGTACCACGCTTCCGCATTGTCTTTTAATAAAGCCTTTTAGTTTAGTCTGTTCGTCAAATAAATTTTCCACTAGATTTCTTACACTATTAATAAAAATTTGTGGATTTACCCTGTTATCGCCATAAAATTTCATGTGTTGGTCCAATGATACTCCACCTGTAGAAAATCTGGGACCATCCCCCGTTAAATTTGACATGTTGTATTTAATACTACTAACTTCGCGTTCTACCCTGCCTAACTGATCCCTACATGAGTCCGTCACTTCAGTCATTTTTACATTAATCTCTTCTTCACAGAACATGCGTACTTCGAACTTTAAATGTCCCATTTCCTGTCGAAGACCTGTAATATCACGCTCATTTTTTTCAACCCTATTTTCAACTTCCCCCATCTTTACGGTAAGACTATTTTTAAATTCTGAAACTTCTTTATTCGTCTTATCTATTTTCTCACTTAGGGTTTCCCTAACTCCTGTTAATGTCTCATTCATTCGGTCAAATTTTCGATTTGAGTCCTCTCTCGCTCTATTCGATTCATCGCTTAGCAGTTCTAATTTTCTGTTAGACTCCTCCATCGCTCTATTCGATTCTTCACTCATCCTCTCTAACATTCTCAGTATCATCTCGTTTCCTTGATCCCTGATTCCGTCCTCGACTGATCTCTACTGCCTCCAGCTTCTTCCATTTTAGAATTTTTTGCACAATGCACTATCGTCACTTCCAATTTCCACTCCTTGACTCCTTAACCACTCTTTTCTCTGCATACGTTCTACTCACACACACACAAAATACTCTTAAATTTATACACACACAGAAACTCTCTCTCTCAGATCGCCAGTTTCCTGGAATAGTTAAACACTATCTGGAATTCGAGCCCTCACGTTGTGGTCGCCATAAACTGCTGTGATATACTCCTTTGAATGCGGAACTGGGTCCTTTCAACAAAAAATTCTAGTCCCACCGATTGGGCGTCATAAACTGCTGTGATCCTGGTTTCGCTTCAGCTGCTCACCTAATTTTATAAACCTTCTCATTCATAAAATTAAACAACACATTCCTACCACAAACATCAACGTTAACTCTATTTACATCAATATTCAGAATACATTAAATTTTCAAATTAAATTTCAGCATAAAATTCAGTTTTAAAAGAATTTCAAGATTAATTTTATTATCACTTTAACGTGCATTCAGAATTAAAGTCCTTGTTGGATGCCTACTAATTAATATAACAATATAAGCAGACCGGGTCTGAGTATAAAGGAGCATCTACCACCCCTTTACGTTAATTAACCAGGTTCGTCTAATTGAGCTCAAAGACATACCCAAAGTTTCATCATAATTCAGAACATCAATACTAAATACCCCTTTCTACTTAAACAAGCAAATTTCATCTTAAAATTAAAATTTTATGGTTAGTACAATTTCACTAATGTCCATTTAAAGTAAATCAATTATAAAGTTATTCAACACACACAAAAATGTCAAACAAAATAGTATAATTTACCTGAAGGTTACTGTCCTCGTAGCTTCAAAGTACATCGTCCCTTTAGTTAATCACACCATTCCAACAGGATTATATTTACGGCTTCTAATTCTCAACGCTTGTAAAATTTTCTCCATCACCATTTATTTAAAGTTGTTTCTGGGCTTTTCCGGAACTCATCTGTGTATATCAACGCTTTTAAAATTTTCTCCATCACCATTTATTTAAAGTTGTTTCTGGGCTTTTCCGGAACTCATCTGTGTATATCTGACCCTTGTTTCGTGGATCCAGACACGTATTTGAATCATTTAATTATTAACACCCCCGAAAAATAACAAAGAAATTCATACTTCTTTCACCAATATACGCCAAAACTGCCTACTTTTGTGTATACATTTGTCGTTGTAAATTTTGCTAATTGGTACAGTGATACTAAATTTTATTACCTTGTATCTAAGTGCACTGAAGTACATTCATGTTAGCACGTAAATAACAAACTATTTTGAATCACTAAAATATACGAGCAAACTTTAAATTATTTTATCAAACTAAAATGCACTGTTTAACATCTTCAATCAAGTCGCGGATGTAAGAGCTTTTAACGTGTCGAATAGTCAAAAGTCTAAGAGGCCGTAATTCATATTACCACCGGTATATATAGCGAATAGCCGGCACGTCGCTTTTGTCCTCAAAACAGACAATTCTTAAGAATTTCTCATTCTATGTTCCCAGTCCGTCGCTCGCGCGTCGGTTTTACGAATTTTCACTCGCCCCATTTAAATCTCAGAAATTCTCACACGGCACGCAAACATGTCCGAGAAAAACTAATTAATTTTGTACAGAAATTGTTGTTTCTACCTCTGATATTTGCATCCTATTTTCAACCAATTGTGACCCTCGTGACGTTGCTTAAATCACGCCTTTTACTATATGTGTCTTTGCTTGACGCATTTTCTCTTTCCTTTTCTAACCTGTTCGTATTGGTGCAAATTGATATTCTTTATTATCGATTATATTTTAGTCCATGTGGACTATCTGGGTTTAATAACCCGTATCGCACCTTCTCGTGAATATTAAGCCCGGTTTCTCCAAGATTCTTTGTAAACATTAATTATCTGCAAAATTTTCGCCGAATGAGCTTTTAAATAAACCCTGTTTTGTATTTCGTGCTAAAGCATCTGACCGTTTCCAATATCCTTAGAATCGACATGTTTATCTAAACAAATTAAACTGAAATTGCCTTTTAAAATACGGGTGTGTTCAAACATCCTACTTCTAACTAACACTTCTAGGATTTGCATTTTATTGGGTTTTACAAGTTTCTGTAGATATTATCTGTACGTTTTGTTCAATACCGGTTACTTGAAATAGAGTTAATTAAGATAAATTTTGCCGTAATTTCCATTTGTTTAGGAATAATTACATTACAGCAGAGCTTTTAATACTGTTTCTTTTGATATAAAGCGTCTTGTACATGGTTTAAATCTCTTATTTTTACTGAAACTAATAAATTTTTATGCTTCACGGTTTTAATAACGCGTATTATCTAATAATATTCATTATACACGGTGATTAAAATTATTTGATGTGATTATTTAATTTTCTATCCTGGTCTAAATATGAGTAATATATATATATAACTTTTAATTGTCATGTTATTTTGGGATACACTCGTTCGTAAAGCAACGTATTCATGACATACAGTTTTGAGTAATTGAAAATATGATGACAACAGGAATGCAGTAGGGTAACAAAAATAAACTAGATGTAATAAATTATATTGAAAAATTTAAAAGTTAAAATGTAAGCCTGAAGATAAACATATAAACTAGACTAACCTATAATTAAAATGGAAAAAAATAATGGAAGATTAAATAGCGTTAAGTAATTGTTGTTATAAAAGTGTTGTGTAGGTGAGTATTGTTGCCACTTGAATCTGTAAAGAGTGGAATAAACCACATTAAGGTTCTTAATATCTTGTTTGTGCACTTGTGTCTCACATAAGTCCAACAAAACATATCGCAAACATCAATGATACAAAAATACTAGATTTTGAAACGGAGTATAACAAATGACTGTTTTTAGAATCCTTCCACATTCAACAGCAACTTAATCCTCTCAATATCAATCAAGATATTAACAATGTTAATGTGGTTTATTCCACTCTTTACAGATTCAAGTGACAACAATACTCACCTTCGCTTCACAACACTTTTATAACAACAATTACTTATCGCAGTTTAATCTTCCATTACTTTTTCCATTTTAATTATAAGTTAGTTTAGTTCATGTTTATTTTAAGGCTTACGTTTTAACTTTTAAATTTTCCAATATAATTTATTACATCTAGTTTACTTTTGTTACCTACCACATTCCTGTTGTCATCATATTTCCAATCACTCAAAACTGTATGTCATGAATACATGTTTCTATTAATAGCATTTTTTAAGTCATAGTAATTATGTAAGTTGTATATCTATACTGTTTTATATCTTGTTAACTAATTTTATCCAATTCTAGTCTATGATTAAGGCATAAATTTCATGCCAAAACGATAGAAATTAAATTACAATTGACAGATTAGTTTTTTGCTTTACGAAAGGGTGCATTCCAAAATAACATCACAATATATAAACAAACTCTTATGAAAATAATAAGAGCTTATTCACCTATACAAATCAGGCTAATAGTTGTATAGCCATTTACAAAACAATAGCTTTATTACTGCACAAGGGGAGGAAACATCCACTGACCGGCCGGTTTCAGTTTCCTGAAACTTCGTCAGAGCGAAGCTATTATACTGATATAATTTCGAAGGAATCTCTGTACTATGGCAATAGAAATTCCTTTGAAATTATATCAGTATAATAGCTTCGATTACTTCATAGGGTTGTTGGAAACTAATTCACTCTGACGAAGCTTCAGGAAGCTGAAACCGGCCCGTCAGCGATTGTTTCATCCCCTTGTGAAGTAATAAAGCTATTGTTTTGTTAATGGCTATACAACTATTAGCCCGATTTGTATAGACGAATAAGCTCTTATTATTTTCATAAGAGTTTGTTTACATATACATCTTATTTTTTACATTGTTCTACACAATTTCTTATTGTGGACCGCAAATAACTTGTCTTTTATCATTATCTTTATTACTTGGGATCTAAAGTGAACAACTACAAGTTACAGTGCACTAAAGATCGCTGGTAATTAAACTTTCATACATCACAGCTGCTAAAGTCGCAACCAATACCTTTATGTCAGGTCCGTTATTTTCAGTCACCTGGTATCAATTTTCAAATTAACATTTTTTAGATTAGTTAAAAATATCATTTAAGGCGGTACAAAGATCTATTTAAATGATACCACCCTGTATAATTTTAGAATTATTGGAAATATCCTTTATAATAATAGCAATGATGCTATTGGTTAAACATTTAGTGATAAAAACCAACTTGTGACAAAATAACAGATAGAAACAAGCCTAATATCAAAATAATCTTTAAAAATAATATGAACAAATAAGTAAATGATATTTAATAGAATAAATAATGATAGTTTAGTTATGGAAACAATCACTGCACATTATCAAGGTTTTTTATGACAGTTTAATGCCAGTACTTCAATATACAATAACTAAAAACCATTTACGTCAACTATACAGGGTGTCCATATTTTAATTGCACACTATAGGAATATCCTGAACTATAAGAGATACAGTGGTGGTTAAATTAGACAAAAGTTACCTACTTATGAGGGTATTTTATAGCTGATCTTGAACTACAAATGTTATCCATAGATTGCTAGATATTGGCTAAAATACAAATTTTGCGATTTTCAACTTTTTTTAATAACTTCGTTGTTATTATAGTTAGAAGGATGAAATTTGGCATGGTAACATAAAACATAATTTTGCATTTAATGACGATTTACAAAATATTCTAGATTTATTACATTTTTTGTAGCGATAGTCAACTTTTTTTTTTGTAATGGCCGCCATATTGGATTTTCACATCAACGTATAGAAAAAAAAATTTACAATTTCAACAACGTAAAACAGTTATTATTAATTTTTTTAAATAACATTATTAAGACACAAAAACGGTTTTTGTAAAAAAGATCCAGTGTGTTGCGTCAAATACAATTAATTCTAAACTGTTCCTTTGTTTGCAATAATCAGTTTTGTTGTTAATAGTTTTAAATTAAAATTTGGTTAAAATATGGTGCGGTACTCGATAAACGAAAAAAAAGACATGTACGACTTGTATATCAAAAGCTGCAGAAATTCTACAGAAGCTGCCCCAAGTATCATAATCTGTACCCTGAGCGAAGCCAACCAAATCGTCGTTGTTTTATAGAATATGTAAAACATGTCCGACTGCGGTTCTATTAACAAATCAAGAGGTAAATAACTTAAAAGGTAGAAGCGAGTGCCGGCGTTAATGTATTAGCACATTTACATGTTACCCTACTGGATCGTACAGATCTTTTGCACGTGACTGCAATGTCTCCAACAATACAGTAACTAATATTATTAAGAGGAATAAATATCATGACTACAAATACTTGCCAGTACAAAACTCCATATGGGAGATTCGGAAAGAAGATTAGCATTTTGTGAGTGGTTTATTACTCAATTAGACAATGATCCACAGTTTGCGAATAAAATTCTGTGGACCGACGAATCTACATTTTCAAATTGTGGAATGTTTAATCGTAGAAATAGGCACTACTATTCTACAGAAAATCCACATTTGTTGCAGGAAGTAAAGAATCAAGTTCGTTCTTTTGTGAATGTTTGGTGTGAAATCTTCGATGGCGAATAATAGGCCCTTATTTCATACAAGGAATTTAGACGGAGAGAAATATTTAGATTTTTAATTAATGCTCTTGAAGAATTTTTAGATGAACTACCGTTAGAAGCAATTAGAAACTTACGCTGGTTTCAACATGATGGCGCACCACCTCATAATTTCAGGTTAGTAACGCAGTATTTAAATGAGCGATTTCCTCAAAGTTGGATAGGAAAGAATGGTGCTATTTCGTGGCCACCCGTTGCTTGGTATGAACCCGCTGGATTTTTCTATGGGGAGATGTAAAAAATAAAGTTTATGATACTCCGTCTAATAGTGTCTAACACTTGTAGCAAAAAATAAGAAGTGCGTTAGAATCGGTTAATCACGATTCCATATCAAATGCTATTGCGCAGATGAATAAAAGTGTTCGCTTGTGTCTGGAACAGCATGGTGAACATTTTGAACATTTACTGTAACTTTAAGTTGTGCTGTTTAACTTTCCATTATTATTTATAGGTTAGATCTTTTACAAAAACTGTTTTTGTGTCTTAATAATGTTATTTAAAAAAAATTAATGATATGTTTTACACTGTTGAAATTGTAAATTTTTTTTTCTATACGTTGATGTAAAAATCCAATATGGCGGCCATTACAAAAAAAAAGTTGACTATCGCGACAAAAAATGTAATAAATCTAAAATATTTTGTAAATCGTCATTAAATGCAAAATTATGTTTTATGTTACCAAGCCAAATTTCATCCTTCTAACTATAATAACAACGAAGTTATTAAAAAAAGTTCAAACTCGCAAAATTTGTATTTTAGCCAATATCTAGCAATCTATGGATAACATTTGTAGTTCAACATCAGCTATAAAATACCCTCATAGGTAGGTAACTTTTGTCTAATTTAACCACCACTGTATCTCTTATAGTTTAGGATATTCCTATAGTGTGCAATTAAATTCTGGACACCCTGTATACTAAAATTTAATAATTCTGTATAAAAATCGCGAACAACGAATATAATTATATTACTGAATTTTGTATTAATTTTTGATGTTATGAGATTGGGCAAAAAGTATGTTACAAAAATCCCATTAAATATCGAGGGCAAAAAATATGTGAATTCATATCATCCTGATCATAAAATGTCTCTATGTGACCACCCGCCTAAATTTTTTTAAATGGCAAGTGAAAGAAAAAAGGTCTAATAGTAAGGTAGCCCTAAATTTAATAATAAATCAAAAAGATATTCTTAAAATAACAAATAAAAATTAAAATTCAATTATTATAAAGGTTTAAATGTGCAGTCCTTCTCTGCAATTATTTTCTGATTTTTCGATTAAATTCTCATCTTACATTATGAAGCATTAAGTAGTAATGCTTCAAATTCTTCATATCTTTGATGAAACTCCACAAAAAAATTTAGTGGAAGGTCAAGAGGAGAGATCCATGCTCTGTACCAGTTTATCCAATACAACTATGAATATGTCTAAATACTGTCTTACAAATTCAGCATTATGGAGAGCTGCACCATTTCTTGCGGTATCGCTAAATTGATATTTTTAGTAACAAAGTTAATACATAGGTACAGTAAAGGAACTGCACAGAATATTACAAGTGGGATGCCTGTCACTGAAAATTTTCTTTTATTGAAGACTCCCATTACTCTGATTGTTTATGGCATATTGCATGTGAAACATGTGCCATAAAAACCATCTAGCTTGATTGTTCCCCATAATCATGTCAGCTAAAAAATTGTTATAACATATTTTGTGTCATTTTACATTTGTAAAAATGTTTGTGTCAATTTACATTGTACAGGAATTTTAATTTAATTTTAATTCGAAGTTTCACGAAAACTTTCACGACATGTTACAATAACTTGACTATAGGTACATACATACAATTGCAGTTTAAACTTACCTTGTTTTGTTTTCATGCAGTGAACACCTACTTTACCAAGCTTAGCTCGTATAACTTGATCTGTACCAGACAAATATATATAACGATTTCCTGCTAAAGTGACACCTGATGATGTGAACATATCTGGTTTTTCAAATCCTTGCACCAATTTTGCCAATTCATCTTTTGTAACCTAAAACAAATTTAATTTCAGAAATGCTATAACGAGTTCTTGCTAGAACACTATAAACAATATTAAAACTTATGATGCTTAAATGCAAATCTCTAATCGATAGATAACAAAACACTATTAATTAAGAGTGTTAGGGCAACTTCTATACTCTTTTTTACTGCATATCATTCTAAGAAATTGTGCAAGGAGTAATTAACAAGTGCAACACAAACATAACCCCATGTTCTTATTGTTCAACCATTGAAAGTTTCACATGTAGGACTGGACTACTCAACTCTAATATCAATATAGTTTCGTTATTAATTATACTATGAAATTGAAGTTACTTTCAGCCCATGTAGTTACAGAAGAAAGTAACCGAAAGTGATTATTACTCAATTAATCACCTTCTCATTGCAAACAATGGTTTTCGAGCTCAACCTACTTCCTTTTCAATTATATTTCATATGCCATATCCTTTATTTCATTTTTACCAGAAGTGCATTATAAATTCATTATTGCTTAACTGTATAATATTTACTTAGACTTGTTAGAACAATTGTTTGTTTTTAGTATTGTTGAATGTAAGTGAATTTTCATAGTAACGATTGCATTTATTTTGAGATCAAAGCTCTAATGGGAGGTGTGTCAAGCTGGCATTACATTTTCTGGAAGCACACTTTATTAAGGGTTCGATTTCCTGTTTTACTAGTTCAAGAGTCCTGATAGGTTAAATGAATATTTCTGCTCAATAAAACAAAACAAAAAAATCACTTCGAACAACAAATACTAAAGCTTATTTTGCATACAGTAATGTTGAAGTAGATGATCCTGATTTGCTTACTAAATCAGAGAATATAAGCAGTAAATGTTTTGGACCATTGCTTTTTTATCTGAAGTGGAGTCTAAGGCTAACGACAATTTAAAAGTATTAGAAACATTGTGTATGACCGATTGGAAATTTTGGCAGGCTATATTTATTATAAACTAAAGGAATCCAATAATTGTGCAAGTAATTGTAAGACATTTTCCTCACATGGGTTGATCATCTAAACAAGGGAGGTTTGTCTAAACTGTCTGACAAATCTGGAAACAATTTTCAATGCTTTCAACGACGATAAGATTTGTTTGAAATGTCTACTTGAGGATAGTAACACAGTAACTGCCCTGATAATATAAAAAACAACTCTTTTTTAAATCTAGAATTTTACAATAAAAATTGAACAAAGATCTACTAGATTAACATTAAAAAAAAAAGAAAAATTATTCATTGATTTCAAATGTCACAACATATTTTCAAATTTATCGTGTTTAATTTACATTTTTGTTCTAAGATCAATGCATTTTCTTAAGTAAAATAAATGCAATTACTTAAGGTACTTATAAGATTATAATTCATTTTATTTAACTTTTTTTGAATAGACATTTATTTATCATCAAGATTATTGCTATTATTAAGACCCACGGCTGTTCCAAAATTGACAACGAGAATATCATATCTTCCGTATTATTATGTCATGCATATGAAGTAGAGCTGGCAGAACGCTGGCTGACACTTAGGGTGAGCTGAAGTCATAGTTGCTCAAAGTGACACCAACCTACTTTAATGAATTTGGAGAATTCTGCATTTTTGCATATTACCCAATTAATTCAAGTACGGTCAATATATAAATCTAAGTGAACCCATTGAGACACTAGCTTGATACTGCATATTAGTTTCACCAACACAATTTCTGTGCCCAGACTGTGTAAAATTTTGCAAATATGACAGTTCTATAGAAGTTCTATAAAAATTTTGTCTCATAAAATCAAAAACAAATTATTGTAATTAAAAAGTTTAGTGATAGTGTAGTAATCAGCATACCAACGCGAGAAACCATCAAAATTTAAGAATTTTTATATCGCTACCGTTATCAAATCTTGTACTTGCCTCAGCTCAACCAGTAGGAAAATCCATACCTGTTTACAAATGGGGTCTAACTTTTCAAGTTTGACTCGCAAGTCTCTTTATTATCTTTCCTCGAGAGAATTAATGATTTTAAAATTTCCCGCCAGTGTACCGATCAGGATTTATTTGTTTCAGCAGGTGAATTGTTTTCCGACTCCGCGTTAATCTGGTACCGAAACATACGAGATCAAATTTCTACCTGGGAGGAGTTAGTTGCGTGCTTAAAACGAGATTTTCTTCCGCATGGTTATATTACCGACCTTTGGAACGAGATATGAAATCGAACCCAAGGACCTGACGAAAATGTTGTTTCCTTCATTACCTCATTAGAAGCCTTATATAGTAGACTCGATAATAAACCTTCAGAATCTGAAATTATCGATCAGTTACTTAGAAATTTAAATCCTTATTTTTCTGAACGTCTGGCCTTACAACACATTTCTTCCTTAGCCCACTTTAAAGATTTATGTCGTTCTCTTCAGGAGGTGAAGTTAAGAATTGATAAATACCCCCCCCCCCAAACAAAATGGCCTTTTAGAACCAGATTTAGCGTGTCAAGTTCGAGCTTCTCATAAAGTATCTACCCGTAATGTTCCTTCTACCGCAATAAATAACTCGCTTAGCTGTTGGAACTGTAAGAGAAGTGGACATAACTATAATGTCTGCACATACCCCAAAAATATTTTTTGTTATGGTTGTGGTCGCGCAAATATCTATAAATCTAACTGCACGAATTGTAATCCTAATGTATCGGGAAACTCGCGTCGAGATATTCCAACTCAGGGCGTGAATATCTCAAGGAATCAAAATCGTCCCAACACCAATCATTCAACGGACCCAGACGTCAAATTTAAACCATAAAACTACCTCTAACGCTGTACCGTTATTAAATTTATCTAACAATAATATCGCTACTGTTAATGTTGAAAATGCCTTACCTTCATTAGAAGAATTGTGTTATACTACTCCATCAGAGTGGTCTAATAGACTACAAACCGTTAATTCCTTTTATCATAAAAAGTCTGGCGCTTTACAACTTGTTAAGAAACCCTTTGATAATCGTCCACACTTATCCATCTCGATTGGTTCCTTAAATGTAATTGCTTTATTGGACACAGGTTCCTCATGCTCCCTTATAAATAACGAAGGTTTACTTCAATTATCTAAACAAAATATTAAAATTCAAATTACTCCCGAAAAAACTTCCATAAATTTAGCTGACGATAATCAAATATATGTAACGAGTTCCCTTAAATTAAAAATTCGAGTAGAATCACTTGAACGTGACGTTTCATTTTTGATTGTCCCTGCATTAGCTTATCCTTTTCTACTAGGTCTGGATTTTTGTAAACTCTTTATAATCTGTCGCTTTATTTCCAGGATTTTTCATGGCAAACTTCTCTTAAAACAAATTCCTGTGCATCTACAGGAATATCTAACAAAATTTCTCTTACTGATTCCCAAAATGTAATTCTTAACTCTACAATTGACAAATTTCGTAAACTTAATACCTCTGAACTTGGTTGCGTTAATACCGCAACACATGTTATCTCTACAGGTGATGCCCTCCCTTTTAAACAACGTCAATATCCGTTATCGCCTGCATTACAAAAGCATTTGCATGCTGAAATAGATAAAATGTTAGAATCTGGTGTTATCTCTCCCTCAAATTCACCCTGGACGTCTCCCGTATTACTAGTTCGTAAGAAGAATGATGAATGGCGTGTTTGTTTTGATGGCAGAAAGTTGAATTCCGTGACTGTTTCTGATGCCTACCCTCTACCTAGAACTGACTCTATTTTAAGCCGGCTTCGAAACGCAAAATTTATCTCATCTATCCATCTTAGACAAGCTTTTTATCAGATAGCTCTCGACCTATCTTCTCGTCAAAAAATTGCTTTTTGTGTTCCAGGCCGAGGTCTTTTCGAATATAATTTTTTGCCATTTGGTCTCTGTAACGCACCACAAACCCTACAACGTACTATGGATCAAACGTTAGGTCCTATCTTACACCAGGAACGTGCCTTTGTATTTTTGGATGATATTTTAGTTATCTCAAGTTCCTTTGATGAACATATCGCCACATTAAATGAGGTTGCAGAACGTTTAAACACAGCAGGTTTTAAGATAAACTGGGAAAAGTGTCAATTTTGTTGTTCATCCCTTACATTTCTTGGTTTTATTATCGATGGAACTGGCCTACGAGCAGATCCTGCTAAAGTCGACGCTATTACTAAATTTAAAACACCTAAAACTGTTACCGAAATCAAACATTTAATTGGAATGATTAGCTACTATCGCATCTTTCTACCCAACCTTTCAACTATATCTGCACCCATTACCTCTTTAATTAAAAATAAAAATAAATCCCAAACTATCGAGTGGAATTTAGAATCTCAACAGGCTTTCGAACAAATTAAAACATTAATCACTTCAGCACCTATCTTAATCTCACCAAATTTCGATGAAAAATTTTACATACAAACCGACGCATCACTTACTGGTTTATGTGCAATGTTGTTCCAGGTAAGCAATGGTTTAGAACATCCAATCGCCTATGCAAGTCGCGCCTTAACTTCTGCCGAACAAAAATATTCGGCTACCGAACGAGAATTATTGGGCGTTATCTTTGGCATCGAGAAATTTAGAGGATATGTTGAAGGTACACATTTTACCGTAATCACTGATTGTGCTGCTCTCACTTGGCTTAATAACTTAAAACAACCTGCAGGTCGTTTGGCAAGATGGAACTTGCGTATCTCTCAATTCACTTTTGATGTTAGGCATAGGCCTGGCAAATTAAATATCGTACCTGATGCCTTATCTCGTGATGTTGTCTGTCTCAACATTCCAAATTTAATTCCTGATACCTGGTATCTTAATATGATTAAAAAAGTTTCTGACAATCACGATAAATTTCCTACCTTTCGCGTAACTAATAATAGACTATATAAATTTGTATCTTCTTCTCCACATAAAATATCTAATATTCCTGAATGGAAACTTGTCGTGCCTACTGCTAACCGTAGTGAGGTGCTTAAATTATGTCACGATGACCCCATAGCTGCGCACCTTGGTGTTACAAAAACTCTCGCTAAAATATCTTAATTATATTACTGGCCCACACTAAAGCAATCTGTTTGTCGATATATTAAGAACTGTAAAATTTGTGGTTCTCATAAGAGTTCGCAAGACGCTCGTCCTGGTTTAATGGGTAACTTTAAACGTGTATCTTATCCCTTTCAATTAATTTCGCTTGACTTATTAGGACCTCTCCCCCGATCGAAAAAAGGTAACCAATATCTTTTAGTTGTCACCGATTGGTTTTCTAAATTTGTTATGGTGCAACCCTTACGTAAAGCTACATCTGCTGCTATAATTAAATTCCAAGAGCAAAATGTATTTCTTATCTTTGGTGTTCCTCAGATTATCCTTTGTGACAATGGGGCACAATTTGTCTCTAAAGATTTTCAGAATTTCGTTAAAAGTTACAAAGTACAAAAAATTTGGTTTAACGCAAAATACCATCCCCAAGTGAACCCTACCGAAAGAGTAAATAGAGTTTTAGTTACCGCTATCTCTTCCTATATTGATTCAGACCATACTACATGGGATGAACATATTTTTAAAATTGCTCAAGCTTTGCGTACATCTAAGCACGAAGCAACCCAATTCACTCCGTCATTTCTTGTTTTTGGAAGATATACCCCAATCGATGGGAGTTATTATGGTTTAGTGCCGGACGATACTAACGTAATTGAATTTGACGATAAAATGCGCTGGGACAAAGACCAACAATCATTACCTTCTATCTTTAACGACGTTAGGAAAAATTTGTTAAAAGCTTACGAAAAGAGTAAGGGCCACTATAACTTACGTAAACGAAATATTTCCTTCGCCTTGGGCGAACAAGTTTGGAAAAAGAATTATGTCTTATCGGATGCATCTAAGAAATTTTCTTCAAAATTAGCCCCTAAATTTATCCTTTGTAAGGTCATTCGTGTCATTAGTCCCCTTATCTACGAACTTCAGATTGCTGAAGGAAAACGCCAAGGCAGGTGGCATATTAAAGACCTTAAGCCATTCTCTGCTGACCCTAATGCTACCTAAGTTTTTCACGTTCCATTCCCCTTACGATTTACCTAATCTTTTTTGTTCTCACTAACAATTGGTTAACTTTAATTACCTATTCCCTCTCTCATACAGTATATAATCTCTTACACGTTTAACTTTACTTATCTTAAATTAGCTATCCTTTTCTTTTGGTTGACTTTTCCTTGACCATACCGTTACTTATATATCACTTTATTCTCTACACTCCCCCAATATAACTCTGTCGTTTCATTTAATTAATCCTCGAACTTTTCCTACAGCATATTATTTGGTTTTTAGTATTTTTCCTACATGGTTTAAGTGTGTGGTAATTGTCGTAACTTTGGTTGCAATAACTCATTGAATTTTTATGATTGGTTTTAGCTGATGTTAGAGTGAATGCTTTCTTCTTTGGACTCACATAGGAGACGCGGCCTATGCCATTGGAAGAAATAGTTCATATTCGCAGTTGCAAAAAACTAGGATTGTCTATTCCATGTGTTTTTCCTCTGAATTATTACAGTCGCCCACATTATACTACATTATTATTTCTTTCTTTTTCTACTAAATCACCATAACTTATAAATATTTTTTTTCATTGTTTTTTGTTGAACTTCGTGGTGAGACGCTATTGCTTCTTATTGATATCTTATTATATTCCCGGTTGTTTTAGCATATGGGGACAGTGTACCTGTATCTAACTGCTTATAATTAGGCATCGTTGTGTGTTTAGGGTGCTACCGTTTTAAAAAACTACCTTAAAACAGTTTTTGTGTGAATGTATCCGTAATGATACTTTTAAGTTGTTGTGTCAACTTTTGTCTGATTTTCTTATCGTAGTGAATGCACTCGTTAGAGCCTAGAATTTTTTTTTTAATTTATGTCTTATCTTACCTATATAACGGCTCCACGGAGTCATTCTATCGTTATCTTATCTATTGTCTTCGATAATAACTAAGCTAATATCTTTATCTTGTTTATTATCTTTGATAATACCCTTAGTTTTAATATCGTTATCTTACCGAATACCTATAATAATAACTTTAGTTTAATATCGTTATCTTACCGACTACCATTAGTAATAACTTCGAGATAATTTCACGTTATCTTACCGATTATATTTAGTAATAACTTTTGTTTAATATCGCGTTACCTTACCTACTATCTTTAATAATAACTTTAGCTTAATATCGCGTTATCTTACCTAGTATCTCAAATAATAACTAAAGCTTAATATCGTTATCTTATCCATTACCTTTGATGATAACAATTTAAGCTCATTATCGTTATCTTATCTATTATCTTTAACAACAATTTGAGATCTTGTCTTATCTTTTTATCTTCCTAACGTTTGGTATTTATGACCAGACGTGGGAATTATTTTTCTTGAAATTTAAGTGAAAAAGCTAACCTGATGTAGAAATGTAATTTGTTAGGTTAGCGACATAAGGATTTAGTAGGGTGGTACTTTTGGTAAATTTGTTGATTCACAAACATTGTCATGGACAAGTTTTGATGTGTATCGTAGAAAACCAAAGTACCAGTAACAAAAATTTGCTAGAGTGTAGACTTAATGCACTCTCATGAACATTTTTGAATTTAGGCACTTTTTGCCAACAAAGAACAGTTTTGATGCAACGCTCATGTGTGTTTGCACGTAAAAGCTTTAATGTTAGCTTTAGTTTAGATAGGTTAGGCGACTTGTCGCATCCGTTTTAATTTAAGTAGTGTTTCATGCTCCCCGACAAATTTGTGCTGTCGATTATTAGTGTAGTCAAAAACAATGGGGCTACATTTTCCGTTTCCTGGTACTTCGGTAGACGTGTTATCGGTCAAAAAACCAGGTGGCGCCTTATATAAACATTTTGTAGGTTTTAAGTTAGGTTTTATGTATGGTAGTTAGGACTTAGATTTTAAGCTGTTACTGTGCTAACAGACTTTTTCTTTTTTTAAGTTTTTTCTTTTGCGGCTTTGTCGCGATTGTTACGTGCCAATAAATTGGCACTTAAACATTTTTTAGGTTAATTTTGATGTGCGGAAGTTTCGCGCCATAAATTCAAAAGACTCGGTGCGCGTATTTCCGTCACGTCAGAGTGCGTTTGCGCGAGATCGCGCGGGAACTTCGCGCCGACGCGTGAAAGAACAAAGGTGGGAGAAGTGTTTCCAGGAGACTCGATAACGTGGCTTTTTTACCTCTGACCTTCGTGGAGAGCGGTTTGGTTCAGGTATCGTATCGTGCCTTTAGCTTTATCTTTGTAGATTTCCTTGCCTGATTATCTTTGTTTGTCGCCCTTATACCATGTTTCCTTATCCGTTCCCTGCATAGGTAGGTAATAAATCTGTAGCCGTTGGCTGAACCGCATTCCACGCCGGAGCACCATCTTTAATCACCCCGGAGTGGAGCCCTGAGATCCCGTCCGAGCGATTTGGATGTACGTTATACGTACCCTCCGTTAATTGCCTTAAAAAGGGCCCTCAGTAGCCCTGATGGACTTGAACAGAAGCCAACTTTAACCCAGGGACATATTCATGCGAGTAATTGCTGTATAACCTATTGTCTTAAATTTATATATTTTTCCGATAATTGCGTATTAAATTTGTGCATTGGTGACGTCATTGACAGATGGGCGCGCCGAAATCTGTAAAAGATTAGCGTTACCAACCGCCCGTGGCGTCGCTCTTTCCGCGCTTGCGCGATGTATTTATCGACTTTTTAAGTGTAAGAATTTGACTTTTAAACCGTAAGAATTCGCGTTTTTAAAACGTAAGAACCTACAAACACATTTTCTCGGCATTCCCAGTCTGTATCTTTCACTATTTGCGCGCAATAGTCTCATCTAGGTCTACAACTACCTCTTTTATTTGCTATATCTGCTGTAATGTAGTCCACACTATCTCCTAAAAATGTCTTAGAACATATCCTGCCCTTCTATTTCTCCTTTTTTTCCCACAGATATCTTTATTCCACTACTATCTCTATAACCTCTTTGTTATTAACTTTGTCTGTCCATACAATCATCATCATACATCTGAATCACAATATTCCAAAGGCTTCTTCCTTTTTCTGTCTGTTCCTCCTACGGTCCCTATTTCTTAGGGATACAGTGCTGTGCTCCACACATATGCTTGCAACAATTTTTTCCTTGTTCATATAAAAGTAAAATTACTAGTTTTTGACAGAAATATGATAGTGGAAAAAGTTTCAAATTGACGCTTACATGCCACTAACTTCTTTTTCTTATGGAAAAGAGGGTTATGTAATACATCAATTTACGGGTATTTTTGTTCTTAATTTAACTTCAATTTGATCACATTTGAAAAATATTCATTAAATATTCATGCAGCAGCTTGGTAATAGCAATTAGCTCATCAAAAATGGTAACAACTTCAATGTTTTCTTCTGAAAGATGCAAAAATGCCATTATTATGGAATACTTAATAATTCGATAACTACAAGTCGAGTAAATAGTCATAGTAATAGATACATGTCAGATTTGTAGTTGTACTAAACCAACTATATGAAAATCACTAAATCAAATGCGATCAGGTGAATTAAGAACACAAATACCTAAATTGATGTATAACTGAACCCTTTTTTCAGTAAGAAAAAAATTCAAAATGGCGCCCATGTCAATTTGAAACTTTCAATTGTCATATTCCTGTCAAAAAATAATAATTTTACTCCTGTATCAACTGCTCAAATTATACCATAAAAGTTCTAATACTAAACCGGAGAGTTCGGGGATGCTTTTGGTCCTCACAGTATAGCTATTAATAAAAAGTTCGGAGCAGCAGTAACATTATAAGATTTTTAAATATCTAAATACTACGTGAACATGAAATACTTAAGGAAGATAGGCGAGACATTGCCAAAATCTTATAGTATTCATTCATCTAAAATATTTTTCATGTATGTCAATATGCTACAGCATTTTCTAAAGAGTTCTGAATACTAAGCAATATAGTACAATTTTTAAATAAAATAATTCTGATCACACATGGTGTACTGTCAGAGAATAGGATGAGACATTAGCCAATATTTCATTTCATTCACCTAAAACATTTCTCTTGTAATTCCAACATATTAAAACATATTCTAAAAAGTTCTAAACACAAGCACATTATATAATTTTTAATTAAATTAATACCGCCCGAGTGCCAGGTATTTTCAGAAAATATGTTAAAATATACGAGAAAATCTTGTAGTATTTTTCTTACTACTTGGCAAGCTGGATTCCAATTGGTTAAAACTGCGGTAAATGGTGAGCAACCTCTCTCTGCCCACTTCAACATAAATACAAATGTTTTGGTTAGATGCAATAGCTAAAGCTCAATATTTTGGTTTTAATTAAGGATGATAATTTTACTTCTCTTCAGTGGAAATTGGAATTGCATACAGGTAAGGGTAATGTAGTTCGGATTGCCACCTTTATCACTATATAGGATTACGCTTTTGGCATAACAAACTTTATTTTAATTTAGGTAATAGAGAATTTTTAATCCAAAATTTTCCTATCATTAATTTAAGCATGTTATTATGCACGAGAATGTAGTTGTTAAATTTACATGCATAGGTAGGTGAAGAACAGAAGAACCTATAGGTCATTGCATGTAATCTGATAAATATGCATTTTCTTACACCCAAAGTAATAGACTGTCATTGCCTTAAGCGATAAGAACTTTCGACGAATGAGGAGTTTTGACGGTGTTCGTGTAAAAATACGCGATTATTGGGGAGTTCATCTGGGGTTACCTTCGTGAACAGATGTTTTGACAATTAGTGCGTGATGCAGTGAAGTTACCTTTCGAATCCGACCTTTCCTCCTCTAAATACCTTACATGTGCTCCAAACTGTTGTAGTTTCAACAACTTCACTGCTAAATTTAAAGAAACCGCCACCAACCTCACCATACGCGTAGAAAACAAGAGCTGGTTTACAGAATTAACATATGTTGGGCCTACTTTAAACTACCTCTATAGATAACGGGAAGCCGTTTTTTGGTTAAATATAGACACATGATAAAGTACTGGTGTGAAGTTAGCAACCAATTTTCAGCAGCCATTTTTTTCACCAGCTCTTTTTAAATAAGCATAAAAACCTATTTTCACAATTGGAGTTCCGCCTTGCGCATTGGCAAAACTATTGAAGACTTCCATTAATGTATCAGTAAAGACATTTATTTATAACCTGTAGGGGCTTCAAAAATAACTCTTAAAGAATCTGCCCTTAATGCATCTGTAAAAACAAAACTTACTGGTAACACGCAGGGCCTTCAAAAACCACACTTAAAGCATAAAAATATAAAAATCAGAAATGGCAGAAGGCAATCGATTTACACCTTACACAGAAGCACAACTGTTGCTAAGACCACCCTTCAAGTATCTGTAAAAACAAAATTTACTTGACGCGTAGGGCTTCAAAGACCACCCTTAAAGGATACAAATATAAAAAATCAGAAATGGCAGACGCCAATCGAGTTACACCTTCCGCATTAGCACGAGAGACCACCTTCAATCCTCCTGTAAAAACAAAATTTACTTGGGACATGTACGAGTTAAAAACCTCCCTTCAAACATAAAAATATAAAATAATCCGAAATGGCACAAGGCAATCGAGTTACACGTTCCGGTTTGAAACAACTATTGCCGAGACCACCCTTAAAGCATATATAAAAAAAAAATTCACTCGCGACCCGTAGGGGCTTCAAAAACCACCTTTAAAGGCTAACAATATAAAAAAATCAGAAATGGCAGAAGGCAATCGAGTTACACCTTCCGCAATGGCATACTAGTGGCTAAGACCGCCTCTAATGAATCCGTAGACACAAAGTTTACTTACGACCTGTGAGGATTTCAAAAACACCCTTAATAGATAAAAATTAGTGCTGACAAAAACGGGAAAAATGAAAACCGATTTATTGATTTTTACTATAAACCTGCTTATGGAAACCGATTTTACCGAAGCCAGTTTTATCAGGCAACTGATTTTATGGATACTGACTAGAAGCGGTTTGTAGTCACTACGGGACTACTTTGAGCGCCCCACCCTCTTTGCGCCCGCCCTCTTTGCGTTACGCCCTCTTTGCGCTCCGTCCTCTTGGCGCCCCGCCTTTTTTGCGGCACGCCCTTTTTGCTGGAAACCACCGGGAACCATCGGGAATAATCGGACACCGTCGGGAACCGTCAGAACCAACCGGGACCCACAGGGAACAACCGGGACCCAGCGGGAACCACTTGGAAAAAGATCAAAATCACTCCGCCTAAGTACAGTTTGTCAGAATCACTTCAGGGAGCCGATCGGATCAAGATCACTTCGCCCCAGTAGACTTTGTCAAAATTACCCCGGGGAGTCGATCCGATCAAGATCACTTCGCCCCAGTAGAATTTGTCAAAATCACTCCGGGGAGTCGATCTAATCAAGATCACTTCGCCTAGTAAATATTGTCGAAATCACTTCGGGGAGTCGATCGGATCAAGATCACTTCGCTCTAGTAGATCTCGTTAAGATCACTTCGAGGAGTCGAACGGATCAAGATCACTTTGCCCTAGCAGACTTTGTCAAAATCATTCCGGGGAGTCGATCCGATCAAGATCACTTCGCCCTAGCAGACTTTGTCAAAATCACTCCGGGGAGTCGATCCGATCAAGATCACTTCCTTCTAGTAGACTCCGGGGAGTCGATCGGATCAAGATCACTTCGCCCTAGTAGACTTTGTCGAAATCACTTCGGGGAGTCGATCAGATCACGATCACTTGGCCCTAGTAGACTTTGTCAAAATCACTTCCGGGAGTCGATCGGATCAAGATCACTTCGCCCTAGTAGACTTTGTCGAAATCACTTCGGGGAGTTGATAAGATCAAGATCACTTCGGCTTAGTAGACTTGGTCAAAATCACTTCGGGGAATCGATCGGATCAAGATCACTTTGCTCTAGTATACTTTAACGAAATCATGAGGGGGGGCGATCGAATCAAGACCACTTCGCCCTAGTCGACTTCGTCGAAATCACTTAGGGGAGTTGATCGGATCAAGACCACTTCGCCCTAGTAGACTTTGTCGAAATCACCTCGGGGGAGTCGATCGGAACAAGATCAAGATCATTTCGCCATAGTAGACTTTGTCGAAATCACTTCGGGGAGTTGATCAAATCAAGATCACATCGCCTTAGTAGACTTTGTCGAAATCACTTCGGGGAATCGATCGGATCAAGATCACTTTGCTCTAGTATACTTTAACGAAATCATGAGGGGGGGGCGATCGAATCAAGACCACTTCGCCCTAGTCGACTTCGTCGAAATCACTTAGAGGAGTTGATCGGATCAAGACCACTTCGCCCTAGTAGACTTTGTCGAAATCACTTCGGGGAGTCGATCAGATCAAAACCATTTCGGCGTAGACTTTGTCGAAATCACTTCAGGAAACCCCAGGACGCAAATCCCGAAAAGCGATCGATTCGCGCCTCTCAACTTTGGCACAGAGACGGGCTAACAAAACTTATAGGTTTTAGATGTACAGACTTTAATGAAAATAAGTTAGCCAAGAGCGAGTCGAGCTCGAACTATTAGGATTCCATACCAATACTACAGTAAGCAATCAATAAACCAAATCAAGCTGTTTTTATTTTTTATGTATATTAAAATCTTATCCAAATTTGATTGTGATAACTGAAAAATAAATATATTGTCCCACATTGTACTGGTACATTAGTAAATATGTTGTCTATTACTGTGTTTAAAAAATTTTTCCCAGCAACTATTACACTGTCAAAAAAACTTGCAGTTTTCCGATAATCTATGACTCAACAGCCACCATCACTATTAAAATCATAATTTTAGCTTTGGAAATGTAGGAGAGCATGTGGTTGGGGGGGCATTTTTGGCACATATAAAGTTATATCATGGAGACTACTAGACCGAAAATTATAAAAAAAATATTTTTAGAAGCCTTTTAGAATCCTCTTTCAAATGATACCTCACACGATATATTTATTAAAACTTGTTTCTTTTGACCGAATTAACCCCTGCCATTTTAATCTAAAAATATTTTTTTCTATTTTTTGACTGTCGATATATGTGCGTGCCATAAAGACCTAGCATTGGGCCAAATTTCAAATTCCTACGTTACATAGTTTTCGAGAAAAACCTCCGTAACAGACGGACCGACACGAGAGTGATCCTATAAAGGTTCCGTTATACCTAATAAGGTAGAGAACCCTAATCAGTGTCGCAGTTCTAAACAAAAACGGCTTTGGCAAAAGCAAAAATCGTCTAATTCGTATTAGTTTTGTAGGAACAGAACCACGTTATTCCATGCCATTACTAAATAAAAAAAGGTGCGCTAGTTGTCATTTGATGTTTAACACTGGTGAACTATCTATAAAATCAAAATCTTTACTAAAAGGGATTAAAATATTTATTATCTCTGTTGAACAGCAAAACTGAACATATGGCTTTCAGTTGTTGCAAACATTAATAGGCTCTTTTTTAAAAAACATAATTGTTTTCCAAACATGAAGCGATTTATTACGAGTTAAATTAGTTCTATTCTAATAATTGATACTACGGCGCTACGTCTTATTTTATAAATGTAATTAACCCCGGAATTACTGAAACTGATTTTACCGAAAACAGGTTTACCGGATTTGCCGAATACCGATTTTGCAGCCAGCCCTCAACAAAAAATATAAAAAATCAGAAATGATGGAGGAAGCCAATCGAATCATCTTCCGTCTTGGCCCAACCATTGCTGAGATCGCCCTAAAGCATATATGTAAAAACAAAATCACTAGCGACCCGATCCGTAAGGGGTTCAAATACCGCCCTTAAATGATAAAAATTTTAAAAAATCTGAAATGTCAAAAGGCAATAGATTTACACCTTCCGCACTGGCACAATTGCTGCAGAGACCCGTCCTTAATGCATATGTGAAATATAAATTTACTTACGTCCGGTTGCGGTTTAAAAAACCACTCTTTACCGATAAAAATAGAAAAAAAATCAGAAAAGGCGAAAGGCAATCGAGTTACACCTTCCGCATTGGTACAACTACTCTCGACACCGCCCATAATTTAATTAAAATAAAAATAATGGTACAAAATAGCATATTGTAATGAGCTTTGGTAAAATACAGGTATACAAGCAGGAAGGTATATTGAAAATACTTGGGTTAACCACATTTAGTTTATGATGGGAATGTTTATCTTTTGTTCCCAATACTTTGCCGCTGTTTGCACATCTGTTAGTACCCTTGTTTTGAATATCTTAGACATTCTTTGAATTTGAACTTTCTGCAAATGTTCATTGTATTGTATTGTATTGTATTGTAGAATACCGAAACCATTATTTATTGCTCATCAGTTCTTAAATTTGAGGAATAACAACCCTTTCGGTAAGGTTTTTGAAGTTTGAGGCTTGTGATTTCCGCTTTATTATAGGCGTTTCTAAAATATACTTTCAACATACCGGTAAGCAATGGATGGTTTATTTTTGACGAAAATGTCCCCTTAAGTAGGTTAACAGTAATACAATATTCATTGTCTGAGTTAGGACACAGTGATCCGGAAATTGAAGTTTGTAATGGAGTAATATCCGGATTTAACAAATTCTATGCAGATTGGATCTTTGACGACGATTGTCTTCGGACATAGCAAGGTTCGACAAATTTCCCTCACATTCCGGATGGATTTAATCCAAACCCTAGTCATTGCTGCTTATAGCTAGCACATAAGCCTGAAACCTAACACTAAAGCCGTTTCAGAAATATCATAGGGGGTGGGACACTTGGTGGCACCCTTCCAATTGCTCGGATTTGCTTCGAAACCTAGTTCTGGGTAGCTGAGACCTGGCAGCTAATTGAGAAAGGTAGCATCTCAAAAACAAGCTGACGGCGATTTTCCAAAGATTAGACCCTCTGATAATTAAAGAAAAATTGAAACTCTGGCAACTGCGTGTTAATTAGCTAGCACCCGAGTCTGAAAGTTACCACAAAAGCCGTCGCAAGTAAATTTAGTTTTCATAGCTGCATTAAGGGCGGTATCAGCAATACTAGCGCCAATGTAACCCCTATTTATGATTTTTATATTTTTATCTTTTTAAAGGTGGTTTTTGAAGCCCTTAAAAGTCGCAAATAAATTTTGTTTTACAGATGCAGTAAGGGCGGTATTAGCAATAGTTGTGTCAAGGCGAAAGGTGTAAATCGATTGTCTTCTGCCAGTTTTGATTTTTCATATTTCTATCCTTTATGGGTGGTTTTCCCTACTCCAACGAGTCGCACCTACATTTTGTTTTTACAGGTGTAATAAGGCGGGTTTTAACTCGCGTTCTTGTTATCCTAGCAAAAGTGTTAGGGGTGCACTCTAATATCAATATGGTTTGGTTGTTAATTACGTTATATAGCTGTTTGCTTACAGTCCGTGCGGCTATGGAAGAAAAAAACCGAAGAAGTGACTAATTATTATTGAACGATTCAGTTTTTCATTTTAAACGAACATAACTAAATATTGAAATAATTGCATTTCGAATATTTCAATCCAATGACTCACGTTCCAACTACATGTAATAGATTAAGGAGTGGGTAATGTATTTTACATACATATTTATACATGAATTTATCTCGAAAGGATGTCAAAATGATTTCAATGCCACAAACTGTAAAAAAACACTGAAAAGTACCGTACGATAAGATATAAATTTAAAAAGTCGCCGCCGATAGCCGCTTTTATTCTGGAACGGTATATTATTAATCATTGACGGCTGCATTGTGGTTTACATGATAACATATAAGATAATGAATCAGCCTCATGGCAACCGACTTTTACAATAGAAAATAATGACAATATAAATATGTAATCATATACTGGAATTTCGGAACTAAGTGATGTCAATCTTAAACACACTACTTTGTAGAAGTGGATGGGTGTAGAGCAGAAACTCTTTTGCGGCTAATCCGTAAGCTGCAGCTGACAACAATAGAGGCTTGACCACAGGGGGCAACTAGTATTGTACTTAGCATAGGGTAGATTTCCAGCTGCGAGGAATTAAAGGAACAATAATAGAACTTGTACCTGTTGCTTTACGTTAATCTGAAGTCAAGGGATGGAGTAATTCCAAATAAATTCTATGTAATTTAAATCGCGATTAACATACTCTCATACCTAAAGAACTGAGATGAGCTCGTTACAGTTAATACAAAAGCTGAATGTCACGAAAACCGTTAGAAACAAAAATACGTTGAGCGAATATAATAACCAACCAAACAAAAAAAAGAATTTCAAAAAATTATCGTACATCTATTTAGTTGCTGCTGTTAATTTAAATAATTCGCCAATCAATTAAGTACAGCAAAGTAACAACTGTCCTTGTCCTACTTCAAAATGCATTCTGCACATACATAACGGTTAATAAATGCGTGACCGATTTCATGCGGGAGATGATCATGACGCGTTAATGTATGTATAGCAGCGTGCGGGTGACCATAGCATACTTTTAACCTGCTTGTTACTCTTCACTGATTGGTATAAAAAATGGAACACGCAACAACTGCTACTAAGATTCAAATGAATAATAAATGGAGAAACTAGTAAATTAAATGAATAATTGTTAAGAATGACAGCAAACATTCAGAATTTGTGCAGTCAAAGATCATGCACGACTGCTTCTACATAAAAAGAACACGCACTGGGCTTACATAATCTAAGGTACACAGAATGTTTGCACAGGAAACTTTATCGAAAATCCTGAACTGATAAAACTATTTTATTTATCAGTGTATCCTACGCAATTAATAAAATCATGTAATAATTAAACGAAATATAAAAAACGTTCAAGCGATGCTTTAAAAGGATGTCACATGTGTGAATAATTAATTTTAAAATAAAAAAGTAGAAGCTCAAGTGACATTAAAACCTTGGTTCCAATGGCGTCATGACACTATTATAATGCGGAAAAAGCGTTGAATCATCTTCTGAAAACGTGGAGGATATGAGTTTCTATATATACACGTTCTCTAGAAAAATGAGCTGTATTATCTTATCCAGTAAGTGAGTAATATGATCAATATGTCTATGGAAATAATATATCACTGGTTTTAACTTACACCAGCAACATGATACAAATCCATATTTGTTATAACAGCGGTTCTTTATTAGCTTATAAATTGCTCAAATTTACAAGCATTTTAAACGCTGTAAGAATTCAACAGCAGGTAAAATCAAATCGTTTTCGAACTTATTGTTTACGGTTCAATATAAATGCTTACACATTAAAATATTCTAAAACATCATAATTACATTTTTGAAAATCTGACGGTTTTTAACAGGATTCATCTTAACAGAATAAATCTTTAACTTTGTAAACCAAATTCCAATCGCTTTCAATTACAGATATAAAAATGTGCTTAAGGGCACCTTAAACACATCATAAATTGTGCGATTGCAAATACGGCATTACTAAATATTTTGGACGGCTGCAGTGAAAGGAGACCGGATTAAATATTTTCAAACAGGATTTAAGTTAACTATCCAGAAAGGCTGTCTATATTACGGAAGCGCCGGATCGCACAATGGTGTTGCTTGATGGAAACGCTTTAACGATTACAATTAAATCAGTTAAAAATTAAAATTTCATTGTATTTAGAACAAGATCAAAATTAAAACCGCTTTCTGTTATAAGTAGCAGAACATTTTCAACGGTAATGCGATAATTTGTTTGTTTTTATACAGGTACACAAATCAAGCGGGGTAAAAACGCTCAAATGTACACGAATTTGTGGAATAACGAAAGGCGGCGAAGTGTAAGGTGGAAAACATTACTTAGCTTTATGTAACGATTTGTCATTATCAAAATCAGCATAAAATGTGAGTAAGAAAACGTTTTAAGGTTTTACACAATGGAAATAAATTTCCATTAGTGACCGTATTGGGGGATTACATATTTAACGAAAAAAAGGTTTCCCGATTTTAGACGATGACATATTATGAAATTCAATACGAAAAAGCAGATGTACAAAAGCGTCTTAGGCAATGCAGATAGTTTCCGTAGTAGGTATGTGGAGAATGAAATTATTCTAAAACGGGAAAAGATTTCCTGCTTTACGTAACGGTTCGTAATCATGGAAACAAATATAAAAAGTAGATAGTACAGAAGCCCTTTAGGCGACCTTGGGTAGGGGCAGAAGTAACATTTTTAACGGTGCAAATTTTCCCGCTGTTATGCATATGATTTATGAAATCAATATGAAATTATGATATATAAATGCCTCAAGCGGCGTAGGCAAATTTTCATTAGCAGCCGGCGTGAAAATTACATTTTTAACAAAAAAAAAATTTACCCGCTTTATGCAACTACTTATCACGGAAACCAATCGAAAGGTAGATTAGGATACAAGTGCTTTAAACAGTGAAGATAAATTCTTCTGAGCGACCGTGTAGTGGGACAAAAATTACATTTTTAATGGAGAAAGGTCTCGCGCACAAAGGGACACCACCACACTTTTCAGTACATGTTCGCAAACGCGCGAATCAAGTATATCACGACTATCTGATTGTTAAAGGTGTTGGCGTTCCAGGAGTTTGATCGACAAGACCAATGTGATCTTGTTGGTCGCACTACAGAGATCAACGACGATTTGCAGCCTCTACAACTGCTAACTGAGCAAGAGAATGACAAAGATCTAAGTGTCATTCTGAGTTAAAAAGCCAGAAGAGAACGTCCATCGCGGCAGGATATTAGTACATTGAGTAGCATACTGGAGTCTTAATTGGCACAGTTGGATTCCTATAAGGTAGAGATTGAAATCTTGATAGTTCATAAAGGCCGGGTGACGGAGGCTTTAGGACACTTACATAATGGAACATCGGGAGGCCACTTTGGCGTTAATAAAACTCTGAAGAAGGTCCGAGCAAGATTTTACTGAGTAAGCACAAGGGCGATGTCAAAGAGTAGTGTCGCTTGTCGCAAGTGTTAGCTGTATAATCAATTGGAACTGAGGTGACAATGTTGTCAATACAATGTGGGAAATCTCTTTGAGAGAATGACACTCGATATTGCTGACCCATTTCCTAAGACCGACTCCGGAAATACATACATCTTGGTCACGACAGATTATTTGACGAAGTGAATGAAAACTTATGGTATATCAAATCCAGAAGCTGCCATCGTCGCTAACGTACTAGTGAAGAAAGTGTTCCGCCGTTTTGGAGTTCCTTGACGTTTGTCGGTTACTGGGAATGCGAAAAACTCGAACAACGCCACAACAGGACGATTTGGTAGAGCGCATGAACCGCACCTTGAGTATGTTGATTTCCAAGGTGGTATCCCAACATCAGATAGACTGTGACCAATATTTACATCTATTTTTATTGGTCCGTCAATTTTCAGTTCATGAGAGCACTGCACCAGCACTTATATATGTTATGCTGGGATGTGAGATATGTCTATCATGTGATGCTGTTTGGATGAAAAATCGAAGAGAACATGGTGGGCGAGAGTTATGTAGAGAAGCTCGAACGCAAGATGCATAGCATCCATGGTAACGTTAGAAATAATATTCAGATCGAGAGTGACCGAATGAAGACCAAATATGACATCAAGGCGCGGGAATCTGGCTTTCAAGAAGACAACCACGTATGGCCACACAATCTCAGACGGAAGCGTGGACTGTCGTTAAAGCTAGAAAGACACCAAGAAGGCCCGTACAAAGTCGTAAAAAAGATCAACGACGTGGATGTGAGATACGTCTATCATGTGATGCTGTTTGAATGTAAGACCGGAGAGAACATGGTGGGCGAAAGTTATGTACCGAAGCTCGAGTGCAAGATGCATAGCATCCATCGTAACGTTAGAAATAACATTCAGATCTAGAGTGACTGAATGGAGACCAAAAATGACATCAAGGCGCGGGAATCTGGCTTTCAAGAAGGCGACCGCGTATGGCCATACAAAGTCGTATAAAAGTAGAATAATGTGGTATATCGGATCGTACACTCCCAAAGGCAGAACAATAATGGTGCACATTAACCGACTAGCACCCTAAGATAATGATGCCGCCGGTAATGCCCAAGAACGGCAAGCAGCAAGACGAAAAACAGCTACGCCGAGGATGAACAAAAATCTCGACCGACTATGATTGATTCGTATTTATGTGCAGTGGTACAGGCAAAGCAAGATTTAGGGTCGCAAAAGAGATCTATTCGATATGCCGTCAGAATACTTTCAAAGCAAATTGTTTAGCAATGACCCTGCATGTTCCGAAGGCTTACTCGTGTGCTAAAAATTAATTTGGTGACCTGGATCAACTTCGTCAATAACAACCAGAAGCTAGAAAGACCATACTGATAAATTGGATTACCAGGATCAGTGGAGGGCGTTGTTGGACCCCCAAGGACCACGTGTTCAAGTTTGAAGACAAGAAGTTGGCCATATCCAAAATCGATTGTGGGATTGATAGATTGGACTGAACATGTAGACGTACTATTTGAGGAAGCCGGAATTCAGATCTTGATGTGTAGTTTGAATCCAAACGGTACGGCGCCTAATATGAAACGTTGATTATTACTTCCATCAACATGGAAAATGCAGAAGTGGCGCCGACTGTCCTTACCGTCAAGGGAACTTCCAATGCCCACATCAACACTTACTTAATTAATATTTTGTTTGTTTTTGAGTCTCATTTTGCTATTAATAGCATTCTAATTTAATATTTTTTACGTAAGTATCAATATCTTAAGTACAGTTCACTTTACGTCTACAGAACTTTATTATTATTTATTATCTACTTTTTGAAATCAATTTTTTAAGTAATATGAAATATTGCAGACGTATGTTGTGAGACTATTAACGAAAGCCCATGACACAGATTTCAAAAATCCTAATTACAGCCATAGCAACTAAGTTTCAAAGTTGATTCGATTTCGAAGCCAATGTGCCAATATCTCCAGAACTGTTATATACTTAGCTACCTAGAACCTTCTATATTTGTAGTTGTAAATGACACGGGTGGTCTATTTATTATTATCAGTGTTATTTCCACAAACATGTTATAAAAAGAATGTTACACATTTTTGCATAGAATCATTAATTATCGTTTTCGACATCGTTATCGCAACACTATCAAAAGTACAAGTCTGACATGGCACAAACAATAAAAACAATGTAGTCAAGACCAGTCACTCTCTAAATGTATATAAGTTGCTTCACTCAAGTTGATAAGGATTAAGAAAAGTTATTACTTATAGCGAGAGGCCGCTTACTAAATTTAATTTTTTTCGAAATATTGATATTAAATCTGCAAATAGTTGCACGTGGACTAAGTGCACGAGGTTCTTATCAATTTATGCGATTAAAAATTTTGTCATTAATTTTTTTTCTAAACTTATTGACGTCAATTTACGGATATATATTCTATAAAGTTTATTTTATTAATATACTTAGGTGTTTAAAGCGCGGGGGTCTTATAATTTTATATATGGACTTACCTCCGCGTTGTTTTATTGTTGTGGCCATCCTATTCTTCAACTAAGTGGACTGTATGCGAATTATAGTACGTGTTACTTTTGCACTTTCACTGTGTTTTTTAGGGGTTTATCAACAAATTTACATTCAGCGGCACTAATGACTAACTCACGTACCGAACGAACGACCGTTTCGCTCCGATATCGATGAGAGAGTGTTTTTGTCACTACCCTTAGTCCAACTTAATTTCCACAAGCACAAAGGAGGTTTTATGACAGGATATAACCGACAAGGGTTGCCAGCTTTACTATTTGATTTACAACTATGAATTTACGATAACTTAAAATTAACCACGCAAACGTGCGACAAAGAGACCGAACATTATGTGTATAGATGGAGCTGGTTTAGTTGTTTCTACCACAAACACATATTGCAAATATAACTACCTTTTTAGAACGGGATTAACACCCGTCCGAATTTAAATAACGGTTATTAGAGGAAGAAGAATTACGTAACGCGAGTAGAAAATTCATTCATTTTAGACCACTTGTCAATATGAGATAAAAAAGTTCTATTTCATTAAAAATAGTTAGTTAAAATACGTATTCAGATTTTAATAATTAGATATTTGATATTAAAATACCTTTGTGAACAGAAATGTGGCAAAAATACGTTTTTATTATTTTCGGTGGTGAACAGTTACTTGTACCACGTACGTGAATGCACATACAAATTTATTTCAACCTTTACGTTGATTTGAAATAATGTTAGAACATATCTGGAAAACTACATTCGAAAAGGATCAAAGGCGTCGTACTAAACTAAAACATTGTCAAAAATAATACCAATTTCGGTTATAACGGATATCATTATTCAACTTCGTTGTTCTGTATTTAACCCTATGGATTGTTGCACTTTTGAATTTCCTATTAAATTTGAAATAACTTGTATCAAACTGTTTGCTGATTTATTTGACGTAATTAAGCGATAATTAAAAACACAACAAACATTTGACAAATACCACTTCGAACACCCGCTCAAACATCCTAATTACGCTATGACTTGGTGTTCATTCCATTTATGTACGAGATTTGACCTCGTGTCATATTTTTCAATTTGTAATAAATACTTTGACGGACAGCGGTTTTCACCAAACGAAGATATTGTGCCGGGACAAAATCATTTGGCAGGACTGAACAACTTAAAACAGCTTTAAAATGAACTATCGTCTAACAAAATGTGTTGAACTAAAAGGAATTTTGTTAAAAATAAATAGTTTTAATAAAGAAAAATTTTTCCTTATCAAATTCTCTTAGGCATTACATCAATATAATTATACCACTATTATTCAATACGTTAGTGTATGATGCTATTTCAGGCTTCGCCTTCCTAACTAACGCACCTTAAAATGTAGTAAGATTTTTCATAGTAATCATTACAGATATGATAAGTTTTGCACTTAATTCTTTATAGTAAAAGAAAGCAAAATACCCCTCCTTCACCATTTTCTACATAGGTAGTTGTGACGATTATAATCGTTTTTAAGAAAATATTTTAATTATGACCTAAGAGTATTTAACCTTTTTTTATTAAATAACATAAAAGTTTTCCTTTCCCGTGAAACCCTGAAAGTCGTTGAGAAATTTGATTTTCTACTAAAATTAGCTGCGTTTAAAATGACAGCATAATTAATAGATATGTAAGTATAAATAGAATCCACCCCAGTGGTAACGCAATATTGTTGGCTACTCCTGTCAAGACAAAACCCCCTCTAAGACAGTGCTCCAGAAATAGTGTGCGAGATAATATTTGTGACAGCAACGAGACAACTCTAAATGTAAAACACATTTCAATTAAACTCCTCAAATTTTAGTTAACATACGTTCTTTAGAGCATTTTAGGCAATTCGATTATACCAAATTGAATTATTTATAGAGAAATAGAGACACTAATACAATTGCGTAATTCTAAAGCTCAAATGTATTATACTGTATATGTACTTCATGGTTAATTTAAATTCCATCTGGAGAAGTAGAGCAAATTAAAGCATTATCAGAAAATGTATAGCGCACAGTACACACATAAATTAGTCTTTTCAAACACGAACGTCTAAAAGCTTAACGATCATTTTTTCAATGATAAAATAATAATTAAAGATTTCTGGTGGCTGTTGAAGTTTAGTTTGACATTATAAAGTCTTCAAAGTCTTCAATACGGCTTTACCGAAACAAAAAACATTTTATGGCTTAGACATTTAAAACATCATCTCGTAGACATCCAACGCCGTTGACCCCAGCAAATTCACGAAAAAGCTCTATTGTGTAAATATTAATCTGTATAGAGGATGAAGTATTTGTAAAAACAGTATATGAAGTATAAATGCATAGGTATCGTGATTAAAGCGGTTTTCATTCTTATAAACTTCATGATAAAGGAATAATGTTTTAAGATAAGAACAATGGTATTTTACTATATTCTGCTCGCAGAAGAACATTTTTCAAAGAGTTTCATTCTTAATAACGTATTTAAGTTCAACGGTGTTTTTGTTATCAAAGTACTCAGTTTGCACTTAATAAACAGTTCGTGTTTTTCAAAGATTGTGAATTCTCAATTTGTTCAACATAATGTCATATAGTTGGTGCAATACATCGGCAACAGACGCCGATGACCAATTTGAAAAAAAAAATACGATTCATAAACGGCTTGAATACTAAATTTTTTCTAATAAAATTGCCCCATTTAAAACTTTATGCAAGTAAACCGATCTCGCCACAAACTAGTTTACCCGTTCCTCCAGATACTTTTAAATCAAAAGTGTCTTTATCATCGCGTATTCTCCCTACTTTTGATGGAGAGTGGTCGCTAATTTAAAATGTTTATTGACCGCTTTCATAGTTTAGTTCATCTAAATGACGAGCTGTCAGTAGTAAATAAATTTTCATACCTTCAATCGGTGCTGAGGGGTTTCGCATTGCTTACCATTAAGAACTTTGATTTTACGCACTCCAATTATCCTCTTTCGTACTATAAGCTGCGCTAAAAATATCGTAATATTCACCGTATTACATCCGCTCTTTGGCAAAACATTAACAAATTCCCTAAGTTAAATTTTGACCATTTGCCAAACTTACAAAAATTAATTGTTAACTTGCAGACGCTTAAGAAATTTGATCTACTTGTTGAAGAATGAGATTTCATTCTGGTACATGATTCTAGACCGCCTTGTTGTACATACGGTTCGCAATTTTGAAGTACATCAGAGTCCTATCTCTATTCCAACCTACACAGAGCTAATTGCTTACTTAGACTTGTAAATCCTTGTCAAATTTGTCAATCAATCATAAAGTCGATTTAAACAAAGTTATTCAGTCTAACAACACGCCCAGGTCTCGTTCCGCTGTTTCCATATTAGTGCATACCAGTCCTAATGTCATTAAGCGTCCACTTTGTCATGGAGATCATAGTCTTTATCGTTGTAATGATTTCGTTAAACTTTCTCCACAAGATCGCCACACCTTTGTCTAAAAACATAAACTTTGTATCAACTGTCTTAGTAGTTCACACGTTTTGACTAAGCGCAAATCCTCTATTTCCTGCCGCCAATGTAATGAATGTTATCATTCTTTATTACAGTTCCATCGCTACTGCTACTAGTAACAAGGCTTGTTTGAACCCTGCTTCAGCTGCCTCTACGGTTGGCGGCTCCGTCGAGTAGTTGGCATGCGTGTGACTACTATGCTCAAAGTCCCGGGTTCTAATCCCGACACGGTCCGCTTGAAAAATGTTAGACGAACATTTTTCACAAAAATACGCCCCTGTTCGGGTGAGAGATAAAATGGAGGTCCCGTGTGTGTGTGTGTGTGTGTGTGTGTGTGTGTGTGTGTATGTGTGTTGTCACGCACGTTAAACGTCCTTACCTTGCCTGGAACATCAAGGGTTCGGCAAAATTCAAAGTTCTCCAGATAAAAAAACTCGCGTCCTGGCCAATGTAGTACCTACGGATGAAGCATTGGAAAAAACAAATATAGTGCCTCTACGATTGTAGATGTCCTAAAACCCCTGGCACGCAGCTTTTAGGAATCACCACCTGAAGCGTACTTAAGGATCCATCTCCATTCTCCAAAGATCGCACTAAGGTTCCATTATCTACTTTCAAGGAATCGCGTTGTGGCCAGTAAGACATCAGGTTGCTACTCAATGGGCTAATGTTCTGCCAGGATGAAGTTCTCCTCTGACTTTCCAGCCCGAACTCAAACAAACGCGGACAACCATTTTCGGGGCAGAATCTGTGCAGGCCGATCTTCGCCCCGATCCGTCGAGCCCCTCTATTAATTTCGGTTTCTCATGTTTCTTTAGACCGTTTACGTCGGTTCTGCCCGTCGTGGTTCTCTTTTCTCCGACTGTTCGTCACGCAGTATCCATCGAATCACCTCCTTCACCTTCTCTTGGCTCTTCTCACCAGGCCAGCGATATTTGCTTCAAACTCTTGCAAATTTTCGTTAGTCTGTTGGTAACTGTTCTTCACCTAAGCATGGTACATTTGTTGCAGACGAGAGTCGCCGTACCTCATTTCTAGTCTGGATGTTAAGACCCCGTAGCTTCTTTGGTAATGGTCTGATATGATCCGCAGAATGTTCAAGCCTCGCCTCGTAGCGAGATAATCAATGCGGTTGCCCTTTCACCATCGTTTCAGCCGCTAGCTCTCGTGGCAGCTTAGGATTGTGTAAAATATGTCTGCCAAGGTGAATTTCAATCAAATGTGGGTGGTTTTACTATGAAGCTTGAAGTTTGTTCATATTCCCGAACATTTTCAAATTCTGCGGCGTGCTGTTGTATCAACGAAACTGTGGTCTCCGGCGCTTGTACTGTTAAGAAATTACTTCGTCCTATTGTATGCGAAGTCTTGCAAAGGTTTTGTGAAAGGTTTGCGGCGGTTCGTTCTTATTTCGACTGACATGAAGTCCTCCAGAAAAGAAATAATATCACTATCCATTTACTGTTCAGTACGAATTTTTGGCATGCAAATAGAAATCGTTCAAATATTTTTTCCCACTACAATCCCACAACTTGACACCGATGTAACAAAAACTGTATTTGCAAAAACATCAGTTCCTTATTTTCAAACTGGTAATACAAGCCTTTTCAACAACTCGCGGCTACAACCAAATTTCTAAAAGCTCTCACGATAATTCACCTTACGAACTAATCGCTAACAGTACTAGTATTATCTTCTTAACACTACGATGCTAATCTTCCTAATTAACTTATATCGATGCACTATGATTAATTTATATAGACATATTATCACTGCAATAAATTTACATCGATCTCTACAATAATTTATCTCACATAGGGTACTTTATTTGTACCGCTAATTTATATCAGGTCACGACTTTCAAAGTTTTAATAAGAACTTAACTTCCCAACTGACATCGTGATCAAAACTCAATTACAACTGATTTGCAATTTGACCGCAAATTTATATAGATTTCAAAATTCGTCCGAAAAATGTAAGCCGGGGGGGGGGGGGCATCAATCATCTTTTGTGTACAAACGCCTAACTGTGTTCCAATGTAATTATTGCGGCCACAGACAGACTGATCGACGCTACATTAATTTCTGTAACCAATCCATGAAACAAATTCTGTCTATGATTTTAGAATATCGATGAAATGGGCTTAGGCATACAGAAGAAGCACTGCACCTTTCCTATTAACGTGATTCATATCATTCATCACAACTTGGTTTTGGAAAAGCTTTCAGCCAAATACATTCCAAAGTATTTGAATGTCAATAAGGAGGGTTTGATTGAAAACGTTGAAGAAAATATGTTGCCATTTTAAAAAAGGTTCTCCAAACTTTTTGGATCCGTATGTTACGAGCGAAACGTGAATCTACCACGACTTTGGAAAAGCTTTCAGCCAAATACATTCCAAAGTGTTTGAATGTCAATAAGAGGAGGGTTTGATTGAAAACGTTGAAGTAAATATGTTGTACATATGTTGTACATATCCGTGTACAAAAGTCGGCTGGAAAGGTTCTTGTTTCCATTTTTTTGATACAGAAATAGGACAATTGTGATAATTATTTGAAACAGGAGAAATTATATCACAAAAACATTCTGGATTGCAACCAAATTACATAAAATATTTGTGGAAAAGTTGTGAACAAATTGCCAAATGTGTGTCCATTTTTACAATAATCTAATAAAGTAAACCGTTTTCGTCATACAGAAAACAAAGCAATAAAAATAAATACAGCACAATGTTACAAAACCATTTTTATAGACACATACATAAATAAAAATGCAAGACAAGAGTAAAAAATGACTAATTCAAGAAGTGTGCACAAAATGAATAATTATGATATGACTAACTGTTTGATGGATTCATCAAGTTTATTCATAACATTCGCATCACAATTAATCACACCTGAAACGTTTTATAATATACGAAAGAAACTGTTCTTGGAATACTGAGTAATTGGCAACATTCAGAAAAATACATCATCATCATCAATGGGATTTCAGTCCTAGAACTGATAGGACGCGTACCTCCATTATTTCCTATTCTGAGCTAACCTACACTGTTTATTGCGCGGGGGTCTTATAATTTTATATATGGACTTACCTCCGCGTTGTTTTATTGTTCTAAGATGTAGTTCCTACTCTTCAACTAAGTGGACTGTATGCTATTTATAGTACGCGTTACTTTTGCACTTTCACTGTGTTTTTTAGGGGTTTATCGATAAATTCGGCGGCACTATTGACTAACTCACTTTACCGAGCCGAACCAACCGTTTCGCTCCGATATCGATGAGAGAGTGTTTCTGTCACTACCCCTTTTTCAACTTATTTACACATGCACAAACGAAGTTTTACGACAGGATATAAGGGGACAAGGAATGACTGTTTTACTATTTGATGTACAACTACAAATTTAAAATAACTTAAAATTAACCACGCGAACGTGCGACAAAGAGACCGAACATACACATTTCCCATAAATTCCCACAGCCTACATGTTTCACTATCTGTGTGCAATAGTAAATCTAGGTCTACCTCTACCTTTCTTTTTTACCTTCTCTGCTTCAAACGTTATGTCGCGCTATTCCCTCATGACTTAGTATGTGTCCCACATCATCAAACTCTCACATTTTTTTATTTTTTTCCATGTATTTCTTTCTTCCCTTATCATTTCGACAATCTCTTTATTCGTAACTTTGTCGGCCCCATAATATCTTCATCATACGTCTGTAACACCATATTTGAAAGGCTTCTACCTTTTTCTTGTCCGCTTCTACCACTGTCCACGTTTCACAGCCGTACAGTGCCGTGCACATGTTTTCAACAATCAGAAAAATACCTATCAATTCTAAATTCAATTTATTTGAACACTGTTACATGTTAGGAAAAATTGATCGCGTTTTTTAAAATATGATCTTTTTCGCATTCTAATACAATTATGCATGCATAGTAATTACTTAAGGCATCTGTTACGTGCCGAAATCGGCACTAAACATTTCTCAATTAAGTTTTAATTTGTAAGAATTTCGCGCCATAAATTTAAAAAGGACGTGTGCGTATTTCCGTCACTTCAGATAGTGCGTTGCGCAAGATTTGCGCCGACGCGGTGTGCGAGGAAGGGTAATTTCCGGTATACGCGTGACGGACTGGTGTCGGGACTCTCGAAAAAATTAAGTGATTTTTGTGTCTTATCTTGTCTTCTCTTGTAGATATGTAGGTTTCCTGTTATCTTGTACCTGATTATCGTTCCTCCCTTATTTCTTTTACCGTACCGCTACAGAAGAGAGAAGACAATTGAATTTGGATTCGACCGGGCCAACAATCACCCACGCCCGAGAAGGATCAACGGCGGAGCCCGTCATCATGGAGTAGCGTTGGAGCCGCCCTACATGTTTACGTGAGTACCCCTTTGGGGTTTTCTTTAAATTAATATAACTTTTTATTGTGTTGCAATAATTTGAATATCGATATGACGTAATCTTTTATTTGCGCATCATATCGCAATTATCTAACATTGCTACCAACTGACTGTAGTGGCTCGCGTACCCGCGCGACGGGGGTATAATACATCACCAAATAATGGTTTCAGAACGCTTCAACAGCATCTTCAGGTATTAAAAGCGTTGATTATGCACTTTGTTCGTCAGGTATAAAAACAAATTTAAACCGTAAAGCCATGATCCATGAATTTAACTTTCAGTGCTTAAATATTCAGTTATTTCGGACGAAGGGATCAGTGTCGTGATGTTGAACAATACAAGCACCTGCGAGATGTTTCTTCTCATTTAGATGAAGACTTCTGTGACTTTTTAAATTTGTATACAGTCATATACTCTGCACAAATACAGAAATCAAGCAAGGTACAACGGTGGCGAGGCGTTACCCATAAATTAAAACAGAATATGCCTCAAAGTAAAATTAGCTATTTATAAAAATAGGGAATTATTGCAAAATTTTGGAGTAACGAAATTCACTTTGCTATCCTTTATTCGGTACAATACAAGTTTATACACAATTAGTTACGAAATCTTTAATGGGCCGAGATACTGCGATACAGATCACTGATGATAATTACTACAATAGTCATTTAATTCGTAGCACGGTTTATACAATATTAACTGCGTACCGTTAATTTATTTACACAAACACTAATAGATTATATACTAATTTATATAAAGATTATAGTGTATTTATTATGATCATTTAAATATCAATTAAGTTCGTACTACTTGTGAATTAAAACTTCGATTGACTACCTGTCGGGTCGTACGGTTTATATATCACACTATACTTATTTCAAAGTCTTCTAGATTTTACGAGGTCAGGATTCAATCCCCCCTTTTGTTTGCTTTATATGATTTCTTTAAATACATCTTGTAGCCGTCAATCAATTCATTATTCGTTCAACAGCTTTGCCTCTTTCAATTCCAAACGTTACATTAGTTACGTTTGAAGATGCGTGAACAAAATGTTCTTCCTAACTAGATTTCCCATTCAGGGTATCATTCATAAATACTCGTTAACACGAGATAAGAATGCTAACCAATTTACCTTAAATGTAAAAGAAATCTGTAGAAAATACAAAAAAAATATGCCACAAATACAATTTTAATAACGTATTCGTGAAGTGTCTTATCATATAGTCTAGCACAAAAAATGACGGTCATCCATACTAACCTTCGTACATTTTATATTGAAATTTCTCACAAATATCCAGAACAAAAAATTAAATTTTCGAGCATGCAATAATCCGGGAATAGATTTTAAAGTTAAAAGTTGATCGTTACTGTTCACTCGAAGTTCCAAATACTTGTTCTAGAGACGTTTTGACATGTATTAGAAACAATGCCAGTGAGCAAGAACTTGCGGCCAAAAAAATAAGGCGGCTCCGTGGCATAGTTGGTATACGTGTGACTACTATGCCCAAGGTCCCGGTTCAAATCTCGACACGGTCCGGTTGAAAAATGTTAAGCGAGCATTTTTCACAAAAACACGGCCTTGTTCGGATGAGAGGTAAAATGGAAGTCTCGTGTGTGTGTGTGTTGTCACGCACGTTAAAGATCCCTCTTGCTTGGAACAGTAAGGGTTCGGCAAAATAAAAAATTTTCTAATGTAGTACTTTCGGATGGAGCATTAAAAAATCGAATGTAGGAGCCGAAAAGAAAGGGAACCTCATGGCTTAGTTTGTTCGCGTGTTACTACTGAGTCCAAGGTGCCCAGGTTCGATTCCCGAGACGGGCCGCTTGAAAAATGTTAGAAGAGTATTATTCACAAAAATACGCCATCCTTCGGATGAGAGTAAAATGTAGGTCCCGCGTGTGAGTTATCACGCACGTTAAAAATTCCTACCTTGAGGTTCGACAAAATTCAACATTTTCCAGGTTAAAAAAAACTCGCTTCCTGGTCAATGTAAAACCTTCGGGTGGAGCATTGGAAAATCAAATGTAGGACCGAAAAGAAACGTTCGAATGAGAACTACATGGTGCGTTCGTTTATCGATTTTGGGTATAATCGGTTCGTTAGTGAACAGGTTTTGAATGCTTAATGCAAAGTACATATTTACAATTAGTCACAAAACAAACCACCAACCCTATAGTTCAACATATAAAAAAAATCGACATTGCAGTAATGGTGAAATTTTGTATTCGCCAGCAGCGAAAAATAAATATACACATTTTTTTATTCTATTATTTTATTAATCCCGTACGCTCTTTAGCCGCCACCATGGCACTTGATTAGTCAAAGGTTTTGTCCATTGTTCTGAAAAACAAAGTGTAGTTATTAAATGCCAGTTTTTGTTAAACTTACATATTATTAAGACATGCAACACAAAGGCTCTAATCAAATGGCAATTGTGAAACCACCAGGTCTTGTCTCACTATTTAAACTGTGCAGTCTATTTATTTGGAATTTTTGTTTTCGCGTTACCATTTTACCATAATATCAATATAATACAGGGTAATTTAGAACTATCGAATTAATCTTCTAGGAGTTATTTAATCCAGCAATACAAAACATTGGAGTACAAGAACCCATGCCCAAAAATGTTTCCATAAGGCGCTGTTCTACGACGCTTCAAGACAATTATGTACAAAAAAGTGTTTTTCGAGTTTTATTGGATTTTATTTTAAATAATAACACTGTTCGGTTTCTTTGTCGCACGTTCGCGTGGTTAATTTTAAGTTATTTAAATTTGTAGTCGTAAATCTAATAGTAAAACTGTCATCCCTTGTTCCCTTATATCCTGCCATAAAAATTCCTTCTGCATCTGTGAATAAGTTGGACTATGAGTAGTGAACAAACACCTTCTTATGGATATAGAAGCAGAACGGTCGTCGGTTTCTTCGTTCAGTACCGTAAGTTAGTCAAGTGCCGCAGACTTTCGTTGTTAAACCCCTAAAAACCTCAGTGCAAGTGTAACGTAACATAGACTCAATTCGCATACAGTCCACTTGGTTGAAAGAATAGGAACTGCAGCTTAGAACAACAAAACACCGCGGAGGTAAGTCGATATATAAATTTATAAGACCCCCCGCGCGTGAACAAACACTATAGTAATTGTACAAAATGCCGTCCTTGAACTTAAATGCACCAGCATATGACGCCACAAAATGCAACGCAAAAGCTGTTGCGCGGTTGCAGCAAGAACGCTACCCGCAAGGCAACGTCCTAGATACATAAGTTTATTGCTATTCCTCGCCGGCTTACCGAGATGGCACGTTTAACACGACATGCACGACACGTGTAGAAAGAACAGTAATAATAGTACGTTTTGAGGAAGAAATCCTTCAGCGAGTGGTAGATGTTCCCTCGATTAGCACGCGTCAACTTGCACAAGTTATAGAGCGCGGCAAAACTTCCGCTTGGCGGGTATTACACGAGCAACAACTTTATTCATACCATTTCTAAAAAGTTCAAGATTTCACTCCAGTCGATCATCAGTGGAATTCAGTTTTGTCAGCGGTTGTTTCATTGGATTGTCGGACAACTCAATTTTTTAAGATTCGTTTTATGGATGGATGAGTTCAGTTTCACAAGAGAGTGCGTATTCAACAGTAGGGATGATCATATTTAGAAGAAAAATTCACATATGCTATTTCCTAGAAGTAATCAGCAACGTCAGTTTGTTAAAATATGGGCCGGCATTTGGTTATATCGTTTAGCGGGACCTATCTATAGGCATTTATTTATTGGAAGAAGTTCTGTTGGAACTTCTTGAAAATATTCCACCCATGTGTTTGACAGCAAAGTTGACTGCAACATGATACTGCGTTTGCAAATTTTTCTGTACAAGTCTGTCAGTATTTGGACCACACATTTAACTTTCCAATGCTCCACCCAAAGATACTACATTGGCCAGGAAGTCATAGATCACCACAGGTCACGCCTTCATATTTTGTGGGGACATGTAAAATCACTAATTTACGAAATACCAGTGGAAACAAGAGCAAGACCTGATTGCACAAATTACTGTAGCATTTGAAGTTGTTTAAAACGATGATCATGTACGTCGTTTATACATGTGCATTCTAGTTACAGGGGAAAATTTTGAACAATTAATAGTTATTATGTACAAAAAATTTAAATAAAATGCAATAAAACACATTTGTGCAAATAGCTGTTTTAGTTTCATACGGCCGTAGCGCTTTACGGACACGAGTTCTCATACTCGAATGTCTTCTATAGTTGCATTGAACATCCCTCGGAATTTGATCCAGCAGTTCTGAATCATCCTGTGTGTAGTTATACAATTACATGTTATAGATATATTTTCAGTTGATAATATTAACGCAAAAATTTTGGAATATTTTCGCTATTTATCTTGTAAAGTTATGTAAGAAATATTTCCCATATGTATTATTGTGTTTTAACTGCAGTAGAAGGGTGACACCGAACCCTTAAGACCTAATACTGATCCGTCCTAGGAGGGTTATTTCAGGTAAAAGCGATGAGTTTTGCACTAAGGGATCGAGAATAAGGGGCAGGTAGTCGGGAAGCTTAGATGAACATAGAGATATCTTTTTAATGGCGAGAAATCAAGTTAGCACGTGGTTACTCTATTTGTTTCATTTGTACGCTTAATTACATTGTAACTAAACTTGAGTGAATGTGTGGCGTTATAAATCTATTACTTTTGACAGTTATTTGAGTGGAAAATGAAAATAACTACAGAAACTAAAGCATTCCAAACTTTTTCTTGCTATTTTAATACTGAAAAGATGGAATTTGTTTTAACGGCATTATACTAGAACCGACGGAAATTTAATAGTAGGGGTATTGTATCAAAACAGCGAGTGTTCTTTTGCGCTTAGGTACATTTCCTCAACAAACTAGTTTGTGAAAATCCGCTAGTGACTGCAGCAATTATGTTATTGGCCTGTGTATCAGTACAAGAATCAGACCATGCACCCTAGTGTTATGATCATTGTATTGAAAGGTTAAAGAATTTTTATATTTGTGTAAGGTGCGGTAGAAAGTTGCAGGTAAATGCGAAATGAATTTCAAAGAGGGTGCTATAATATATTAGTCCCAATACAAAGAACACAGGTAATACTTGCTATTTCCTAGGGGTTAAACCATTGAGTGTTAGTAACAATTCTGTCAGGTAGGTCCATAGTAAAATTCCTTTAGAAGCAAGAGTAGGGGTCAGGTCAGTTGAATTCTTTCCTGGTAGAATAAATATTTTTATTTTTAATTTGTGTGTGTGCGTGCTTCTAATTTATTAAATTACAAATTTGTGAGTAATCACTGAGCGATTTGTGTGTATGTATTTGCATGAATTTAAAGCCACATTGATATTGAATTAAAAGTAATTTGCATGAGAGTCTATTAAGTGTTGAAATTAGTAAGATGATTCTTTAATTATCATGATGGCCATTTAACAGTTCTTGGGAGGTTACATTGCGTATTGTTTCCCCCTCTAACCAGGCGATCCCAGTAAAATGCGAATGAATGGTATGTATATACCTAAATTAATAGATTGAGATGAACTCATTGCGTGTTAATCTATCCCTTTGAGTTCATTGCACTTCTCACTATTAATTTGTTGAATGCATTGCGAGTTGTATCCCTTTGCATTCTGGCGGTAATTGAGGTCGACTCATTGTGCGTTGTATCCCGCTGAGCCATTGCAAGACACACTACCCTTTTAAAATCCGTTATTGCTATAGACAATGCGTGTTGTATCCCTTTGTCTATAAATTGCCGTTAGTAGTAATTCTGCTCAACACTGACCTAATTCAAGTTTCAACTATTGATTGGTGTATATTTAAAATGGCGTGCAAAATGTTTGGGCATTGTACGCTCACACCTTTTTTGTCTCTTATAGTTGTGATGACCACTTGCCAGGAAGCCATCCTTAGATATTAATAATTACTGCTATTAAGATTGTTGCATTAATTAAATACATTTATTAAGTTCTGTGTTTTCACGTCCAAACGTTTTTCTTACATTTGTTATAGTGGTTTGTAAATTATTGTCTAACTCGATGGTTTCGAATTAAAGTTACATGTCCTAAGCGTAAATTAGAATAGAACGAAATTTCAGAAGAAGATGAAGGTTGAGCGTACTGCAACTCCTGCATTTGCATATTTACTAGAAGAACTGTGGAGGTCTGTTTCGCAGACGACTTATTTTGGGGTTGTTTGTTTGTTCTAGTTATGTGTCGTATTTACTGGATGTGTGTGGCTGAGAAGAGACAGGCTGAATTTTTGAAAATCCCCTTGACAAACAAACTACTGTTCAGCACAGAAAAAAGCATTCTTAATGTTCTTCTGTCTCTTTGTCGCACGTTCGCGTGGTTAACTTTAAGTTATTTTAAATTTGTAGTTGTAAATCAAATAGTAAAACTGTCCCATTATATTCTGTCCTAAAACCTTTCTGCATGTGTAAATTAAGTTGAAAAAGGGGTAATGACAGAAACACTCATCGATATAGGAGCGAAACGGTTGTTCGTTCGGTATGAGTTTGTTACGTAATTCGTGGCAGTCCCTGTTCGGGCGCCAAATTTATGCTACGTTGGCTCGTAGCCGTGCGTAACAAAAAGAAAATCAGAGAAAAAAAAATGACCGGGCTCAATCGGTGAGTAGGGGGGGTTTTAGAAAGCAGACCAACCTACCATGTACGCGGCCGTAAGGAGTTAGTGATAATACCTGCAATAAAAAAATTAGTTAAGCAAACCTGAAAAAAAAAAAGAATAAGCATAGCAGCAATGAAACGTCTAAGTTATTCAGTACTTTGTAGAATGTAAATAAAAGAAACTGTTTAGATAAACTATATAATATAACAACGGTAAAAGCAATACAGAAAAATGTTTCGTACAAAGTAAGGTAATATTGGGGAGTAGCAGAAACGTTTCCTCACACACCAATTAAACATAAATCAGACAAAATGTTAAAAAAAATAAATAGATAAAACACAATTGATATGAGTAATTCAGTAAATAAATAGGTAAGACACAATTGGTACGAGTAATTTAGTAGTATTGATTTTTCTTTCTTTCTTTTTTTCTATGTTTTAAAATAGCATGCAAGTCTATTGTAAAAGGTATCAGAACGACAAAGATATGGTAAAGCAACGGATAGATATTTAAAGTAATAACCAGTAGGAAATAGTTCAACTTACAAAAGTCCTTCAGCAACGCTTCCTTGCAACGGAAGTGTGAGATTCAACGATGTTCTGCACTAGCGAAGCACTTCACCCTTGACTGTGAGGGTGTTGAGGGAACTTATCACACGTTACACTAATCACTAATCACTGGGGTTAGCAGCAGACATTATCACGCTGATGGAACCAGGTAGCATTGATAAATTTCTTGTTAATTCTATTTCCTGAGACAATAATTCCGAAATATTTTGTAACACAAATTGTAAAGAAAAATAGTAATAAGAATTTAGAATCACGGGCTTTCGAGGCACGATGTAATGCATGTCATCTGAGAAGTTCTTGCATTAAACTAACAGTAACGTGAGGTGTTTTATTTGCTACATATGGTAACAAAGAAAAATCTAATGCTTTTGAATAACGAAACTCACGCAAGCCATGATCTATTTTAGATTCTTTGTTGTTCGAAAATTCAGAAACTACAGTATCACTGTATTTAAATAATCCAAAGTATGCGCTACTCTCATAAAAAAGGGACCACGGAAACTTGATCGCACATACAGTTCCAAATATAAAAAGACAAATCAACTTCAAAAAACAATTAGCACAGCAACGCGTAATCACAAACAATTAGTAAAGTAACGCGTAAGCAATAAAACCGTCTGTCAATGACCTTAAAACCCGTGCGGTCGAGTAAACACATTCTACAGTTAAAATACACCTTTTATTTCACAAGAAAACAACTAGAATCGTGCCGCGTTTGTTCATGAACAATTCTAGGATTAATCCCGCATTAATTCTCACTATTTTTAAAGCAAAAAGGAACAGCACTTTTAACGTACTTATTAAACAGGAACAAAGAACAGACTCCACAATTCGTCGCTATTATAACCGCTTATCGACTATTATCTACCTCGCTAAATAACATAAGGAACATCTAAAACGTGAATGTCACAATCGTATCTAACAATTAATTACAGACCGTTTATCGTTTTCGATAAGTTGGAATTTATTTATTAATGAGAATTAATCTTCAATTTATCTATCTTTTAAAATTAATACACACGAGTTAAATTGCATACAATTCTAAAACATTCTGAAGTATTTCCTTTATACAAACAGCGATCCCAAAGAAACGATGTATTTTTAAGTACGCTAACAGAAAGGGAGCGTAAAATGTTAAGGTACGAAAAATGCCCGTTACAAATTAGTCAATAGTGCCGCCTAATGTGAATTTATTGATAAACCTCTAAAAAACTCAGTGAAAGTGCAAATGTAACACGTACTATAATTCGCATACAGTCCACTTAGTTGAAGAGTAGGAACTACACCTTAGAACAATAAAACAACGCGAAAATAAGTCCATATATAAAATTATAAGAGACCAGACCCCCCCGAGCGCATTAAAGATGGAGTTCATAACCAGATTATTTAATTAACTAATTAGTTCCTATCCTTTCGCTGCTCATTTATACTTAAATTTAATAATTGTCGTAGTTTTGATTATGTTTGAGCGTGTTACAAAGAGACTAACATCCTGTTTACACATTTAATGGTACAAACATTTGGTCGTAACGGTAGATTTTACAATATATCCCTTGTCCTTTGTCGCAAAGATTAGTGGTCCGTCAGTTTAGTTTAAGTAAACTAAATTTATGAGGGTTATTGTATTGTAAATCCTTACCTTATTTTTCGTCCAAGTTTCAGGAACCCACTCGCGTTCATCCAACTTAGTATAACAAAGGAGTTGGAATTTATGGGAAACGTTAAACGTTTTTGTCGGGCGAGCACTGTAATTAGTTGCATCTGTCTATTAATAATTTAATTTCGTTGATTAATTAGCGTATTAGCGTATTTGAGTACGCATTGTTTTTACAGTAATTTTTATTGTCGTTCATTAATCAAATATAGTTATATAAATTGATAAAGCTATTCTTGAAGCTAGATTTGTAGTTAAAAGGTTTGATCATATATACAGTAAAATTAATCAACCGGAAAATGTATCGATTGCTTTAATTAGAGCATCGATTAAAAGTGTCGAGCAAATTGAAACTCATTTCAAGTCTTTCTGCAAGGATATTTTCTTTGATGACGAGAGTAAACAATTAAACGAATTTTCGGCTCTTAGGGTGAAAATCGATGATTATCTATTAGATATTCGTATTATCGCTGAACAATGTGAATTAGATCGCGTAGAAAATAAGCCGAAGATGGAAAATATGAATAATTCGTTGTCGGTAAATAGTGGAATTCGCTTGAAACACCTTCCTTCCCCGCGTTCTCGGAACGCATTTCGGATTTTGAGAGTTATGCAATTTATAAGCGATTGATTCACGATAAGGTCAGTTTGTCACCCGTTGAAAAATTTTGCTATCTCGTTGATACACTAGATGAGTCGTCGCGTGCGTTAATAAAACATTTGCCATTAAACGATTGTGCATACGATGTAACCTATAAAATCATTACTAATCGTTTTCAGTCCAAGATGTTATTACTTTCGACATGCTTAAAATCTCGAGATTCCATGAAACAAAAAGGAAAATTCGTTAGCACTTCGGCTAAAACTTCTTTAATTGGTACCACCAATGATGGTAAAAATTGTAGTTTATGTCAAGCTGTGCATCCTATTTATAGATGTAAGCAATTGCTTGATAAAACCCCTCAAAAAAGATTTGAAAAGATTTGTACTAAATGTTTAAATACTTCAAATTCGATGAAAAATTGTAAGTTAGATTGGTCGTGTAGAAAATGTCAACAGTCGCACAATTCATTATTTCACTTCGGTAAATGAGAAAAATAGGTGTCTCCACGCAGACAAACTCATCGTCAACGGTTAGCGTCTCCTCGGAGAGCAGCGCCTGGACTTGCTTCTACTAGTAAACCTAGTGAAGACAATCTGTCGTCGGCAGTTGCGCATGAACAACCTGCCACCAACTCGTTAATTTCGACGTCATTAGAACATACAACCACGCTGTTAGCTACGGCAATGGTGTCGGTGTTAGGTTATACAGAAAAATTGCAACCCGTTCGTGTAATTTTAGATAACGGATCCATGGAAAGTTTTATTACTGAAAGGTGCCGTCAGAAATTAGGTTTAAAGAAACGGAGAGCCAATGTCACTGTTCAAGGACTTGAATTCGTCGTTGGTGTCTAGTACACTATCGTGTGTAGTCAGCCCCTCGGGAGCAAGGTCTCCAGCATATGAAATTGATTGTTATATTTTACCTAACATTTGCAATCAATTACCATCGCCGCCGATATGAGTCAAGGAATGGTCGCATACTCGAGGTTAGGCCTTAGCTGATCCTAATTTTAATATTCCTGGTAAGATTGACATGCTGCTCGGAGTGGAAATCTTTGCTCAGGTTTTGTTGAACGAGACTCGTTGGAGTGTCGCTAACGAGCCAGTTGCTATTAAAACAATCTTTGGTTGGATTTTAACGGGAAAGGCCGTTTCCCCTATTTCGTCGATTTTGGGAATTAGAAAATATTCCCTTCAAGAAACGCATTTCTCCTGAAGAAGAAAAGTGTGAAAAGGAATTTGTGGAAAATTATAGACGTAACAAGGACGGTCGTTTTGTATAGTGTCCTTCCCCTTTAAGATCTCTGAACCCTCATTCGTGGCTACGCGATCGATTTCTATTAAAAGATTTTTGTCATTAGAACGTCGTTTGCTAAAAAAAATCCTGAATTGTATTCGGATTATAAAAAATTTATGGAGGATTATTTGAAAAGCGGTCACATGGTTCAAGTGGAATCGCCTGAAAATTTGTCGGTTCATGAGAGAATGTATTACATTCCCCATCTTGCTGTACATAAGCGTGTTAGTACTACCACCAAGTTGCGTGTAGTTTTCGATGCGTCGTTACAGGATCAATATGTAAATTCGTTAAATGATAGCTTGGCTATTGGCCCTGCTCTGCAAAAGACATTGCAGTTTTGTTATTGCACTTTCGTGTACATATTTTATCCTTTAGTAATATTTTCGCGTGGTCAGATTCTACTGTTGTTTTGTCTTGCATTCGGTCTTCCTCGCATAAGTGGAAGACATTCGTTAGCAATCGCATTTCCCATATTCAAGAACGTATTCCTCCATCTTCCTGGTTTCGTGTTAAGTCCCAGGATAACCCTGCGGATTGTGCCTCACGTGGACTTTTAGCTTCAGAGTTGGGTCATCATCCATAATGGTGGACAGGAACTTCCTGGTTAGTGCGTCGTAGCGAAGAATGGCCAGTAACGTCGCTGTCAAAACTTATCGACTCATCTCAGATGGACGTCGAACATCGTACTCTGTCGTTAACAGTCGTTATGTCTGAGAATTTCTTAGATTTGATGTTGAATAAATTTTCAAAACTGCAGAAAATTTGTAGGATTATTACATGTATTCGTCATTTCATTCGTAATGTTCAATGTCCGGCAGATTTGCGTTCAAAATATTCTGAAGGTTTGTCTTTAGCTCAGTAGCAAGAGACTATACATTTATTGATTAAAAGGGTTCAAACAAATGTTTTTGCCCAAGACACTGCAAATATTAAAACTGGAAAACTTGTTAGTAAACAACTTGGTAGCCTTAGCCCGTTTCTAGATAGTCGTGATTTGTTGAGGGTGGAGGGTCGCCACTTATATAAGTTTGTCGGTTTAGATTTCTTAGTTAATAGCTATAATTATTTTTAAATATAAAATAAGTTAGTTCATACTTATTTTGGTGGGCGGTATGTTCGGTCTCTTTGTCGCACGTTCGCGTGGTTAATTTTAAGTTATTTTAAATCTGTAGTTGTAAATCAAATAGTAAAACTGTCCCATTATATTCTGGCGTTGTCCCGTTATATCCTGTCGTAAAACCTCCTTTGTGCATGTGTAAACTAAGTTGAAAAAGGGGTAGTGACAGAAACACTCTCTCATCGATATCGGAGCGAAACAGTTGTTCGTTCGGTGAGTTAGTCAATAGTGCCGCCGAATGTGAATTTATTGATAAACCCCTAAAAAACTCAGTGAAAGTGCAAATGTAACACGTACTATAATTCACATACGGTCCACTTAGTTGAAGAGTATGAAATACACCTTAGAACAATAAAACAACGCGGAAGTAAGTCCATATATAAAATTATAAGACCTCCCCCGCATTAAACACTTAACATTCTTAAAAATAACCAAAAAAAACAATATTTTAACCGCCAAAGGCAATTTAAAAATAGAGCCTGCCTATTCTCATTTACACACGCACAGAAACATAAAACAAAACAACTTACAACAATAAACAATACACAAAAAAGTTACAGCGCCCGTTCAGAAGACATTCTAAATTATATTATAATGGCTGCAGAAGTCGACTTCGCCTACGGTTTTTTGTGTTTAGTTTTTCGTTCTAATTATTTTCGTATCGTATTCATGGGTGTGTGCGGATGAAAATGGACAGACCGAATTTTTGAAATTGCCAAGCGCATTTTTAAAAATTCAGTCTGTCCATTTTCATCTACACAAACACCGGAATACTACACAAAAACTTTAGACCAATAAACAATACAGAAAAGAAATTATGGAAGAAAATATTCCTCAAAAACTTGTTCAACATGCAAAAATACACACAGACACGAAAATAAAACATTTTAAAAAATTTAGCCTGTCCATTCTCTTCTACACACACCCAGAAACTATACAAAAGACATCGGAACAAAGAATAGTATATAAAAAAGTTACAGCACCTGCATGGAAGAAATCGGTCTTATTACGAATACGTTCTCCTTTAGAGGCGCTATAGCTTATTTTGAGTTTTGTTCTAATCCTTTTTGAATCGTGTTCCTGGATGTTCGTGGATGAAGATGAACAGGCTGAATTTTTGAAAATGCCCCCTTGGCAGTCACAATACTGTTCCTCACAAAAGAAAGCATTCTTAAAAAATAATAAAAGGAGAATATTGTCTGCCAAGGGCATTTTCAAAAATTCAGCGTCCATTCTAATCTACACACAAGAAACACGATACAAAAAGAATTACAACAATAAACAGTACACAAAAAAAAGTTACAGCGCCCGTTCAGAAAACATTCTAAATTATAATAGTAGACACATAATGAAGTTAAATGTTTGAATGAAGTAAAAGCAGCAGCAAAAGGGCTCAATCGATAAATTAATTAATGTTAGGATCTATTCTTTACAACTGAAATACTGTAAATTAATTGTTAAACGTACGAACCAATATGTACATCCCGTCTGTTGTTATAAGTTCAAAAGGAAAACCACCAAGAAATACTACAGGTGTATTAGAAATAATATGCTGTTTGCAGTGTTATTTAGCCAGATGTTTAAAAAACATTTTGGCTCTAACTGTGTCACAACTACGTTTTTGATTTTTTCTTACATGTTTAAGATTTGATAAGATACTCGACTAGGCGAAATAGAAAATAAATAGACGAACTCGCACTTGAAAAGTAATAAATATTATCATAGACATAAAGTACGTTGTGTAATTGACAAAAAATGTAGGATTTAAAAGACTATGCAGCTTTAAGCAATATATATCGACGAAACCCAATAAATATGGCATGAAAATATTCGCTTTAGTGGGTGCAAGACCACACATTAAATATATGATGGAAGACAACCTAAAAGTATCTCCCTACCAATAAAAATGGTTTGTCAAATGTAGTTAGTATGGAGGTAGGAATGCCACCCTTGACAAACGGTTTACCAGTTTTCCTTTGTTCAGTATATTGCCAAACCCTCAGAGTTTAACATGCTCAGGGACTGGAAAAAGTAATCAATTTGTTAATACAAAGTGTCCTTCGGTCATTCCAACATCATCCACATATTTTATTTCCATTGTTCTCATCAACTTGGAAATGCAGTCGCGAAAATATAAATAAATACCAAATACTATAGACAAATTATACATAAAAGAAAGTAACAAACAGAACAATAAAATCCGAACAGGTATGTGTCCCAATACTTATATTTCCGGTCCACACAGGTAAAAATGCAGTCAATGCCAATCTACACCTGGATCAACAGAAAAGATAATGCAAAACACCGGATCTGCAGGGGTGCTTGTCTTTGCATTTTATATTTCTTTACATATAAATAATCTGTTCAGTAACAATCTCAAAATATGACGGTTCCTGCTGATATCTAAACATGCATTATTTATGAAAAGCTTTTGATAACACAAAAATTTTTGGAAAGAAAGGAATTTCTTTGAAAATTAAGAGACGGAAAATGTAAGTGAATTGCAAAACAAAATATTACTATATTTTGTACCAATATCTAAGAGAAACTTTGCAATTTCTGCAACCCACAGTAGTTTATTTATTCCTGATTACAATGAGCACATACATCAGCAGCTAAGGGTGCGTTGTACCAATCAAAGTTAAACCCGCGTTATACCTAACCCTGGGTTAAAACTTGATAATACGTTGTATAAAGAGGCAAATCCTAGGTTACCGTCGAAGCCCGGTTCAACTAAACTTGCAATTGGGACGGTTTAACCCCGGATTAAACATTCCTAGCCTCTGATTCCTGCTTTTTGTCTCGTTTCTATTCCAATACATTTATTAAATAATGGCTTCAAAAATGCTGAAAGGAACTTACTACTGAAATGAAGCATTTATTGAACTTGTAAATATTGTTTACTATAGGTGAGAGAGTGAATCACTTTCAAAAATGGAAAGATGGCGAATTCAAACAAAATTTTCGTTTTTCTATAGAGGTAGTACGATATATAATTACCAAAATTGAAAAAGAAATAGCTTCAAAAATTAATAGATAAAATACATATCATAATCAATTATTCCACTAATGTTTGGTATTTTAGAAATAATAAAGTTCCCACGCATTATTTTTCCCTCTATTGTTGTCAACATCCATCTTTTTACTTTCGATTGCAGAAGCAAATTGGTTTACTGTTTTTAGTAGAAGGATTATTTTCTTTTTCTACAACATTTTTAGCGCGTTTTCGTTTTTCGCTTGAACGCGACATTTTGCAAAAAAGGACGCAAAAACGTATACTCGCAACAAAACGAAAAAATCAGAAAATCTACATATTTATCCATAGGAACGCGATTGAAAATCACTATTTGACGTTATTTTAACAATAACAAACAGATGATCGTGGTTGCAATAAGCATGCGCGCAATTAAAACTTGCAAATGTCTACATTACACTACTACCAACACACAAATATGGAGTTACACTATTTGAAAATATTTCTTTTTGGTACAATGTAAAATGTTTTTAAACCAGAGTTAACTAATCCTGAAGTTAACTCGCGTTGGTACAACCCTGGTACAGCCCACCCTAAATTAAATCATTTTAAATGTTTAAAATATATTAGAAACTACGTTTTAGAATGTAATCAAAATAATAAAGTGTGTAATATACAATCTTAAAAACTATATCTGCTGCATCATTAAAGTTAAATAAAAACTATTTTGTTATAGTTGAAATTAAACACATTTCTTGTTTTAACAGAATGTGCAATTCGTATAAAAAATACATAATGCAACGGCTCTAGAATGCCTTTCACATTGGCCGTAAATTATTTTCTCAGACTTTCGTTGTCCTGATAACTGTACTTGATTAACTAAAGCTACGGCAATCGTTAATGTGGCCAACATCGCTCTGATGGTTCTAGAATCCAACCGATCTCAGTCACCTACAGTCGATGAGCTAAGGTATTGGATTTATATAACAGTAGTATTATTTGTGCAAAAGAAAACTAAAATGTTTTTGGAAATGCAAAGGAGATCAAGTGCACAAGAACAAAACTTTTAAATTAAACAAGAAGCGCACAACATTTAATACGTGCGTTATTAAACATATTCCATATAACTGAGATGCAAATGACTAAACCAACTTGTTCATATTACAACAAACTACTAAATAGTTGTAATAAATTCCTACAAGTATAAAAAATTGCGTGTCGTGGTGCGACGTAACAATAGCTCCATAAATTAGCCGGGTTGGTTTGTGATCACTAATCTCAAGGTTCCGGATTCGATTTTCGACACGACTTTTCGTGAAAAATATCTTTTTCGCAAAAAATGCAATTTCTAACAGATAGCGGCGCCAACATTGCGTGCACATGGACACTAGTGCCCACAAACGAAACTGTTTAAGTTGCTCTTTCGTTTGATGTATCATTTATAACTTAAGATTATAAAAATGTTATAAAAATTATAGCGTTAAAACTCCGATATTCTTTTTGAAACACGCGGTATATTCTTTCTAGTCCCTTATCTAGGCATGAATTTTTACTAATTAGGAATTTCTATAAATGTTGCTAGGCTAGTTTAACGGTAAATAGGTAAAGCAGCTGTTATCTTTTAAAAATAAACATATGTTCAAATTTATTTCTATTCAATATTAAATTTCCGTAATTATTTCTTAAGAAAACAATTTTATAACTAAATTGACTGAACGAGTTCATTAGATATTTAGCGCTAGTTCGCGTTGGTTCTTCAATGTTAAATTTAAAAAAAAAACAATCGGGCAGTTTCAAATCCTTACTATGGAAAACGTGCTTTTAGTTTTTACGTGACTGGTAGGTAATTCAATGGTGATATTCCTTTAATAGAAATGTTAATATTTTTAACTCAGTTTGTAATCAATATTCATCGGTTCTTCGGACTAATGTTTGCTTAGTCGTATGTTGCCCCCTTTCTTTTTTAAAAGATTCACCTTTTCTTTGTACTATTTAATTTTAGGAGATTTTTTAAACCGCGCATGGGAAAGTACTCCATTATTACTTTTAATTTAAGCACTACGTGTAAACTCCATGATTTCTTATGTTTACACGCTAAAATCGCAATGCGGCTGCGTTTTCAAGGTCTAAGAAAATATTGTTTGCTGATATAATACCGAAAATCATAGTCCACTGTCCGGAAAGGCAAAGCCGAGTCTTTGTGGAATTTACACGCACAGCTTAAATTAAAAATAATAATGGAAGACTTATCCATGCAGGGTTTTAAAAAAACCCCTAAAATTAAATAGTAAAATGAAAAGATAAGTCATTTTCAAAAAAAAAGGCGCAACATATACCACAAAAACTTACTTTATCGTCATAGCACATTTTGTCTGATTGCCGTATATGTAGATCAAGTTAGGATAAAGATGGGTACCCATTGTAGCTGCCCATCTCCTTTACAGCCTGTATGAAGGAATAGCTTATGATGATGACCGACAGGTTTTCTGTACTCCTGGACGGAAATAGATTGACTACCTTCTAGAAATGTGAAGAGCAACACTTTAGGCGCTAGATTTATTAAAAAATTTAGAGTTCTATATTTAAATGTACTATTGTAAATATGTGTCTTTTTATGTACATGTATGTTTCAGTAGCTTCTAGTCAAAACAAATTCGGCCTGCATCAACAAAGTAAGTAAGTATTCAGTATGTATACGTTTCTGCAGCTGTGTATGTATGATTAGTATTAATTGATTGCTGTGCCCAATACAGATTATTATTAATACGCTAAATACGCTTAGATTTGTTATCCTAAATTATAGGACAATATTTAAGGAGTGTATACTGGCGCAGTTCTTTTGTTTACAAAATAACCTTCGATTTCATTGTTGCTAGATACAATTAGTATTTAAGGAGTGGGGAATACATATCTTTGTTCTTAAATATTGTTTTGCATCCAAATTCCTAGAAATTATTTTTTGTTAAAATAATATTCTGTGTTTTCTGGGTAATTAGTCTTTCAGGTACAGATGTGAGAAGAAAAGATAAATTTGTTTGTGAGTATGGATGTTCCATTCTATAGACACACATGCCACACCTAGCCTGTACCTCAAACGGTGTTTAGCATGGCATTTATTTTCTTGCTCTTTCTCTCCTTTCCTTTGTTAGTCCTGTAACTTTACACAAAGAAAATCAAAGAAATGACCGGGCTCAATCGGAGATTGGGGGGGTTTGTAGAAAGCAGACTGACATATAAGGTATGCGGCGGTAAGGAGTTAGTGACAATACCTGCAAGAAAATTAGTTAAGCAAACCTGAAAAAAAAAAGAATAAGCATAGCAGCAATGAAAAGTCTAAGTTATTCAGTACTTTGTAGAATGTAAATAAAACTATTTAGATAAACTATATAATATAATCACGATAAAAGCATTACAAAAATTTTTATCACAAAGTGAGGTAATATTGGGGAGTAGCAGAAACGTTTCCTCACACACCAATTAAACATAAATCAGACAAAATGTTAACAAAAGATAAATAGATAAGACACAATTGGTATGAGTAATTCAGTAGTATTGATTTTTCTTTCTTTCTTTTTTTTGTTTTATGTTTTAAAATAGCATGCAAGTCTATTGTAAAAGGTATCAGAACGACAAAGATATGGTAAAGCAACGGATAGATATTTAAAGTAATAACCAGTAGGAAATAGTTCAACTTACAAAAGTCCTTCAGCAACGCTTCCTTGCAACTGAAGTGTGGGATTCAACGATGTCCTGCACTAACGAAGCACTTCACCCTGGACTGCGAGGGTGTTGATGGAACTTATCACACGTCACACTAATCACACCTACGCATTTCACTGGGGTTAGCAGCAGACATTATCACGCGTCGGAACTATGTAGCCTTGATAAATTTCTTGGTAATTCTATTTCCTAAGACATTACATGTGATTTTTCCAATGCTCCACCCGAAGGTACTACATTGGCCAGGAAGCGAGTTTTTTATTACCTGGAAAATTTTTAATTTTGCCGAACCCTTGCTGTTCCAAGCAAGGTAGGGATCTTTAACGTGCGTGACAACACTCACACACGGGACCTCCATTTTACCTCTCATCCGAACGAGGGTGTATTTTTGTGAAAAATGCTCGCCTAACATTTTTCAAGCGGACCGTGTCGGGATTCGAACCCGGGACCTTGGGCGTAGTAGTCACACACATACCACTACGCCACGGAGCCGCCTTATTTCCTAAGACAACAATTTCGAAATATTCTGAAGCACTAGTTTAATTTCAACTGGGACCAAAGGTATATTATTTTCATAAACATCCCAAAAAGCAGTGAGAAACTTCAACCAATACCTTTGTAAGCCGGTAATCTGTTATATTTCACAAATAACGAAATTTGCGCAAGCAATGATCTATTTTAGATTCTTTGTTGTTAGAAAATTCAGAAACTACAGTATCCACTGTATTTAAATAAGCCAAAGTATGCACTAATCTGATAAAACAAAGGGACACTAGACTAGATCGCACACACATTAATCCTAAAGAAAGAATCGGTCAGTTTAGTAAGTTCTACGACTATTATTTCACAAGACAAACAACTAAAACCACAAATTAGTAAAGTACGCGTATCACTAAAGTAAGTCCGTCAAATGTTCCTTAAAGCATTTGTCTCACAAGAAAAACAACTAAAAACAATTAGTAGGCACGCGTAAGCAATAAAACCGTCCGTCAATGACCTTCCAACCGCACTTGCGGTCAATCAAACACGTAACATATAAAGCATACTTCCTTCAAAAGTAATCAGTTAACATACAACTTTTATTTCACAAGAAAACAACTAAAATCGTGCCGCGCTTGTTCATGAACAGTTTGAAAATTAATCCCGCATTAATTCTCACTATTGTCAACAGCAAAGAGGAAACAGTATTTTTAACGTACTTAGTATATCGAACAAAACTCCGACTGTTCATCTGTTTCTGCAGTTCGTTGCTATTACAACTTTTATCGTCTCTTATCTAGACTTGTATATCCCCATAAGGAACAAAATTTATATTTACGGCAAGACAAGAACGATGCAATCTATTCATTATAACACGACACATTCGTCGACGAGTTAATAAATATTAATTATAGAAATAGTAATTTGTAGAAATGTATTTATAAATTGGGAAACAGCGTGAAATGTTAAAACTACAAAAATGCCCGTTACAGTCCTTTATTGCGGTTAAATGACCTAGTTTAAGGGTCATTAGCTAGCTTCTTCGTTATCTTTGAATGCTAAAAACATACTCAAAAGTTGTTGCTATTCTATAAAGAGTTTTCCATAAAGTACTCTTCGAAAAACAATTTTACAATATGTTAGTCAAACTAGTTCATTATATTGCAAGTGTTAGTTCGCATGGTTTCTTTTGTAATAAATATTAATAATTCCAATTACCTGTTACAAAACTTGCACCTTATCATGTGACTGCCTGCATTATAACCCATATTCTTAGAATTTTAACCCACATCCTTATGTTCTTTGAATCAATGCTTATTTGGCTGTAACAGAGAAAATTGCACTTTGTCGTGACAACATATTTCGGCACTTATTGAATGATGTGCTAGATGAACGTAAATTAAGTATTGTACAGAAAAGTGTTTTATACATATCATAAAATGGCATTTCCAATGTGCATTAACTATAGCTTCATTTAAATAATTTTTTTTCTAACAAGTTTCTATCAGAAGATTCTTATTTAACAGTTGCTTAATGTTAAATAAATTTTTCCAATATGTAGAATAATGCACAAAATAAAAGACTAGTAGAAATGCTTTCCAAATAGTTTGTGATTAAAAACACTGTTACGATCATTTAAGGTTTCTTAATTGTGAGTTTTGGCAGAAGTCGTAAGTATAACGACGTATCTTCTATATTATTATTTAATAATGCAGACAAAATAACTGAGCTGTAAGAATATGTTACTCATTAAAAAGCACCCCAAAAATTATTTTTAGTAAACAATATTTTAGGCAATTTTGTATATTTAATTTAGGGATACGTTAACATATTTGTGTAATATAGTTATGAAAATAGGTTTGAGTGTATTACTTTTGTGTTTTCGTAGTAGCAATTTTTATACCACGGGAAAGGAATGTTAAATATAATTCCCAGTTTGTAATAGATATGTTATTTTTCCAACCACTCAGAAAAGCAAGAAGTGGTAGTGGTTTTATTGGAGAAACCAGCTGCTGTATTAATTCTTGTCGTAATCCGCTTATCTTTAACTACTTGTGTGGCAGGGCATATTGACAATGTAGTGAAGTTATACTTGTAGTTCCTTTACCAATTCCTTACCTTTATATTACCTTGTTTATGTTTTGGAGAAAGCAACAAACTTGCCATGGAAAGAAATCCTAATTAGAAGTGGCAACCTGCATCCACGTCAAACACTGAGGCATATCGTATTCCATACCTAGCTTGCTAATATACATTAATTTAGAAGCTAAGCAGGATTATAATTAATTTACATGTTAATTTGAAAAGTAAATTTGCATTATTTTATTTATAGTTCAATGCAGGCACTCAAATAACTAGAACCAATACCTTTACCCTTACCAACAAATATTAAAATTCATCTTTTAAAGAAAACAATTTATTTACAGCAATGTGTTTGTACCAACCACTTATACCCTGAATAAAATAACAATAAGAAAGACATTCGTTATAAGCTGAAAAGTGTGCTAGAAACTTCCAATGTTAACGGTAAATATTTGGCAGTTACAGTACTTCAGAAACAATAGAAAACAAAATGGATAAATACATAAACATCGATCCTAAAAGAAATCAAGTTTAAAGATGGCTTCTTTTATTACTAATAACGTTTAAATAATTAATCCGAGCTCAAAATGTATAGCCACTTATAATTAATAAAAAATTAATTAGCAGCAAATATTAGAAAAGTGTATTTAATCACACTGCTGATAAGTATCTACAGAAACAATACATATTAATTTTGACTTAAATTACAAATTTATAAATAATTGATATTAAATAAAAAATAGAAAGGCATATTAGAAAGGAAGATGAAACGTATGATTTAATAGATTATTTGTTAAGCATGTTTAATTGCACAGATAGTCGTTAATGCATGGTCAGTGAAGTGTAAAAAAAAATAATAGAAAACGAATTTAAAAAATTATCTAAAAGAAAGTAAGTAGAAAATACATCACATAATTTATCTGAATAATCTCGTAGAGTTAACTTAAAATAATTTCAAATTTGGATAGTGGGTCCAACCATCTGAATACTGTTTAACTAATGTCCACTGGAAGTTTTAGAAGAAACGTCAAATACAACGCGATTGGTTGTAAGACTTTCCTCTACGCCGTGGTGAGGAAGATAAAAAACTTGACCTGTATAACTGAGGTCGGAAGGTGACATATGTCCAAGATTACGATATTCCTGCATAAAGGAAGTATATAATTTTTTGAATTCTGGATTTGACTGAAATTTCATCTTTAGAGACTTGAATCTTCTGAAAGCTGTATGCGAAGAATCCCCCAGAACAGAAGGGGTTTCCTTGAAAGGAATGGAAACAATAAAACGACCATCAGTGTCCCTTTTCGTAGTTGCAGAAAACTGTCTTTCACGGAAATTTTCCTCCTGCGATAGGACCTTTTCGGACGGATACTGTTCCAATTCCCAGAAACGAACGAGTTGCTCTTGAACTGGATCAATAACCGAATGAAGACATTTTGTTCGAATCAGCATGTCAGAGCCTAACGGACCAGCAATAACATAACCAAATCGAGTTTTTTGAAGAATAGGAAATTCGGACCTAATTGAAATTGTCCAGAACATAAAATCTTAAAGAAGACTTGATAATATCTACATGCCAGTTAGGTAGATTGCTGGTGATATTGTCAATGACAAAGCAGGAAATTGTCAATTTGAACCACAAATGATACAAAGAATAAAGCGTGATGTCACAACGTGAACGCATTTGCAAAGTGGCCTTGCTAAGACCGGAAATCGTAACATCAACTGGTTTTGTAGGAAGTCTCAACCTCTTACAAATATCTGAAGTAATGAAATTCGATTAAGAGCCTGAATCTAACAAAGCCCTAGCTCTGAACAATCTGCGGTTGGAATAGATAGTTTGTGTGCACACGGTAGGAAGTATTACTTGGGAAGTATTACTAGAAAAGGCAGAAATTGTATGCGAAGAAGCGCCACCCACAAGTGTTTGTTTGCCCTGGGGAGACTAGAAGTTTGCGAACGTTGAACGTTCTCATGCAAAAGCGTATGATGCTTTAACTTGCAATTCCTGCAAGTAAGGTGACAAGAACATTGTGAGACAAGATGTCGCTTGTATAGGCAATTGAGACATAGTTTCAACTCCTTTACCTTTGAAATTCTGTTTTGTGCTGATAACACCTTAGAAATTCAGTGCAGCAAATGAGAACCTTGGCAGCTATAGCAACCGCATGAATTACTAGATGTCACAAATGTTTTGACATTAGCCTTGAATTTTTCATGCCTCTGGGGCACAACCGTAGATTTTTCTTTTACAGTGGAAAGCAAATCCGCTTGGGACATTAAGAAGTCTTGAAATTCTGCAAGAGTTCGTAGCTCTTGAGGTAAGGATTTTTGAACATACTCCCACTCGCTAAGAGTAGTAGGGTCGAGTTTGTTGGCAATAACATAAATAAGAAATGTCTCAATCAGTGATTTGTCGTCTGAAAAAAGAGCATAAAGCACCAACATGTTTGGATAAGAAGTTGTTTATTTGACGAAGCTTGTCAGTTGACTCTTTTGAAAGAGATTCGATGTTGAATAAAGATTGGACATGATTATGAACAATCATGAGTGTATTATTGTTCCTTTTGCACAACGTGTCCCACGCTAGACGAAAATTGGACGAAACGAAGTCTAGAGGCTGGATAACCTGAAGTGCCGATCCAGTAAAAGAAGCCCTCAAGTAACGAAACTGCTGGATGTCGCTAATGGACGTATATTAGAGCCAGTTTTCTAGATTTCCAGAATAGCGCGATAAATTTATCATCAGAAGTTTAATGAAATGTGAACTGTGCGATTCTGAATGATTTGATCGCGAACTTGAAGAACGAGATGGTCCACGAAATTCGGGTAAGTCGGAATTATTGACTTTTTCTAGAATCATTGGTGCAACAGAAGCGATTCCAAAGAAAGATTCTTCAAAGAAAATGTATTAGTCTTCATAAACCGAGTCGTCTAAAATAGCAATTATTTACATATGAATATTTTCGAAGGACTGCAATAATGATTTTGAAATGACCAAGCGATCATTCAATTCCATGATTAATTCTCTTGTAACTGACTCAGAATTAGAGTCGAAAGTATTTTGGAAGCCATTTACATAATTGATAAAGCGTCTAAGTTTGCCTTTAATCATTCCACGTTCTTGTACAAAATCTGTACCGAAATCTGTTAATAATTACATAAAGGTGTTTGTACAAATGTACTAAGGAATAAATAAATTCAGTTGAAAGTTCACAACTGTACAAAAAAATAATACCCGTTAACGGTATTTTAATTACAATCTTTAAAATAACTAGAATAAATTGGATAATAATATGAAAATGCTATCAGTGTAAATACTACACCAGCATTTGAAATGCTATAAAATATTAAACAATAACACTAGAAAATTTTTTATTGTCATAAAATCTGTAGTAATTATGTACCTAACGTTGTTGAATAAAGTAAATTTTAATTATAAAATATACTAGATAACCTGTCTATATATACCAGTATGCAAAGCTTTAATTTAAAAATGTTTAACGAAGGTAGTGGCATAAAAATCGATATTTAATTTTATGAGTAAACAGTAAAGGAAGGGATGTTTTATAATACCTGAAATTTTGACGTAAACAAGTTTAAAAGTCTTGTTTATTTGAAGCGTGCAACCTTCATTAGCTGCGTTGAACCTTAAATTTATACCTGCTGGCGTTGAATATACATAGTTTTGGAGCTGTCCAAATAGACCTGGATCCGGCTCGAAGGACCATATGTTTGGGATATCTTTGTATAATTGTACATGTTCACTGTGAATCTGCTGCACGTCTATTCGTTGTAGTATAAACTCTAAGGACTAACTTAACAATAAAACTGAAAACTTGTTTCTTGCTAAGATAGAAATGTAAAGAATGCTTTAACGTGGAATACATTTATTGTAACTAAATATAATTGAAAATTTAACTAAAATACATTAGAGTGAATGAGTATCAGCTGTCATAAGCTAACCCCTCAGACATCTTAAACACGAATGATGTCTGGAAACAAAGCACACAATAAAATATTAGCGCTTCCGCCACAAAAGTAGTTCTCAGCACAAACGCGAAGTAACTTCACATCTATCTTAGTAAATTCTATAATCCTCAACACATAATTTTAATATTCAATAACTTAGGGCTCTAAATATTCGACCAGATAATCAACTAAATAAACCAATACATAACCGACTAAATAATCATTTAAGTATTCGCCTAAATAACCATCTAAATATTGGTCTACATAAACATCTGAGCATTGAACAGAAAAATTAATTAAGAAAATCAGCTAAGGGTTAAACTGGGCGTTTGGCCGAGCTGTACTATGCATAAAGACAAGTTATTTGCAGTCCGCAATAAGAAATAGTGTATAAAGTAAGATGTATCTGTAAACAAACTCTTATGAAAATAATAAGAGCTATTGACAAATACAAATCGGGCTGGTAGTTATATAGTCATTAACAAAACATTAGCTTTGTTACTTCACGGGGGAGGAAACATCCACTGACCAATGGTTTCGGCTTGTTAAGCCTCATCAGAATGAAATAGTTCCCAAGAACCCTATGAAGTAATCGGAACTATTATAATGATATAATTTCGAAACAATCACTGTACTATGGCAAAAGTAAATAAAACCGCCAGTAAATAAGCAACTAGAGAATTCACTAAAGAACGTCTACAAGTTAGTGGAAAACTGGGAATCACTGAGTTAAAAGACAAGGTAAGGATCAACGATTGGAACTAGCAATCAATCTGGTTCAACAAGCTTCTGCATGGGTCAACAGAAAGATACAAGGTCAGAATTTAATTTTAAAATTTCTTGAATGTTGCATGTCTTATTTTAAAAAGTTGTAAGTGTAAAACTCACATGTAATATAGGTAACTGTTTGTGTAAAGGGTCATCAAAAAACTTTAGTTGATACATAAAAATTATGTTAAAAGGGGAATAGTTTTTTTTGAACATTCAACGAAGCTTTCAATATAAAACATAATTATTTTGCTGGCTTTAATTGCTCAAAATTTTGGTAATGAACAAATTTAATAAGAATATTTAATTTCATTTGATTTAAAAGTGTTTATAGCTAATGATATAATAAAAATGTCGAGTTATAAATTGTACATTTTCTTGGTCTATTACACAAAATTTTGTGAATTTCACTTGTCTTTTTCAGGTATATAAAATTTTAAAGAAGAGTGAGTAAATATCATCGTACACTCTGTGCAGGGTATAACTGAGCTAGTCGAGGCATAAATTTAATTGTGTTGATTTTTAAATTAATTTAGGTATTTTAGAAACACAGAGAAGTGGCAGTCAGCAAAGCAACTGAGCGTTAAATACAGTTCGGCAATATCATAGCTAAATAATATCGTGTAATTAGTTAGCTAATTGTAAATACATAAGGGCATAAATTAAGCTTGGGGCTAGAGTAACAACGTATTAGAAAATCAGGTTAGGCAGTTAGATAATTAAGGTATTGTAAATAATCAATTTAGAGCTTAGTCGACGTATAATAATGTAGGGTTAATTTAATTTTAGTTATATTTATATAGAAATGACGTAGCATAATATTTAGTGTAAGATAGGGTGATAAAGAATTAAAAACAATGAGGTAAAAATACCACTTTCAATTTTAGTTAGGTATTATACGAAAACCATAAAAGCTTTGCATGTTCGTTAAAATAGGATTATTATTTTCAAGGGTAAAACCAGAAAACGTTTCTAAATAAAAAGGGAAGATATTTGAAGATAAATAAGCTTTAATATGTTACAAGAAAGAAAAAGACCGTTGGGTGTTAGCGTAGTCAATATACAACGAGGACAAAACAGAAAACACATAAGTAAGACGAAGAAGCAGTATATTTGTTAAGATATCGATTTTTCGTTATGAAGGTAGTATTGTAAGGAAGCTAGAAACAACTGTCATTGAGCAACAAAGACGGAGCAGAAACATATGAATAAGAATGAGAAACAAAGATTTAATCATGGATATAGTATAGTAGAGAAACAACAAACATACTTATTTTAGAGGGAGAAAATAATCAATAATTCCTATAAATAGTAAACGCAGGCACGCATCGATTGAAAGCAAGGGAAAAGAATTGTACGATATGATTGGACAATGCAGGTATACGTGCGACAAGTTTGTATTAGGTAGGGCAGATATTAAGCTAGTGGAAACATGTGTGAAATGGGGTTATATGAACAAGAGAGATGAAAAGATGTTTGAGTTTGAAGGAGGGGATGTATTCAGAATCGATAAACAGTAGACACTAGTTTCCCGAATCGAGGTGACAGTTGGCGGTTGTCAATGGATTACCGGGTATTTTAGCGTGTTTAATAATAATAATAATAATGTCTTTATTGCCCTACAGCAAATGCCAATTACAGGACAAACAACACAAAAAATAAATACAGTTACAAACATAACATTGTGATACAGTCACTATACAGCATGTACAATATATGAGAATAAATGAAACATAGAGTATACTTATACATTTAATAAATCTACCTAAGCCTATGTACCTAGCTAGAAGTTATAGTACTAGTGAAATGATTTAGCTCATCATTGAACATATCACCATTGTTACAGAAACTGTTACACAAAGAGCACATAACAGTTATGGGTGCTTTAAGCAGCAAGTTTGCACGAGCAGAAGTAAAGGAGAATTCAAGCTAAACAAAGAGTCGTTAGAGCTTTCGATAGAAAAACAAATTTTGAGAAATGTAGAACAGTTGGTGCTTTTATGCGGAATAATTCTTGTATGTTAACATTTCTAAGTGCGAATTGAAAATAGAGGAGGTGCAGGGATGGCTATATAAACCACTTTCAAAAGGGACGGCTCTTAATTTTTCTGCAGTCATTCGCGCCTCATCGTTTACTGTTATTGAAATTATGTAAGTTAGTGCAGTATGAAAACAAGTTAAGTAAAAAGCTAATAAAGCAAGTTAGGCGAAGAGTAAAATTTTGTATGTAATGTAAGTACAAACAATTATTATTGCGGTTTTGGAATGCACGAAACTGAGTAACATTTGGAAGTATTTGATGGTGAAGGCGACGATGTTTGGTTAATTTGTTTTGGAATACAAAGAGTAAATTTTGGAAAGTAAAGATGCTCATGGTTTTATTGTAAATGAAGATATTTTGGGGTTAGCAGCAGGCATAGAAGGGTGGTGATTCAACGGGGGAGCTGTTTTATGGACTAGTACCATACTGGATGGCACCATCTTCAAGGGCTGGTTAGCGGCTAACGTTTGAACATAGTTACCAGGTATGCCATTGTTTAAAAACATTGTGAAGTGAATATTTTTTATGGTTTTCTTTTATTTTTTGTGCTTTTGAGTGTTTCGTATTTGATATATTTAATGAACTGAAAATTTATGAAACGAGATGAAAATGAAACTTATTTAGGTGGTCAACAATAATTAATTTACAGATAACCCGGCTATGTTGTAAAGAAGTAGAGAGAATTTTTGTAGTGCGGTAAATTTGCACTCACATTTAACGAGTTTTACTATGAGCTCATGATAAGACAAAGGGTTTAACGTAAGGTATGAGGAACGCCCTCTTATTTTAATAAAATATTTGTTTGAATAAGGTTATCGAATTAAAATTCTTTTGAAAATTAAATTGTGAACATTATCAATAATAAGAATGTACATAAGGAAAGATGTTTTGAAATTGTAATATGTATTTCATGTAAATAAAGTGTGATGTATTTTGTGAGTTGCGTTATTTTGAGTGTGTGATTGTAGGGTGTGAATTTCTATCAGGTTTCAGCATAAAAGCAGTGAGAGGGAGTTTTAGATCCAGTGTTAACAGGTAAGCGTCAGGGTAAATTTAAGAATTAAGTAAGGAGCAGCCGAGGACAATTTCACAATATTAATGACACCCAAATTGAGGGGCACGATTTTACAGGGTAAGACCTCATATCATTATGGCTTCCCAACGCTGGGGCTCGATGAGTCAGAAGAAACCTCACAGCAATATATATATATATATATATATATATATATATATATATATATATAGTGTATGCGCACACACACAAAGCTGAACCAAAAGTTATGCAACTAGCTCCTAAACTCCTGAAAGAAACAGTTCTATTTCCCCTTGTACTATTGAATATGATTAAAAATCACTGTTAGTGCTGGTTATCATGGCATAGCATATAGCTGTTGTGTCCAAGTGCTTAAAACAGTGTGCAGTGATTGAATTTGTAACTGAAAGAGTGTGGCCAACCGTTATTTAGAGCCCCTTAAAGCATGTTTACATGGATGAAACAAATCAGATGGTCTACAGAAAAGGCAGTACCGAGGCCATTAGTTGGGATATTTACGATAAGAATCACAGTGTAAAATTAATTTCAGTCACTGACAAACACAACTCCTGTGTAGATCATGAATTGATTCATGGTTACTATTATATTAGTCAACAAATGACTAATAAACTGTGAATAATGAAAGAAAGAGCAGAAATCATTAAAGAAATTTTTTCTAGACGAGTACCCCATATACTTACAGACAAACTAAAAGAAGAGAAGTATGTGCAGAGCTTTTGGAATATTATTGGCAAGAAGGTAACGAATTTCTATTCAATATTATTACTAGTGATAAAAATCTAATTCATTACCACTAGATAAATTCAGAGTGTGCAATATCGACGTCAAAAATCACCAAAGCCAAAGTAATTGAAAATGATTCCATCAGTTGATAAATTTTCCTGTCAATGTTTTTGGGACTCTCGTAGTGTTTTCATGTCATGAGCATCTCCAGCAGAAAAACAACATGATGAAAACACATTTTATGGACACATTTGGAAATACGCATACATTAAACACAAAAGAAAAAATACTTGTTAGTATGAAGTTCGATGTTGGATTCAAGTCATACTCTCTGGACCTAACACCCCCCAACGACTTTTATCTCTTTCTTTCAAAATGTTGAAAAAATTTCAAGAGTACGAGATTCAGTGGAAATAAATACTAGAAAATTGGTAGCTAATTAGATTGGAAATAAAACCTCAAAATTTTTCAATAGAGGGTACCATAAATGGGTGCAGCATTGGAAGCAAAGTATAGTGTAAAAACGATTTATATAGACACGCGCGCGCATGCACGCAAACACGCATGCACCACACGCATGCGCACCCCCGCACGCAACCACACGCGCGCGCGCACACGGATGCACCCCCGCACACATACACACACGCCCATGCATACACGCACGCCCACGCCCACACACGCAAGCACACCCACACACGAGCACGCATGCACGCACACATACACAATACATTTCAGCTAATTAATACTATCCAATTACCCTAAGTATGTTTCGAGATCTTTGTCAAACATAACTAAATTTTATTGACATATTTTACATATGCAAGAATTTTTTAAAACGTTTTCCTTATCTAAGTATATCAAAAACACAGCTAAGAAACTAACCACAATAGCATAGATACAGTGACCAGCACACATTTGTATTTTTGACTATTTAACCCTTTAACTGCTACATCCGTAAATATACGTTTTTAAAACACATACTTAAAGTGCTACTTCCACAAATATGTTCTATAATTTCAAAAATCTGTGCGTCGTCAGTAAATATAAGTACGAGAAGCTCGCTTACTCTATTTTATAGTTGCTTATATATATATTTCGTAAATCACAAGTATTTCCGGTTTTATTAGATATAGTAATCCGATTTTCAATTGTATTGCAGGTGCTTTCATTGCTAAATAGTGCACAGGTATAAATTCTTATAATGGCAGGATATATCGGTTTGACTGATAAGGAAGCAAGCAGTTACTAAGCAGTTACCGAAAAAAAAAAAGAAAGGACAGTGGATATTTTAGCCCCGTCTGTGACGTCGGACTTTGCGTGGTACCCTGTTTTGAACTATTTCACACATTGAAAAATAGTTATTTTATAAATCTCGAAATACTTTAACAGTCCATATAGAGCAAACTGGAACACAGCCAATAATTTTCAGTTTAAAATTCAGAGGACAACATATTTCTACCAAAGATCTATTTAAAGATATCTATTTAAAATTATCCAAGAGTACAAAATGCAAAGATAACAAAAACCTGTCCTAATAATAATAATAGGTTATTTCTAATTACAACATTAAATAATGATCTTTAATGAGAACTAAATTATACTACTTTATTATACCAATACATTACTGTATTCTATTATAGATAAACTAATACAAAACTACCTGAACGTTCGATAGGATACACTTGCCATAAGCTTTAAATTTTAAATGAGTGCAACATTTTAATTAAATTCTTAAATTTGTTATTAAATATGTTTGTCAGCATTTGTTTCCTACACATATTTATATCTTGTTTATGATGGCAAAGCTTTAGTGAAAAACAGATATGCCGTTAATTTATGGTTAATAGAAACTCGCATAAAGCAACAAGAAAGTATGCGAACGGTTCGATATCACCCCACCTCACAACTTTTTTGTGCAAACTGAGATGAGTTTTAGGGAATACGAACAATTCACTGGAAGAGCTGGTGATAATCGTCATAATCGAAGACAAAAAGTATATGAAAACAATGATAAAGAATTGCAGATATTAACATACATTTATTTAAATCCTCGTTCTTCCGTACGAAATTTGGCAAGCGAACCTAGTTTTTCAGTGGGAAAGGTGCACTCAATCTAAAAAAAAAAAGGTACATCCACATCGGCCAAATTTAGTACAACATTTAGTACCTGGTAATTCTGAGAAAAGACTAAGGTTTACCGCATGGTTAATATTAATAGCACAAGTTCAAGAGAAACCAAGATTTGTCAAAAACATTTGTTGGACTGACGAATCCAAATTTACTAATAACGGTTGTTGTTAACAAACATAAGAATTGATATTGATCTGATAATAATCTGTTTTGGACAAATGATAGAAGCTTTCAAGACGTATGGAGAACAATCGTCTGGTGTAGACTTATAGGTGGCAAATTTCTCGGTTCTTATTTTTATGATGACACATTGACAGCTTTGAAATACGTCGATTTTTTATCAAATCAGTTGACAATTTTTTTTGAAGATGTTCCACTAGACTTGCATTTAAATTTATTTTTCCAGCAAGATGGCGCACTTGCACATAACGTAATAATTGTACGGCAATATCTACATCAAACTTTTAACCATAGATGGATGGGGCACAGAAATCCAGGAGCATGACTACTTAGATCATCTGATCTGACGTCTTTAGATTTTCTTTTATGGGAACAACTGCAGAAAGTCGTTCATTCCAATCCACCAGATGATCTTCAAGAATTGAATAAAATAAGCATTGCCTGTGCACAACTAAGGTCAAAGATGTTTAAAAAAAAATTGTTTTGTTGCGCAAGCACGCAAAAACAGAATTAAATATTTGAATTTGTCAAAAGTAAGTGTTAATAAGTCCTTTAAGCAGTAAAAAAACTCAAATGAAATATAAGGTGGGGCATTCAAGATATCTCGCGTTACCTTTATCGTTGAACACACTGTATATATAGGGTAATTCATAACTTCTTAGACATATTCTAACTGTGGTATTTACACAAAAAATTATTGTTTAAAAACTAAAATTGAATGGGATATTTTTAAGGAACATATAAATGTAAAGAGACTACCTGTAACATCTATTGTAAAAGTTTATGGTATGGTTTGCAGGTTAAAGTTACAAACCCAAAAATTTATGTTTTATAACAAGCGCCGCCAATGACATAGAAAGACGTTCTTTAAATAATGTTTAATTGTAATTCATTAGTAAACCACATTATTTGAGATTCAATACAAACAATGGGTCTTTTACTTTCAAAAGCAAAATCTTTGATGTTCCTACGAAATTAAAACAGCAAAAATGCTTATTGTTATTTAATCGTTTTACATTTATGACTGTGGTTATTGGGTATTTTCAACAGTGAAACCAAAAAGAAATTGTAACTGTCAATCATGTGCAACTAGCTTGTAAAGTTGCGTTTTACAAGCTCGCTACCAGTAAAGTAGAACACCCACTGTTTGGTACCGAAGTTAAAAAAATGCTGTTTGCTAATGAGTAATAACTAAACATTATTTGAAGCATCCATCATTGTGATTGGCATTGCTTATAACAAAACATTAATTGGTGGGTTTGTAAATTTTAAAAAACAAATCATACCATAAACTTTTACGACAGGCTTGTCGTACAGCATAAGCATTACACCAGAGGTCACCAACCAAAGCAATTAAATTAGAGCATTTGGCGGGTAGCATTCGTACTTTTATATGTACTGTAAAAGTGCCCGTTGGACCTACTTTTTTGAGGGCACTGTAACTGACAAGTCGTGCTTGAACTTTTTATTAAACAATATGGGAGATATATTAGAAGGAGTCGACATGCAAACACAACAAAGAATGTGGTTTCAGCGTGATGGTGCACCAAGTCATTCTGCCGTTATATCCAAATCGATTTTAATGAGAAGTACCAAGGGCAATGAATTGTTGAAACGAGCCGTACCATGACCACTGAGATCACCGGATATGAACATTTTATATTTTTTCCCCCTGGAAATTACTATAAAATAAAATTTATGAACAAGCACCGATAACTGTAGAAGATATGATACACAAAATTATTACTGCTTGCAGATATATATACCTGAGAAGTGCTATTACTTACCATACGTCAGTTTCAGCAAAGAGTTCAAGCGTGTATTGATGTGGAAGGAAATGTTTTTGAACATTTAATACGTTAATGTTTTGATTATTACTATTTAATTTATTAATGTTTTGTTTATTGTTATTTACTTCATTTGGAAAATAACAAATTTTCTTACTATAATTTACAGATATCTCACAAACTGTTAGCCGCAACTATCTAAGCGTTAATACTTTTTTGTTTAATATTATTGAAAGTAGAATCAATTTTGTAGATAAAAAATATGCCTCATTTGAAAAAAGAATCTCGATCTTCGCCTAGTATTAGCAGTGCCCTCTACAATGAAACCGATAGCATAATTTTCTTTTTCTTTTTAACCCACAACTTTTATTGAAAACGTTTTTGAATAATGTCTATCATTTAAGAAATATTTGACTGCATTGTTTAAAATGGATCACCCTTCACCCTGTATGTGTATATAATAATAGGAAGTACATCATCATCTAACTCACAGTTTGTGCCTTCATGTCATTTCACCTGACATCGCAGGTTTTAACAACAGTTGGCATGGAGAAGACTGGGTTCAACTTCCTTTTTACATAGTCAAAAATTAAAATTCAAAGCATTAGCTAGTCTTACGAGTCTTCAATTAATACAAAATAAGAAAATTTAATATCAAGCAACTCAAAATAAACCTTGTGAGGATCCTATCAATGTATTTCACCATAATTAGGGTTTATCAGGACAGGGTGCCATCGAGGTTTATTTTGAGTCACTTGTCATTAAATTCTTTTACTTTGTGTTAACTGAAGACATTAAACTGACATTTTATATATATGCGCACAACCCCTAAAAACTTCAGTTTTGATAAGGCCAACCCGTAGCAATTTTTGTTTTTCTGCATTGTGGTTAACAACTGCAGCAAAACAATATATCAGTAAGTAGTGGCTGAATCAAAGTTATATTTGTTCCTGTCTGGCCTAAGGTTAATAGATGTAATATATTTATTTATAGGTTATAGTACAGATTAGTGGTTTCAAAATGTAGAAAATTTGGTTTTAGGGTTCACACGACTGTATGAACAAATCTTCTCAGTACATAAATAGGAAGGGTACTTTTAAAAGGTATTATTCATAACTAGGAATTAATAATTGGAAGATTGCTTTTATCAATGTGTGAAATTTAAATCATTTAAGGACATCTATATTTCTTGCACAGTGAGAATGCATGGACCTTGGAGATCAAGAAGGTTAAGGCTAACCATACAGCAGCACAATGACCGCCAAAGGACGTGATTAGTATGTACAATCAATATACAACAGTTTGGTGAAATCTTGGTTTATTAGGGGAACATCTCAAATTACTTAAAACATGAATTATAATTTTAAAAATGGCAGTATTAAAATAACAATTGGGCCAGCCCTAAAAACCTAATGATTTTGAAATATTTCACAGCTGCTTAGACGCTAAACTGCTTGAAAATGCACTCACGTCTAAAAATAATATATTATGGACATGGCCTACTATGGACACACCAACCGGCCGGTCGCTGAGCAAATTTCATCACTATGCGAACCGGTTGAAAAATTCCGCCTATAAAAAGTCTAAAATTCTATTACACTTCATCCACTTAAGATAGGGCGAATACTAAAAATTGCGAGTCATTAAAAATTACGAATATTCATTTAATCTAAGGATAAAACTTTTATATGAAACTCGAGTAGGCGTAAAACGCCATATAACAGGTACGTATAATAATTATCGAGGATTTTGATAATGGAAGATTGATAAAATTGTAGTTCTCTTTCACTGAATCCTATAATGTATCATCGGTTAATCAGGTTAAAATTCCAACTAAATAAGCATGTTATTACACACATAATCCGAAAATGATTATACACGTCCTCAACAATGGCAGCCATCTTGCAATAAAAACCGGCTGCATTGTCTTAAGATTTTGTCCATCGATACCTAATTAGATATAAAAATTCTATAAATTGATGTAGGAAGGGACAAAAACATTTTGGGTATTGTTTGAAATTATTCCGTGACGTACAATAATAATAAATTGAATGCCAAGCCCAACCCCGCTCGTTCGCTCACTCATTCATTGTTCTTGAAGATGACTCAAATTGACAACCTATTGTACTTTCGTACGAAAATCTATAAACTTCTAAGATTACATACCTCAAAAGCGTCTGATTTCGCCCAAACATTTCCATCGTGTCCTGCAATTGCAGCTTTTGTTACACAACGGGAAGCCAAGAGCTGCTTGTCTACGTAATCCTGCCAGCTCATTTTGTAATTACTAATTTAATATATAGCACAGCACACCCGAAAAATTAATACAATAATGTAAGCTTAGTTTTAAAATTGCAGTGCTTGCTTGTGGAGACCGTAAAAGCTACAGCTTGCTAGCACTGCGACCAGCGGAAATGTGAAATCTTCTTTTTAGAAAATGACAGTTGCACCTGCGCACACATGTACAATTGAAGTTAGTTACTAGTGTCATCGGAAAAAATATTAAAATCACCAAACGTGCCGCAAATTCGATATAAATTAACCATCACCTGTAGAATTTAAGAACAATTATTAAAAACGTAACTATAATTACTATCAACCGATAATTGCTAAATTTATTCTACGTATATACAGAGTTTTTGTTAGATATGCTGTATATAGGGTTATCTACATTTAAACAGTTTTTCTCGTACATGTTGCACCGAAACTAAGTAGTATGCAACCCACTTTGCAGAGAGATAGTAATTAAATTGTTCATGGGTTAAGACCGTTTTAGCTTAACCAAAATAAATGAATCATGTACTTAAAATACATGGCATTTAAAGAACCAGCGTTATACATTCCCATAGTTTCAGACTAAACCTAAAATCTTTATCATAGATTCTCAACGGGGGCAGTGTCATACCCTACTGGAGCTGTTGAAGAAGGCAGAAGCAGGTACAGAGGCAAATGGGGGCATAAAGAACGGCAGCCATAGCGTACTTACCTTTTTAGAAAATTAATATACTTATTCAACAATTTTTAAAACACCTACCTACTATTTTCGTGAATAAACATTTTATCTAGCACTCTAAATTGTTATTGCATAAATAAGCTTTAAACAATTTACATTATCATTAGGTAAACGAATACCTAATTCAGTTTAGTATTGTGGGTGACAAGCTTTTGCAAATTGGTAGGCAAAGATGCGATTCATGCAATCAAGCATGTTTCGACCAAAATATGGAAGATTGCAATGATTTGTTTTATATACCTATATCACACGCAAGAGGTATACAAGTCGATGTATGTACGAAATCAATTCCATAAAAGGCGAAGGCAGTTCTAGAAATATATTATTATTTTTGTCTGCTTCACCAAGAATCTATATTTGCGAGTGATAAATTATGGTAGTCATTATAGGCATTATTTTTATAATTATTTATAAATCTATCGAAAAGTTAATTTATTTAAACCGTTGCAAATGCCGAATCTAAGAAGCAAAGTCTGCAGTACTGTATTGAGTATTTGAAAAATGGATTCATGCACTCTCCTACAAACCAGTCATTATTTATGTGTTTAATTTCCCAAAGATTTTATTTTTAAATGAAGCCATGAGGCCTTCTAGGCTGCAAGAGTATTTGAATAAAATGCATGTTGATAAGAAGAGCAAACGTGTATCCTATCTGGAAAAGAAATATTTAAAAGGGTTAACTACCTCAAAACCTTTTGTGTTGTATTGTAAACAAATAGAAGATGTGCTACTAGCTTCATGCAATAAATATTTCATTGTTAGTCGCAAAAGTAAGAAAACCACACACAATTGGTAAGGAATTAATTTTGCTGGCAGTCAAGAAGGTGTTAAAAACTTCTTCATCATAAGACACCCTCAAATATCATCAGAAAAGTTCCTCTAAGAAGTAATTCAGTGCAAAAATTGTTAAAGTCGTTGAAATATTAATTACTTAAAAACTTGCAATCTTTCCATTCAAGTCCATGGATCTACTCTACTGCAAATAATAAAGCACCACTCTTATCGTACGTTTGATTTATAAAAGAAGAAAAAAAAATTATCGAAATTTATTATTTGCTAATAATTTGAAACAGATATAAAAGGAGAATTGATATTTAATATCGTGCAGTTCTTAATAGATAGATAGATAATATAAGTAAAGATAATATTGTAACAATATTTTAATATTTGGTAGGTATAATGAAATAGTATGGTATGAAGGGCATTGTAATTTTTTTCTAGTAAAGGGGGCAGTGGTCCAGAAAAAGGTTGGGAACATATATTCTAGATCTATAGACATTAAATAATCAATTTTTCCTGGGTCGTTCATTACGTATGGCTACAGCCTATTAGCGATAACTAATTAGTAACCTATTTTATGCTTTATTTATGTTTGCCTCGATGTGTGTCAGTGCACAGCATGTACCTCCTAGTGGTCGTAGCATGGGCAACTTTCTGCTTGCTTACAAGAAAACCTCCTTCGAAGGAGAAGTTTTAGCTTGTATTGAAAGACATTAGGTACACCTGGAGGACTGGGAATCATGGAGATGTCGGTGGCAGAGAGGTTAAACATGACAACAGTGAACGGTAAGGTGTTGTTACCGTTAGTAAGATAAGCTACAATAGCACAGTTGCGATCTAGGCTGGTAACCTGGTTCAACCTAATTAACATTACTAACAAAACTTTTGCGAAAGCCTCGTGCCGTGTGGGTGACTAAGACTGAAAAATATCTGGCCCGTCAGATAACAACCATATGAATCAGAAATGCAGATTTGGTACTTGGAATGTCAGGGGAGTGTACGGTAAAAATTATGAAATCATGAATGAAATGAAAAAAGGTGCATGGATGTGCTGTGTTTGAGTGAAACGAAGCGAAAGGGGAAAGATGTTGTTGAATTAGATGACGGTATGTTGGGTTTGTGGTCTGGAGTAAAGAGCAATGAGTTTGTGGCGAAAGGTGTTGGTTTAATTTTAAATGATCAAGCAACAGCATGCATGAAACAATATGAATTGGTTTCTCTCCGCATTTTGTGGGTAAGAATGAACGTGGGCTTTAGAAAGATTTTTATAGTAGTATGTTATGCTCCAGTGAATGACAATAAGGAGTGTGAGCAGTTTTGGCAGGAGTTGGAAAATGTATTAGACAAACGTGAAAAGAATGACCCCATGGTTCTATTAAATAGTTGAGTCGGAGTACACAGAGAAAATGCTGAGCATGTGGTAGGTCTGTTTGGAGATACAAGAACGAATGAAAATGGAGATATGTTAGCGAGTATATGTATGGAAAGAGAACTGTTTGTATCCAACACATGGTATAAACATAAAGACATGCACAAGTACACATGGCAAGGGGCAACTGTGAAAAGTATAATTGATTTGTTTGTGTTTGATGAAAGTTTAAGAGAACTAGTAAAAGAAACGAGAGTAATGAGAGGACCTGAGTGTGGGGCCAATCACTAGTTTTGTCCAGAATTGATCTTAGATTAAAATGAGCGTGGAGAAGAAAGCAGAATGTGAGACAATCAAGAGTGAAAGTAGAACGCTTGTTAGAAGAGTTGACACAAAGAGAGTACACTACTATGTTAGAGAGGGAGTGTATGACTGCATACAGGAATGGGATAATGCTCTGAAATCTGAAGATGTGAAGAAAGCATGGAATTGTTTGAACAACAGTGTAATGAAATGTGCTTTGGAAGTATGTGGATTGACAATGATTGGTACATGTAATAAAAATGCATGGTGGAACGATGAGGTCAAAAAGGTTGTAGAGGAAAAGAGAGTGGCATATAAGAAAATGATCGCAGAAAAAGATGTTGAATTAAGACGGCAACTTCAAGCAGTATATAAAAAGAAAAGGCGATGTGCGAAAGAAGTAGTGAAGGCAAGTAAAGGGCAGCTGAGGGAGGATGAAAAATACAGAGTGATTTTGAAGGGAATAAAAACTTGTTTTGGAAATGGGTAAGGGAGACGAGAAAGGGTATAAATAAGCGTGTGAATGGCGTTGTTAACAGTAGAAATGAAATTGTTTGGGACAAAGTAAGTGTGAGGAACTGTTGGAAAGAGTATTTTAAGATGCTGTATGGTGGTGGCAAGAAGGATGCAGATGGCTGTATGGATGATGAAGAGAACAGTAATATACTGGTTGAAAACGTAGATAATACTATAAAGTTTGAATGCAGCATAGATATCGTATGGAAGGCAGTGCGAACTGTGAAGAATGGCAAAGCTGCGGGTGTACATGGAATAACAAGTCAAATGCTTAAGTATGAGTCTGGATTGCTGATTGAATATTTGTACAAACTAATGGAGTCGTGTATAGAACAAATGAAGGTGCCTGAAGATTGGAAGTGTGCAATCAGTATCCCTTTGTACAAAGGTAAAGGCAGCAAGTATGAATGCAAAAATTATCGTAGGATAAGTTTGTTGAGAGTACCCAGCAAAATGAATGAAAAAATTGTCATCGAGGGAATTTGTAAGAGAACGCAGAGCAAGATATGGGATGTTCAATGTGGTTTTATGCCTGGAAAATTATGTGTGGATCAGATGTTTGCAATGCAACAAATTGTTGAAAGGTGTATGCATGCCAGAACAAAAATGTGTGCAGCATTTGTAGATCTGGAAAAGGCGTATGACTCTGTGAACACAAGTGAATAATAGAAAACAAGTGCTTGATAAGATCCATCAAAGCGATGTACGAAGGCAGTAGAGCATGTGTACGTGTGAATGGTTACATGGGGCAATACTTTGACATTGGGGAAGGTGTAAGACAGGGCTGTGTGATGTCAGCATGGCCGTTCAATGTATTTATGAATAAACATCAGGCAGGCTTACATAGGAATGGAAGGAGTGAAAATTGGTGAAACAAATATCAACGTGCTGTTGTATGTAGATGATGCAGTATTGTTGGCCGAATTGACACAAGATTTGCAACTAATGCTTGACAGACTGTCGTAAGTGTGTGGAAATATGCAACTGAAATGAATGTAAATAAGATGAAAGTAATGATTTTTGACAGAGATGGAGGAATTGACGACTTTGTATTTAGAATGGACAATGACACGATAGAGAAAGTGAATGATTTTGTGCACCTCGGTAGAAAGTTTTTGAGTAATGGAAAGCTATATGGTGAAATAGAAAGGTGGGCAAATGCTGGAAGAAAAGTTTCTGGAAGTATATGGGCAGTGAACAGGAATGAAGAATTGAATACAAACCCAAAGTTGGCCAATTACAACAGTGTGTTTGTGCCAACTGTTCTGTATGGAAGTGAAACTTGGGTCTGGCAAAAGAACCATGTTAGTGGTATAAATGCTGCAGGAATGAGATTCCTAGGAAGTGTGTGTGGAAAAACCTTGAGAGACAAAGTGCCAAACGAATGGATCAGAGCGGAGTGTGGGGGGCAAGTGAGCTTTAAGAAGTTAAGCGAACGAAATACTCTTAGATGGTTTGGACATATGGAAAGAATGAACGAGGATAGACTAACCAAACATATATATGCAAGAAAGATGACTGGTAGAACTACAAGAAGCAGACCGTGTGAAAGATGGTTGGATGTAGTAGAGGAGGTTCTGAAAAAACGACAGGTGAGAAGTATGAGATATAAAATAACATACCAAAAGCAATGTATGAATATTTCAGAGGCCAAGGAAGGCTGTAGAGACAGTCCGAGGGATGTGGAGAAAGATTGTGAATGGTGCTGGGAGTAAAAGTAATGTAGTAGTCCAGTTATACCGTGCATATTCCTCTCAGAAAGAGGTACTAGGTTTGGTTACCCTGAAAGGGAATACAGTGATTGGTGTTGTTGTTGTTAAAATGATTAGTTAGAAGAATGGTTTTAACTAATAGTAAATTATTATTATAACGACAATCGTATGCTTTCCCAAATTCAAGAATGTAAAAACAGAACAGATTATTACCCAAGTTTGAACGAAAAAAAAAGTTGCAGGATTTCAAACAATTATAATAAGGAATTCTGTACATACAATGAAATAAAGAATTATTTTGAATTATACACTTCAATTTACTTAATTTAACATTGCAATGTATATAAAATGATTTTATGATTATTTCATACAATAGTATGACGCACTCAATTATGCTTTCTAAGAAACGAGCGTAATATTAAGGTAAGTAAGTAGTTATTATTAGATTTAAAAACAATAAAAAATAATAATAATTTGGAAATAATTATTAAAGAAAGGTGTATATACCCGTATGAGGTTTTGGTTGTTCTCAATCTGTTGAAAACTACGAGGGAAAGTAAGTAATACTAGTATCATAAAGTACATTGCCTTCGGAGAAAGCCCTACATGGTGTCAATAATTCTGTTTTTAAGTTTCTTAAATTAATTTATTTTTGGTTTGACCTTCAATAAAGATGGAGAAGTACTTATGGTCATGGCAAAACTTTTAAAGGGACAGTAATCTTATACTCGGGTAATGTCAGTGACGAGTTAAATTATTAAAATTTTTCTTCCCACTGACTTTCATTTAATATGGATGACATTTTTCTTCAAAATACCTTTGCTTCTTTGGCGGTGATAGAATATTACGTTTTACAGTTTATTTTCGACAGTTTTTGGCATTTCAAGAATGATTTCAGTCGAGCGATCTTCATCTGATATTCTTAATGAACACTTGTACATAATTCGCTGCATATTACATGATTTGGTATTAATACCTTGCATACCACAAAGTATGGTCCATGACTGAAGTTTCTGGAAATGTGTCAACTATTACTATGTGATTAACATACATAAAAACAGCTTTGGTGCACACATGCGTATTTTTTATATGCAATAATAATATCGCCAACCAGCACATCGCATTCGTGTGTAGTAATATTATTGAAACAGGTTTTATTATTGAATAAAAATTGTCACATGGGACCGTTTCATATATTAAAGTACCGCACTACTTTTTATATTTTGCGTGCAACTATCACTATCACATTGACTTCAAACTAGTAAATTATATATATATATATATATATATATATATATATATATATATATATATATATATATATATCAGACCGCAGTGTTACCATTGCTGTGCTGAAGGAATACAATTTACGCTGCCCCTTGTAACTATTTCTTCTATAGATGTTGATTTGGTTCACCTATATTTATTAAAAGTGAGACCAAACACTATCTAATTTATTTTTACTGCTTTGGGTCAAACAGCAAAGATAAAATACTAACAGCGACTGTAGAAGATGTTAATTGAGGGTATGGTAAAGTAAGAACCAAAACACCTATTCCCTTAGAAGTTTAATCATAGATGTTGTTTTATCCATACTAACCATAAGTACCTCTGGAGACTTCCGAACTAACTCTGAAGTCTAACTTCAGCAGATTTAGATGAGGCTAACAGGGGGAATTTGTTAAGGATTGTCTTTAAGCACTGCTACACTTAACAAGTGTTTACCAAGAATACTGTCCGGAAAGTGTAGGAACTAAATTATAAATAACGGGTCTAACCATAAATACTTAAGTTAAATTATTCTCGTTGTGGAACCTGTAAGAAAAAGGTACTCATAGGCTTATGAACTTTAATTTATAAATGTTAAATAACAAGATATCAGCATAAAGGGAAAAGAACACAAAACGTAAATGCACTATTCACATATACTTGAACTCACACCAGCATGGACGCTCTACTTATTACGAGAAAAATTACTCATCACTTTTTGTATAACCTTTTTATCATTAACTTTACACTTTTGCTGGGAATCTTATATACAGATGTTTGTCATACTTTTAGCATAGTTACCTACTGAAATTATAAGACTGAGCAACGAAAATCTCATTTCTATTTCCTTTTAAATAACAAAAAATACATTCTTTTGGAATATTTACACAAAAATATCAAGTATTTTTACTAGAATGAAAATAAGTTATGCATGTTATAAACTTAAAATGACTGGTTGGTTAAAATTCTTACAGCCATAGTTGGCGAAAATTTGCATAACTTTCAGATCTGAACTATAGCATTACAAGTTACGATAACTGTATTTATTAATTAAGAAAGGTTTTGATAAGAATATTGTTAGATATTTAGAATGTTTAGCTTACTACATTAACCACACTTTAGTATTGCATCATACAAAACTAGATCTTTTTATCGTAACATAATTTAGATTTTTTTATGCACTAAGAACGCCAAGTTATTTAATTTGATCTAAATGAATTTTTATAACCTTAGATTCAATAAAGATCGAAAACAGAAAAGAAAATTCTAAAACGATAGAACAACGCTCACCAGAAAGCTTGTGTAGTGTAATTGGTGGGATATACAAACTTAGATGAACACCGTCCTCCTTAAGTCAGCTTCGCCTCTGCGAATGTCGACGGGAACATACTACTGGATTTTCATAAACAAATTCGTAGTGGGATCTTTCCGAGTTACATCAAACGAACAGCGATTTCTCATAAACTAAACCATCATGTCTCAAACTTTGATAAATCAGCATACTGTTTCTTATATTGTATCAGTAGATTATAGAATAAAAAACCATGAATAGTTGAAACGTCTTAATTAAGCGTAATTATTTAATAGTAGTTATCAAAAAATTGTTGAAGAAAAATTTTTATACAAACGTTATTTAAACATTGTTGCACTCTAAAAGAGAACAATTAGATGTGTTTAAATTAAATCAAAATTACCAGCCGCTTAATGTGACTGCTCCAACATGCCGTGCCTGTCTATTCGGACACCCACACAAAATACACTTAGAGTGAGCCTCCAGTTGCTCGTGGCCAACTTCATTGCCATGTTGTCTAGATTAAGGGTTACGAGCAACTGTCGGACAGGAACAACAATTCTAGTAGCGCAAGGCTGTTACAGAACAAATATGCGCCAGATGTTTATTCAATTTTATCACGATATAATGAAACGTGGATGCCTAAATATAGCTGGAAGTACATTGTTTCGTTACAAGGTTAAAAGTTTATGTACTTTGTTTTCAATAAATTCAACTATAAAAACTAAAAAACATTTGTTTTGTAATATGCATTAGCTTATAATTTCGACTTGATAGAAAAAACACAATATAATACAGGGTATGTTGTGTCTAAAACGACTTGAAACCAATTCTATGTATGTTACAGATGTTAGTAATGTATGATGAGCAGAATAACTCCGTAGTTATTGTAACACCTAAATCAAGCTAGTAATTGAAATATGGAAAATATAAGGTCGTGGATCATTTAGGGCTTGTATAAAAATCTTCGCTTGCTCAGGTTCTTAAGGGTCACTTGCATCCCACACTCTGATTTGATCCACACATTTGGCACTTTGTCTCTCAATGTTTTTCTGCACACGCTTTTTAGGAACCTTATTCTAGTAGCATTTATACGACTAACATGCTTTTTCTGCCAGACCCACGTTTTGCTTCCATACAGAACAGTTGGATCAAACACACTGCTGTAAATGGCCAGCTTTGAATTTATACTCAATCTTTCATTCCTGTTCACTGTTCACGTAGTTCCAGACACTTTTGTTCCAGCACTTGCCCTTCTTTCTATTTCACTATCCAGCTTTCCATTACTCAAAAACTTTCTAACAAGGTACACGAAGTCATTCACTTTCTCTATCGTGTCATTGTCCATTCTAAATACAAAGTCATCAATTCCCTCATCATTATTACTTTTGCCTTATTTACATTTACCTTCAATCACATATTTTTACATGCTTGTCAAGCCTGTCAAGCATTTGTTGCAAATCTTGTGATGATTCAGTCAACACTACTGCTTTATACGCATACAACAACACACTGACATTTGTTTTATCAATTTTCAACCCTTCTATTCCTTCGCAAGACTGACTGATACATTTATCCATAAATAGATTGAACAGCCATGGAGACATCACACAGCCCTGCCTTACTCCCTCCACAGTATCAAGTATTGCCCAATGTTACCATTCACACGTACACATGCTACTGCCTTCGTACATTGCTCTGATAGATTTCATCAAGCACTTGCTTACACCATATTCACTCAGTGCCTTCTATAATTCACTTCTGTTCAGAGAATCATACGACTTTTCCAAATCTACAAATATTGCATACATTTTCTTTCTGGAAAGCATACACTTTCTGACAATTTATTGCATTGCGAACATCTGATCCACATATCCTTTCCATTCAAAAACCATATTGATCGTTCCATATCTTGCTCTGCGTTTTATTGCGAACTCTCTCGATCACAATTTTTCCATACACTTTACTGAGTACACTCAACAGATTTATCCCATGATAATTTTTGCATTCATACTTGCTGCCTTTACCATTTTGCAAAGGACAATGATCGCCCTCTTCCAATCTTCAGGCATAACTCTATCAGTTTGCATAAACATTCAATCAGCACCTAGGACCCATACTTAAACATTTCAGTTGTTATTCCATTTACACCCGCCAGTTCGCAATCTTCAGAGTCCTCACCGCCTTCCAAGCCTCATCTACACTGCATGCGAAGTTTATACTATTATCTACGTTTTCGACCAGTACACTACTTCTCTCTTCATCACCGACACGGTCATCTGTATCCTTCTTACCACCACCATTAGTGTCTTAAAATACTCTTTCCAACAGTTTCTCACACTTACTTCTCCCAAACAATTTCATGTGTACTGTTAACAACGCCTTTCACACGCTTATTTCCACCCTTACTTATCTTCCTTACCCATTTCCAAAACAAGTTTTTATTCCCTTCAAAATCACTCTGCATTTTTTCAACTTCCCTCTCCTTCAGTTGTTGCTCATTGCTTACCTTCACTACTTCTTTCGCATATCGCATTTCTCCTTATATACTTCTTAATGCTGCTCGCTTAACTCAACATCTTTTTCTGCAATCATTGTATACATCACTTTCTTTTCCCTGACAACCTTTTGACCTCATCGCTCCACCATGCATTTTTATTACATGTACTAATTATTGTCGTTCCACGTACTTCCAAAGCAGATTTCATCACACTGTTCCTCGAGCAATCCTATTTTTTCTCCGCATCTTAGCACATTCTTCCATTTCTGTTTGCAGTCATACAACTCTCTCTCTCTCTAACATAGTAGCATACTACACTTTTATCTTGGCGATATGCCGAGAAGCAATATCTTTGAGTCAACTCTTCCAACAAGCATTCTATTTTCACTTTCGATTTTCTCACATTCTGCTTTCTTCTCCACACATTGATAGCACATGTTTAAAATTGTTAACTAGAATTGTACAAAGGCAGATGGAAAAACAGGTTAATGAAATACTAGGGAAGATCGATCTGGGATTAGGAAAACTGGGGAAAAAGATATGCTATTTTAGCTCTGAGGGTGATAATAGAAAAAACAATGGAAAAAGAAGAAAGTATTTATATAAGGCTTGAAGATGTGGAAAAAGCATTCGACAATGTAAAATGAAAAACAAATGTTCGAAAAACTCAAAAAGATTGGAATGAATTATAAGAATAGACGGATAGTACATAGCTTATAGAAAGAGCAAACAGCTGTAATAGAATTAGAATAGGAACGTAGGAAAGGGATGTGCCCTATACCTATTAATTTTTAACTTGTACACCGAAGAGGCAATAAATACCGTCAAATTCAGGAAGACATTTGGCATTATTAGGCAGGGATAAAAATTGATATGCTTAGATTTGCAAATGATATAGCGGTTTTATTATCTAGCAAGGAATAGTTAAAACCTGCTCTTAAAATGGAAACCGTACAAACGGAGAGATACGGTATGAAAATTAATAAAAATAAATCTAAAATACTAGTATCTAAAGGAGGGAAAAATACATAAAAAACTGGAATACAAATTCAAAACGAGAGCATACAAAAGGTTAAGGATTTCTGCTACCTATTAAGCCAAATAACGCAAGATGGGAAGAGCGCAAAACATATAAAACAAAGATTAGCACAAGGCAGTGCCAAATTTAACAAGAAAAAGCAACTACTATGTTCCAAGATAACAAATATAGAAACAAGGAAAAGGTTGCTGAGAGCATATTTGTGGAGAACAGCACTGTACGACTGTGAAACTTAGACAGTAGGAGAAGCGACAGGAAAAACATAGAAGCCTTTGAAATGTGATGGTACAGACGTATGATGAGGATATCATGGACAGAAAAAATTAAGAACAAAAAGATTCTAGAAATGGCAGGAGAAGAAAGAAATACGTGGAAAACTAAAACATAGGAGAGATAGAATGATAGGTCACATACTAAGGCACGAGGGAATAGTACGGAATATATTAGACACAGACATAGGAAAAATGATAGGTAGAGGTAGATCTAGATTAAACTATCACACACAGATAGTTCAAGATGTACGCTGTGGAAATTTCAGAGAAATGTGTAGGCTAGCTCAGAATAGAAATCAATGAAGGTAAGTTTCCAACCAGTTCCAAGACGGAAAACCTAATGACGAAAAAAAATAATTGTACTTATACCTGATGATTATTATAAACAACTACAGGTGTTGGTTTTGCAATATTCTCAACTAATTTTGAATGTGCGAAAGGATTTATTGGAAAACTGAATTTGGCAACTGTCTAAGTGTTCGGATCGTGATACCCGTCATGCTACTTAACCCCCTTCACATACCCTACATTTGATTTGTCAATGCTCCACCCGAAGGTACTACATTGGCCAGGAAGCAGTTTTTTTAACTTGGAAATTTTGAATTTTGCCGAACCCTTGCTGTTGCAAGTAACATGCGTGACAACACTCACACACGGGACCTCCATTTTACCTCTCATCCAAACGAGGGCGTATTTTTGTGAAAAATGCTCGCCTAACATTTTTCAAGCAGGCCGTGTCGGGATTTGAACTTGCGACCTTGGGCATATTAGTCACACACATACCACTACACCACGGAGCCCCCCCCCCCCACTCTCACATACCACTGAATATTGGTGAAATGGGTATATGTTTAGAAAACAATATAAGTGTAACCGTGCTTTATGTAACAAGAGCAGATTGTATGTTCAAAAACGACAACCTCAGAAACAAAGAAAAAATTGTTGAAAGCATATCTATGGAACACAGTAATGAAATGGGGACACTAAGAAGAAGCTGACAGGAAAAAGGTATAGCCCTTTTGAAATGTGGTGCATCAGATGCATGGTAATGATAGCATCTATAGACAAAGTTAATAACAAGGTTTTAGAAATAGTAGAAGAAATATATCTGCAAAAAACAAAAAAAAACGGTAGAAATAGAAGGATAGGACACTTTCTAAGGCATTTGAGGAATAGTACGGGATATAGGTAGATATAGGAAAAAGAGATCATACTATTGCCCGCAGGTAGTGAAAGATGTAGGATGTTGGAATTTCAGGGTTGGGTATAGGTTAGCGCAGAATAGAAAACAATGAAGGTACACGTTTAACCAATTCCAGAAGTGAAGACCTAATGATGATGATAATGATATTATATAATGAAATATAGTAGTGTGTCGTTTAGACGTTTTCAAAAAAATGTGTTTACAACATAAAGTTTGTAGGTTATTTTCGTTTAAATCGAGAGTTATTTTAATAAATTACTATAATACTAAAAATACATTTAGAATATATTTAATTTCTATTATGTATTTAATTCAATATATGTTGCACTAGTAGCAGCTGTTGATGCGATTAAATTTTAACTAACAATAAATCCCCAGTACCAGTCAAACTTTTACGATTTTTTGATCAACTTCACCTCAGCAGAATTTAGAAACTTATCTTAATGTTAGTTATTTTGGGGGAATATATTCATTATTACAAATACTATTTAACATTAATATGAATATGAAGAAATTTTACTACAAGAAATATTTTAAATTTATTATTAGCATTCCTACATGCTTTTGTTTTTGTCGTCACGTTTTTCCCTTGGCAATACTTGTACTAATCAGTTCATCATCATTAGGTCTTCAGTCCTAGAACTGGTTGCCGATGTAGCTCCTTTTCTATTCCCAGCTAACCTACACATTTTCTTCAAATTCGTACAGTCTATATCTTTCACTATCTATGTGCAATAGTTTAATCTAGGTCTACCTTTACCTCTCTTTTTTCTCTTCTCTGCTTCTAAAATATGCTGCGCTATTCCCTCAGAACTTTGTAGGTGTCCTATCATCCTCCCTCTTCTATTTTTTACTGTTTTACACATATTTCGTTCTTCCCCTACAATTGTTAGCTCCTCTTTGTTCTTAACTTTATTTGTCCATCATATCTTCATCATATGTTTGTAGCACCACATTTCAAAGGATTCTATCCTTTTTATGTCGGCTTCTCCTACAGTCCACGTTTCACAACCATACAGTGCTGAGCTCAACACATATGCTTTCAGCAATGCTTATTATCTTAGAACATAGTCGCTACTTGTTCTTGTTATATACAGCACAGCTTGTGTTAATCTTTTCTCTATATCTTTTGCACTTTTCTCCTTTTATTGTTCTCTAAAGATATACCCTATTTTACCAATATTCAATGGTACGTGAAAGTGGTTAAGTAACCTGACAGCTACCAAGATCCCCACCACTCAGACACTTACTGAATCGACAGTTTTCCAATTACTTCTTTCGCACAATCAACATTTATTGAGAATATTGTGAAAACACCTGTAGTAGTTTATAGTAATTATCAGATTTAAATACAATTACTTTTTCATCATTAAATTTTTCGTTCTAGAACTGGTTGGATGTGTGCCTCCTACGATTTATATCTGAGTTGACCTATGCATTTCCTTCAAATTCCCGCATTCTACATTTTTTTTTATCTGCATGCAATAGTCTAATCTAGGTCTACCTCTGCGTCTCTGTTTTCCTTTCTATGCTTTTTATATATTTTGCCCTATTTCATCATGCCTTAGTAAGTGTCCTATTATCCTCTCTTTCCTATTTTTTACTGTTTTCTGCATATTTTTTTCTTCCCCTACCATTTCTAGAACTTCTTTGTTCTTAACTTTATCTTTCCACGATATGTTCACCATACATTGGTAGCATCACATTTCAAAGGCTTTTATCGTATTCCTATCTGCTTCTCCTACCGTCCACATTTCATAGCTGTACAGTACTGTGCTCCAGACATATGTTTTTAACAATCTTTTCCTTGTTTCTATGTTTGTTGTCTTTGAACATAAGAATTATTTTTTCTTGTTAAATGCAGTACGATCTTATGCTAATCTCTTTTATAAGTTCTGCACTATTCTTATCTTGCATTATTTAACTTCCTAGGTAGCAAAAATCCTTAACATCTTGTAGGTTCTCGTTTCCTATTTGTATTTTGGTTTTTGGCCTAGTTGTCCCTCCTTTACATACTAGTATTTTAGTTTTATTTTTATTTTTCTGTTAGTATCGTTTCCATTTCATTTAGAGCTCTTCCTTCCAAGATGCTAATACCGCTATATCATCTGCAAATCTAAGGATATCAATCTTTTTCCCTGTATAGCATTTCCAAATGTCTTTCTGCATTTGGCGGTATTCATGGTCGTGACATTATACAAGTTAAAAATTAGTGGAATTAGACCACATCACTATCTTACCCCTTTTCTATGATTTATTTCTCTACATTCCTGCTCTAATTCTATTACATCTGTTTGTCCTTTGTAAAAGCTAGGTACTATCTATCTATCCCTAAATCTCATTCCAATCTTTTTAAGTATTTCGAACATTTTTTCCCATTTTACATTATCGAATGCTTTTTCCATTTTATGGCTTTGTATCTATGTTTCCCTGCTTCGTCTGAACTGTTTTTGTATTTTCACATTTCCTCTATTAAACTCAGAATATCCTTTGTTACCCATGGTTTTTTGTTCTCTTTTTGTTTATATCCCAGAATATCTTCGGCCGCCATCAGAAATTTCCTCGTTGTCTTTCAACAAATCGTATTACTTTTTTCGTTTCTTTTTTCAAATTTTTAAATTTAAGCGTGGTTTTCATAGCTAATATGTTGTAGTCATTGTCAATATCTGCTTCTGGGTAGTTTGTACAGTCTTTCACTTGATTACTAAACCGTTGTCTAACAAGAATGTAATCTATTTGATATCTTCCTGTGTCTCCTGGCATTTTCCACGTGTATCGTCTTCTAGCATGATGTTGAAATAGTGTATTTGTGATGGTTAAATTATTTTTGTCGCAAAATTCTACCAGCCTATTGCCGCTCTCGTTTCTCATGCCTGAGCCAAAGAAACCCACTACCGTTTCTTCCCTACCCTCACCTACTATTGCATTTTGACCTTTTATGGATCTTAGTATCGCTTTGATATCTTTGTAAATCGTTTCTACCTCTTCTTCACTATAACTAGAGGTGGGCATGTAAACTTGTATTATTACTGTATTGACCAGTTTAGATTCTAATCTAACCATGAGTACTATCGTTCTTTTGTAAGTTGTTATCTACACAGTGTCCGGTCCTTTTTCGCATAACTTTTCCCTCGGTCGAATTTCCTTTCTCTGATCCTGTATGAATTACCCTAAAGTCTCCGTCTATTATGTCTAATTCTAACATATCCATTTTAATTTTTAGATTCTCTAGCTTACCTACTTGCTTCAGACTTCTGCCATTCCACGCTCCGACTGGCAAAATGCTTCCGACTCGTCTTATTTTCTAATTATATTATGTCAAATAGTGTTTGCTCCTGGCGTTGATTGCGTTACAATGACATGTATTTAAGTATAAATTTTCTCCATTTATTTACTTCCAATGTATATAATTCTGGTATGGCAATTCAAACTAGCATAGGTTATATAATTCGTATCGTTGATATTGTAGCGTCGATTGGTCTGTTCCAACCAGAATAATTACGTTAGAACGTAAACGAAGGATTTGTGCAAAAAAGATGATTGATAGACCCTGTGGTGCGCGATCTCTTGATTCACTGGTACAAGACTTCACATTTAAAAGATTACAATAGGTACATTTGAGATGTTGTTAGCAAATTTTTGTATGTTGTAAAATAATCTAGAACAAGGATAGGGTATAAATTACTGTTAAGAAGTTCTGCACTTCAGTTCCGATTAAAGTTTGGTTATGATATGTTCTAGTTTAAAGCTTTGAAAAATGTTATATAAATTAGTGTTGATATAAATTATTGTAGTGGTTATATAAATTAATCGTTAGTGCTCGGATAGTTAATTATAGTACTTCGATAGTAATTAAGAAGAGCACCTTAGTTTTAGAAGATAATACATTTATTGTTGGCGATTGACTGAAAATAAATTGTTGGAAGATGTTTTAGTAAATTTTATCGTAACTACCAGTTGTTGAAAAGGCTTACATAATCAGTTTGAAAATAAAGAACTGTTGTTTGTGCAAATAGTTTTCGTTACAATATAAAATGGCGGATTAAGCAGGGTGTAGCTTATTAGCACACTGCTTATCTCATTTCAAAGACTAATAAGGTCATCTTTTTGCTTTGTCCAAGTAATTGGATTTATCTGTCACTTTGTAAAAGTGTATGAAACGGAAAACATGTATTGACTAGGTAGTCAAAGATGCAATGTGACATAAACTAAACAAATATTGTTGAAAGGTTTGAAGTAGTCTAGTACATGTCTCATGGTTTTTTAAGTAGTTTGATATTTTATCGGAAGTAGATAGCTGTTAATCATTAAATTACATCTGTTATCTTTGAAATGATAGCCTAGTTACCAAACAGGGTAAAATGTAAACATATGAGAACCAATTCATATATCTTTTATAGTTGTATGTTGAAGGATATACAGGGTCATTTGTCTCAGTTATTTAACTACTATACGAAATTATATAAACATATGCGTATGTATATCCGAGATGTTCTTTCTCAAATATTATGGTTTACAAATTCAATGATTCATAAACCATTGCAACCTTTATGAGTAGAATGATATTGTCTTTATCCGTTCATTTTCTAGATATATTATAAAGAAAGATAAACAAAAGAAAAAAATATAAATAAAACAATATCCAAAAACGAACAACCAGCAGGCAAAGTTCAGTCACAATGGTTGCTCTTCCACATCACCAGATGTAAATAAATTTAATTAAAACAAATAAAATTAGTTTATTATGAACGCAAGACTATTCAAGCTGATATGTGTGAGGACGTGGGTGTGTGCTCGCACGTACATGGGAATACGAATGTGTGATCTCAATGAGAACCAACAGGACGTTACTGCACCCTAAATAGATAATTTTTATAAGCCTTTTGAAACAATTTATATGTTTATGATTTATAGTACCTTTGATTGAGTTATAAACTTTAATTGCCGAATAATGATACGATCTCGTAGTAGAATAATTAGTTTCCTCCTTTCTTAAGTTACGTTCATGATATGGGTGGTAGTTATAACCTTTTTATGTACCGGGGAGATATTGGCAATGTTAAAATTTTGCGAGTACATGTAGCTATGTGTAAAGGGAGTCTGTTTTTTATTGTGAGCCACTTCAAGCTGTGTAATGCTGCAGAAATGTGATCAGACTTCGGCAGATTATAAATAAATTGAACACAAGCATTCTACACCATCTGTAGTCTTGAGGTAGTGTTAAAATCGTACAGAGTCCATAAACAGCATCACAATAATTTAAATGCGATAATAATTCTGACGTACAAAGCAATTGCTTCAGATTTTGATTTAAAATTTCTTTTTCTTCAAACGTTAAAATATTATGTCATTATTTAACTGAGTTGGCTTGCGCAAAGTGTCACTTCTTCTCCGGCGACAGTTTTACTTATCCTTTTCCAGCCGCCGGAGGTAAAAGTGTTTTCATGACAACATCAAATAAGTGGTACAAAATAAATATGAATAAGGATAAATAACAACTAAACGTCATTTTTATTTTGCAAGGTAATATTAAATGTACAATTTTTAAGGGTAACGTTTTGAAAATTAAAGCCGTGCATTATCGAGCCAGTCTCTTGATGTGCAATGGTAATAGTAGACTGCGTTGCTACGAGTCCTTCTGACATATAATCGTTGGTTGTTCCAGATACAACTACTAATTCACTTAAATTTAAAATCTTTTGGGCATTATCATTTTTGTTTCTCAAAGATTCTTCAATATACCCTTCTGCAACACCGCTCGATTTCCACCCTCCGTGCCACTTAACGGATTCCAAATTTCCTCCTCCATCAATTAACAATGTTGCATAGGTGCGTCTCAATGAGTGGCCCGTATATTCTTTCGAATTAGTTAATTTTAAAAAATCTGCAACATTCCCAGGTACAGAACTTATGCTGTGAATTCCCATTACACTTCTGCAACATTTTCCGTTTTGATATTTTAGAAAAAATCTTTTTTGAGACATATCTCGAGGTCTCAGTGACGCATAATGTCGATAAATTTTGATATAACTTTCAGCGATGATCGTAAACGATCGAACTTTCCTTGTAAATACTCCCTGTATGTTTGTTGTGGTTTGTTTAGCATTCTTCTTGATCTTCTTTGGGAATTAAACCACTCATAGTTTTTAAAATCATCTTTATTTACATTCGGCGGGTAAAAGAGGCAAGCCATGAAAAGTGACTTCTCCTTCACATAAAGTATACTATTTTTTCTTCAAACGTTCTGCAAAATATGCAAAAATTTCTCATTTTCAAATAATTTCACCTATACACATTTTCTGTTTTTGATTAATATCAAAGATTGCTTACCGTCATTTATCTTTTTGACATTTATTAAGTTGACACAAACACAATAACTACGCTATCTTGTTGAATAAAGAAGTATTCGTAAAATGCAAAATCCTGATATTGAGTCTGCAGCAAACGAAGCAGTGTCGCGCCTCGGTCCGACAAAATCCGGGAACAAATACTCTGCTGCTTACCAGCACTTTATAGAATGGTGCGACCAAAAAGAAGTACAGGAATACAGTAAAGATGTACTTCTGGCTTATTTTAATATAATGGAAAAGGAAAAGAAGTGGAAATCATCTACTATGTGGTCACGATATTCAATGATTAAATCCCAATTAATAATCAAACATGTAGTAGATATAAGCCAAAATTTAAAACTCAGATCTTTTCTGAAGAAGTCAAGAGAGGGGTATTTGGCAAAGAAGTCTGAAGTATTTACTAAAGAACAGTTTGAAAATTTTCTATTCAAAGCGCCTGATGACAGGTATTTAGGGATAAAGATAAACAATGACTAGTTTTAATTTCATACATTTTAACTACGTATGTATTTTCAGATTGTTTTGTTGATTGGTGAAACGGGTGCCTGCAGATGTGATGAAATGGTGAAAATGAATACTGAAGACATTCAAGACATGGAAAATGTAATTCTTTTTTAAATTCCCGATAGCAAGACGAGGAAAGTTCGTCTTAATCATATTTGGGAATTAAACCACTCGTAGTTTTTAAAATCATCATTATTTACGTTTCGATCCATGAAAAGATACACTTCTCCTTCGTATAAAGTAATATACTATTGTTCAAATATAAGTTGCGTATAGTGATGAAGGGCCATGTAATTAATTTATTTGTATGGTGTTGAAAACAGAATCGGTAATCTAGTGTTATTCCAAGCTGTGGTAATAAATGAGTTACCAGAAGGCGAGTCACTAAGCTATTTGTGATGGGGTAGGTGTTTATTTTCTTAACTTTGGAATTACAAATTTTATAGGTTTGTATTTACTATAAACTACTTAATCTAAGGCGATTTATTCGCTTAGAAAACAAGTATAATTTTATCTACAATATTATTGCAATGAAAAGTATTTGTACAAACAGCAGTTCTTTATTTTCAAACTAATCGCTAACAGTACAAATATTATCTTCTTAAAATTAGGGTGTTATCTTATAAATTACTATCGAAGCACTATAATTGGCAGCAACTGATTAGGTTGTTTGTTATGCGCTGCTCCGTAATTTATTTTAGGCGTATTACTAAGTACCAGTAATTCGTAATTCTTTGTTAGTGCATGTGTTTCGGGCCTGTGTCCATTATTTGATAATAATCTGAATTCGATTTTCGTTGTGGTGATCAAATTCGTTAGATAACATTACAACAGCAATTATTCAATCGTCCATGATGAAAAAACCCGTTCTACATCTAGTTCTAAGAGTGATAAGGATGAAGGATTTGAAGCTATAAACAAGTGCAGCAATCAAGTTCAAGGTGATGAGAATGAGACAGGTACGTTAAAATATGTTTTGTTGCATTTACGTACTATCAAAGCAGATATGAACAAGCTTACGCTAAATGTTTCGGATATGAATGAAACGATTTCCTTGAAATTAGATGAATTATCTTCTAATTTCAATTCGCTTCATACTAAATGCGACTCCAATTCAAGCCGTATCGATAAACTGGAAAATAAAATCGATTTTCTGGAGCAAATGAGTAGGCGTAATAATTTACGGTTATTCGGTGTTGTAGAATTAGCTGGTGAGTCAACTGATAACATTGCTCTGTCTGTATTAAACGAGTACCTAAAACTGGGTTTATCCTCACAAGACATCGAAAGATCTCATCGTGTGGGCAATCCCTCAGTAACAAAAATACCTCGAGGTATTATAATCAAATTTTGCTAGTTATAGAGTGCGCGCAATGGTTTTTAATAACAAAAATTTATTTAAAAGCACCCGATTTGTTATCCGTGAGGACTTAACCTCAATTAGACGCTTAAAACTAATTAAGCTTCAGGAGCAATATGGGATAAAGAATTGCTGGAGCCGTGAAGGAAAATTGTTCTTTAAAACCAGCAGTGGCGTGCAAAGTGTTACATAGTTTATACAAATTTTATTCATAATATTTGGAATTGGAGGTTCTACACGCACGACGGAGCTGATTATTGTACAATTTTTTTTCCTTATTATTTTTTAATTTTTTTTAATTCTAATTTTTCATTATCAAGGATTTGATGCGCTGAGTTATTTCGCAATATATTATAGTTTTAGTTCTACCCTATTTAAAAGTTATTAATAATTGTGCCGGTTTATAATGTTGCTTTCGTTATCATATTAAATTATAAGTTGAACGTTTTACATATTCATTCATATTGATTTTTCTAATTCATCTTAGTCTACTAGTACTTCTTACTGTACTTATTTCTATTAGTTTAACTGCGGAAGGAGCAGCACAACAACTTACAACTCACAATACCTGTGTTTATAAGTGTATACTTGTGTGCACCTATTAAACTCCTTAAATTTAATTCACCGTTCTTTTAAATTTCATGTTTAAAATAGCTACAATCAATGTACATTCTTTAAACTCGGGGTTTCATGCTTTCTCTGCTCTGGTGGACGAGAATAAGTTAGATATAATACTCGTTACTGAAACTTGGCTTAATAAAAACAGTAATAAAAACGATTATCAGAATGTAGGATTTAATTTATTTCATAATGATCGAGTTGGTAGAGGTGGAGGTGTTGCCATATATGCAAGATGCTCTCTAAACTGTAAAATTCACCATCTTAATTCATTAAATAATGGGTCCTTAGAACAGCTGTGGGTCAGCTTCAATTACAATCGAAAGAAAATAGCTACTGGTGTGATGTATCGTCCTCCTAGTTCTTCAGTTAAGGACTCGTTATCCTGCTTTGAAGACACACTTCGTCAAATTTCTCCTCAATTTGATAATATTTTTTACGGTGGTGATATAAATCTAAATTTATTCAATGTTGGTAATCCTAATGTTATGCAGTTCAATACTCTACTTGAAATATACGATTTACAACAAACAGTCAACGAGCCCACAAGAGTAACTCAATATAGCTCGACATTAATTGATGTTATATTAGTTAAATGTCAAGATATAGTGAAAACGGTCGAATGTAAGTCTGTGCATGATCTATCTGATCATTCTTTAGTTGTGATTGAACTTTTGTTAACTAAACCTGTAGTAGAACCTAGATATATTACTTTTCGCGACCTTAAAAATATTGATCATGCCGCATTTTATAATGATTTGTGCAACTTGCCTTGTTATGAAATTTATCATATTCAGGACGTAGATGCTCAGGTCAATTACTTATGTAAAGTTGTCCTAGGTCTTTTTGACTCTCATGCACCAGTGCGAAACGTCAGGGTTACTAAACAAAAAGCACCATGGTTAAATAACGAAATAAATGCGATGATGTCAGTTCGAAACAAGGCGCATAGTACATTTAAACTTACCAAATCTTCTATACATTGGCAGTAGTATAAACCACTACGTAATGCAGTCACTAGTGCAATAAAGCGTGAAAAAAAAGCTTATCTTCAGCTCATGAGTAATCTTTCAAATAAAGATGTTTGGCAAACGTTTCGTGATTTTGATGTGCTATCTCATAAAGAACATGTTATTCCTAAGAATCTACGTCAACCGGACACACTTAATCAATATTTTCTAGATTCTGCCAGGACCTTGATAAAATCACCTACTTCAAGACAGTACGACCATTATAATAATAATAAGTATCATAACAGAACTTTTTCGTTTTCTCTGGTTACGTCTGACAAAGTTAGCAATGTAATGAACTCTATCAAATCCAATGCAGTTGGGAATGATGGCATTTCAATTAATATGTTAAAATTATGTAGTCATTTCATTATTGAACCTCTTACTAATATTATTAATAATTGTATACTTCAAAATTACTTCCCAATTAGTTGGAAATCATCTATAGTAATACCGCTACCGAAAAAAGAAGTTGCTACGTTGTCTAATTTGAGACCAATAAGTATTTTACCGGTCTTATCTAAAATACTGGAAAAAATATTATATGAGCAAATTTATGAGTACGTTACTGTTTCTGAAATTCTACCTTCAAATCAGTCGGGTTTTAGGGGAGGTCATGATACTACTAGTGCATTAATAAAAATTACTAATGACATTATTCGATCATCGGACATGGGTCTTGTTAATGCACTGGTTTTGCTGGACTTCTCTAAAGTCTTCGATACGCTCGACCACAAATTGTTACTTGCAAAATGAATTATTTTGGATTTGATGAACCAACTAGGCAATTTTTTGCTTGTTACTTGTCTGACAGAACGCAGTCGGTGCGAGTTAACCGAATTATGTCAACTTACAAAGTTGTATCTAATGGAGTTCCCCAGGGGTCAATACTCGGTCTATTGTTGTTCTTAGTATATACAGCTGATCGGTCTTCATTGCTACATCACTGTCTTTTCCATATGTATGCTGATCACTCACAGCTGTATATATCTTTCCATAAAGATACCTTGAAAGAGGCTAACTATTTACTCAATAAAGACCTAGAACACATATCCCGCTACGCTGCCAATAATTCATTAGTGCTAAATACTAAAAAATCCTCGGCCATCATTTTTGGACCAGTTAATGATAGGAAACAAGTGGTTGATAACTTAAACCTCATGCTCAATGGTGATAGTATTGAAATCCAAAACTCAGCTGTGAATCTCGGTATATTACTTGATTATAAGTTACATTGTGAAAGACATGTAAATAATCTAATTAAGCGTTCATACATAATTTTACGCAAGTTTTATTTAAATAAAGATGTTTTAAGTTATAATCATCGTGTGCTATTGTGCGAATCATTAATTTTGTCTCTGTTTAATTATTGTGATGTTGTATATGGTCCTTGTTTAGATTATAATACTTCCCTACGCATTCAGAGGATCCAAAATGCTTGTCTAAGATTTGTTTATGGTTTACGAAAGTATGACCATATTTCTAATTTTTTGCGAGAATCAGGTTGGCTGAATATGGCTAACAGGCGTAAATTACACCTTGCAGTTTATACACATCGCGCTCTAACCTCGCCCACAACACCAGAATATATAAAGTCTTTACTAAAACCGCGTCGTTATTACCACTGTATTAACTTATGATCACTCGATCTATTGCATATTGAGCGTCACACCTCCACCTTCTACAAAAGATCGTACCATTATTCGGCTGTTGCATTATACAATTCTATCGATGCTTCTCTAAAGAATAAATCAGTATACAGTTTCAAGAGATACTACAAAAAATATCTGATTAACCTACAATGATCTTACGCTTATTTCATTTATTTACTTATTCAGTACTGAGCAGAGAAAGTATGAACACATAAATTCAGTCAACTGTGTGCTGCTGCTTGTTACGTTTGATGCTTGCTGTCTGTTATTATAATGTTACTTCAGGTTAAGTGGAAGAACAGTCTGTGACTGAACTTCGCCTGCACGATTTTGTATGTTTTTTCATTCACTTTGTATATGTTAGTTTAGATAAATAAAGACGATAAATAAATAAATAAATAACTATCCAAGCACTAATTATTAATTTATATAATCTTTATAGTAATTTATTTCAACAGAGAGTAATTTATATCAAGAGTAATTTCTGTTACATATGTACCACTTCTTATTTCATATCACAACTACTAAAACTTTAAACTAGAACATATCATGATCAAAGCTTCAGTTAGCACTCCGAACTTAAATTAGTACTCAAGGTCTACTTATACTTATCAAATTGTACTAGTGATTTTGAGAACATTTCAGAAATTATGCAAATAACATTCTCAAGATTTATTATTGTAATCTAAATAACCTTTAAATGTAAAATCTTGCACCTGTCAAACAAGTTCATCTGAAGGAAGTTGTGACGCAGGTCCTATCAATCATCTTTAGTGTACAAACGTTTCATTTACGTTCTAATGTAATTATTATGGCCAGTGGCAGATCAATTGGCGCTAATTATTTTATTGAAAAAACAAATTCGCGACAATTGCAAAAAAAAATTCATTTAATTTGAATCAAATAGACAAAATTTACAAGAACTTATACAAGTAATACGTATATGTAATGAAACAAAAATAAAACTTATTTGAATATTTAAAAACTATTTATGAAATGTGCAACTTATTTTAAAACAATACGCCTTTTCTAAGTAGCTTCTATACTGATACCTGCCCTTACAAGATTTTTTACAAATTTCGGTTAGTTAAAATTTCTTTGTATGGTATTGCCAATACAAAAAGGCAAAAGGAAAAAGTTTGTTTGAGATTGTCTTTTATTTAGTTTGGATTACTTAAATGTTCTGGAGAGGAACTTACGTAAGAACTCATAGTATTTAGTATTTCAAGTTCTTTTTGTAATGAATATATATCTGGTGTATTAGAATCTGGAGAAAACATACTAACAACAGAAAATGTTACAAATGTAAAGGTATGTTGTAAATTTGAAAATGATTTTAGTAGGATAAATAAAGTATATAATTTTCATTATTGGAGATAGTGTACAAATACAACATTTTCACTACTCAAAAAGTTTAATTCTTAAAGATTTTGTAACAGATAGTGATATATTTGGACTTTAAGCAGGGGATTCTTGATGCAACGACCAGCTGCTACCTCAAATTTAACAAATTTTACAATCCAGTGGTAATTTAATATTTTGACTTGGATGCATGATGGCTTGTAATAGATGTAAGTATTTAATTAACGATCATTAGTTTTGTGAATGTGATTTATACAATTTCAAAATGCATCATAAAAGTAAAGAAGTGATAACATTAGAAGTTAAAGCGATGGAGTTATGAAACCTGTCGAAAAGATTTTAAATTGATTCATGAAATGAACTAACAAATTGAGAGGAAACCAATGTAAACTATATCACACTTAAAGTGGAACATTAAAAAGAAATACTATCGCATCTTTTAAGCTGAAAACTATTATTGATGAAATCCAACAACGTAATATCAGAGGGAAAAAGTCGAAAAAGACACTTCCAAAAGAAAGCATATTTTGCAGAGGATTTATTCTGGTATTCAACCCAAAAAGATTATGCATATTAAGATAAATGTATGACTTGTAGAAGTTGCTTGAACATTTCAGAAGACACCCTTAAGATACTGTAAACTAAAAACATGGTGCATAAATTAGAAATTTAAACTAATTCCAACCTAACATAGATTCAAAGAATTTACTTGAATAGATTTCACGAAAAACTCAAACTATACCAAAAAATATTTATATGGAATATCTAAATAGTAAATTCCAGTAATAATATAAAAAATTAATAATAGTAACTTAACTTTGTACTTTCAGTATGTGAGAATTATCAGACCAAAACTGTCTGAACTGGAGCCAAATACAAGTTCCTGCCATTATATTATTTTTAAAAAAAGGTTCCTCTCAAGGACTTAAAATTTCAAGACCTAAGTTTCCACGAATACTCTTTATAGAAAAGATTATACATTTCAAACCAGTAATAAAGCTAGGGGTTAAGGTAAGTAAAATCCAGAATCCAATCAAGTGTCATTTTTCTAGACAGTAATGGTGTTGAGCAACTGTTTGTAGAAGTTGCTAGTTATTATTAGTTGTAAAATAGTGATTGCTGTAATGTATATTTCACCAAGTTCTAGATATCAAAACGACATGATCCTGATGGAATCCCACCAAAACTTCTAAAATATGTATATGACTAAACCAATATTTTTTCTGGTTCTTTAAATGGAATTGTTAATAAGTCTTTAAGTTAAAATAGTGCAGTATGAATTGTATATATTAATTTCCATATGGTCATATCGATACAAACTTCATGGAAAAGTTTTCACTGGTTAGTTCCAAACAATCATAGCAGTAAAACATAGCTTTCAAGCATTGTGTAGTCCAAAGAAAGTGAATATTCGATAAGGATTCAGGATGGCAAGAGCACCTGCACATTATTGTATTTGTGGACACGCAGAAACTGATATTGTATTAACTTACAGCTGTCGACTGGAAATAAGGAATGTAGAACGAGCAATTAAATTTCTTTGTGTTGTATCTGCGAACAAGGTTTTGGCTTTCCCTTAAATACAAAATAATCACTTTTAGTTTTTACAAAAATTGCAGGTATTATACTGTAGCAAGGAAGTTAACTAAAGAGCAGGCTTAGTTTTGCTGACTCGTTGCATTAAAATTTTGTGTTAAAAATTCATTTTTGTGCATCATGACAAAAAGCTTTGTTGGGAGAACAATTATTATTAAAGAACGGCATAACTAGGCCAGGCGCGTGCTGGAATACCCTGGAGGGTCCGGGAAAATTTCCTTTGAGGGCCCAACCCCGATTCGTTAATTGATTAAACGATATTTAACTTTTTCTAATTTATTGGCAACGTGAAAATATTGCATCGTGTAGTTGGCCATACTATCGTCATACATTAACCACCGTACCGTACAAGTGTTTCTTAAATAAAAATGAATAATAGAATAAAAAGATTAATAATACCCTTGAAAAGATAAGTCCTTGAAATGCTTTTCCATAAAACATTTGTAAAACGTAAAATGAAAACTGTGGGTAAATATTCTGCTATATAATACAAATAAATGGTTAGTACCACTGAAAATAGTTCTTGAATACCTTACTTTTTTCGCACATTTTTTCAATTATAACTTCTGGTGTAATACTGTTTGTTATTACAGGTTCGCAAGCCATACAAAACAAAGCTTCCAAATTCTCCTGCACAATACAACTGCGAAGTCTATTCTTTAATAATTTAAGTCTTGAAAACAATCGTTCGCATGACACTTGTGTTAATGGAATTGTTAGAAGAAATTTGTAAACAATGAATAATTGCTTAAATTCTACGAAATATAGATTATAATCACACAGTATTAAATAAACACAAGACAAGCACGAGTTACACTGAGTTTTCTTACATTTAGCGATAGTCATATCCACAATCACTTCTTCGTTTTCGTCTTCTGATTCTGTACTTGAAAAATTATGGATGTTTCCAATTTAGGATTTGAATGACTCGAGTAAATGTTTTGAAAATCGCGTTTAGATAAATGAGGCCAAAGTTTAAAAATGCCACAAGTTTCTCCTTCAATTTTTATTTTTCCAGTGATGGAATTACCTCACAAATTTTGTGTAACGAATCTTTTGGAAGGGACTGGCTTTGACTTATTAATTAATATCTTCTGGGATCAAAACATTCCAAGTCAGCATAAAGTGCTCCGTGTTTTGCAAATCTGGTCTCAATACTATTTACGATTGTGTCCATGACGGTATTGTAGACCGTTAAACGAAAATGATCTTCGGCATCTACGCCAATCTGTTCATCTCCAGCAATTTTACCTGACATCACCTTTACAGCTCTTTTCCTTTTTTTGTGGAAGAGCATCTTTTAAGAATATATCGGAATCCATCTTTTCGAGTTCTGTATTTATAACCCATACAAATTGCTTAGCCGATTGTAATATGCCAACATAATTCGGTTTTTTCCTTTTTAATTGGTTAGTTGCATTTGATATTTGTCGCCATGCCTGTACGTAATCTAAATTTTCTGTTTGCTAATAATCGGAGGCAGGCGTAGTTATTGTAAAAATTTGTATATAAATCATAACAAGTAGAACAATTTCAAAGGAACAAAACTTGTTGCGTAAACTATTTGCTTGACTCCTTGCGATGGGTTTAAATAAGGAATTCGATTCTGAAATTGTTTTTAGGGCCAATATCAAATTCAAAAAACAATCTTTTCTGAAATGAGAACTGTCTTGAGTCTCCTGCAACCACATATATTTTCTTCCAAAGATTTTTGTAATGGCATCTCTTCTGCTGCTCCAACGAGTAACGCCGATTGCGTTGAGTTTTAGATGCACTCCGGTTGTATTACCAGATTTTTGAAACAAATTGAGCCTTTTATACGATTCTTAAAAAAAGACATGAACTTCTTGTAAAAGATTAAAGAATGATGCTGAAACTGTTAAAGATTGAGTTGTGTCAGTAATTACCAAATTAAGCACATGAACGTAACACCATGTATGAATATGAGTCGCAATTCTTTAATGAAATGTTGTTATCCTGTAAAACTGTTCTCGAAGTGTTATACAGGTATTCCCCTGTTGTAGAAGTTACATACTTTAGAGCAGATGCACGTTCAACAACCCTATTACCTAAAACGTATCTAATAAATAATGCACATTGATCGTGCGCTGTTACATCCATAGTAGTATCCATCGTCACTGAATATATTTCTGCTTGTCGTACTTGTTCGAGAAATTTTTCTAAGAATTTCATGACCAATTTCTAAAACAACTTGAGTAGTTGTCCTATTACTTAAAAGGGTTACTAAGTTTCCTCTTCCAATGCCACTTTTAGATTTACCACTTTCGACACCTGTAACAGCTTGACCACTTTGATTTTGTTTGCTTTCTTCAATAGCTTTTGTGACGTGGGTATTTAAAACAACATCAAATTTGGAGATTAACAAAATTATCTTTAAAAAGTTCCCATGATTCACGAACGCGTCTTCTAAGTTGTAAGCAGCTTCATTCCTATGACTACGAAAGGGTAGCATTTGTTTTCCAATCAGTTTAATTACTTCAATTATTCGAACCATTACTGCTCTTCTATCCATTACTTCTTGCTGATGCTTGTCATACAACTCTCGATTTATATAATGTTTAATGGATAGTCTCGATTTTTCTCTCATGAAAGATTGTACAGCGTCACAGTGATTCTTAGAATTTTCATGTTCTGCAATTCGTCAATAAGTATGCTTGAAGTTACTACCAAATACCAGGCATACTGTGCAATACAAACTATTGTTTACTTCATTAAAACTTAACCACTTTCGATTACAACTTGATTTATCACTATCAGTGAGTATGGTAAAATGTTTTGGCATAATCAAACGAAGTTCCCGTTTCTAATAGTTTAGGTTGTATGAATACGAAAAAAAAGTCAAAATTTGATCCTTCTTTGGTTTAAGAGGAAACGAGGAAGTCTCTTCGTCACTTTGCGATTTTATTAAAAGTAGTTTTTCTGATCCCTTTGAGGATTTCAAATCTAAAAATTAAAATATTGACACTTAAGATTCATACACACGTTATACAAGATGTCGTCAAGTAAGTCCTCTACAAATCATGTACGGGGAATCCCTATAGTGAGGCTTCTTTGTCTGTCTGTCTGTTTGTGTCACCACATCTTCAAGGATGTGGTATACAGACAGACAGAGCCTTTATACATTTTAACAGAAATGAAGCTTGCTTTTAAAGAATTGTCTTTTCCAAGAATCTCTCTTTGTGAATATTCCCTTCACCATAGAGGCTTAAGAGATCCTAATAAAAAGATCAGTGTTTAATCCATGCAACTTACAACGCTGTAACACTACTTGTTGAATGTTAAAAAAGAACCATCGATTTACTAAGGATTCAAAACTCAAATTATATCTACGGTTTTAAGAATGCTTAAATCAGTGGTATCCGGTATGTCCATGACAATAATTATAACATTCCATGTGATGTGTCTAGTATCTTGAATCTTGTTACAAATATAAGTACCTATCAAATAAAAGATAAGTTCATTTTATACTTTTAACTTTTATAGTATCTTATCTAAGAATCGTGCATTTATAATAATACTCGAGTAGGACATTTCTTTTCAGAACTAAATCTAGAGTTCTATCGGATCGATTTTAATAATTGAAGTGTCATTTATTAATCCGGGGCCCCTTTTATTATTTTGTGGACGGCCCACCGGGATATTCCCGTTTCCCGGTGGGCCAGCACACACTTGACTAGGTCGAATATTTACGTTGTAGATACAGAGTCGGCATCCATTACGGAACTAGATTTTCAAGAAATAAATATTAAATTTAAGCTTTTGAAAACTAATTTTAATGAATTTATGCAAGTATGTTGTCAATTACACGAATATGATGTAGAGAATAATTATGGTGAAGTAGATGAGGTTGAAAAATTGTATATGGTGAATTATGCCAAGTTTAAGACGTTGTTAAATTTGCAAGGCAAGTCAGAGAAATCGCGTGAAGTAGTAAGTAGTATTGCAAAAATTGGAAACCTTACCATTGCCTATGTTTTATAGACAAATTCAAGGTTTTAAATGGGTTTTTGAGCTTTTCAGAACTCTTATTGATAAAAATTCAAATTTGGAAAATGAAAAATTGGTGTATTTGAAGAAACATTTAAAAGATGAACCTTTGAGGTTAATATCTGATTTAACCGTTGAAAATAATTTGTTTGAGACGGCATTAAATATTTTGCAAAAGAGGTATGAGGATGATTATTTGATTATTGATTGTCACATTAAAGACATAATACAATTATCAATCGGAAATTGTAGACCCAGGATTATTGCACGACTTCGTTGTCCAAATATGGCAAACCATTGCTTATTTAAAAAAATTAGGGGTAATTTTGGTATGCTATGATTGTTCGTCGTATACTTACAAAACCAGACATTTATTGCAATCGAGCCCATCAAGGCGAGAAAAACCCAATTCAAGCTTAATTTGAAAGAACTTTTAGAATTTTTGAACAGGCGGTCATTAAACTCGGAATTAAGCAAATCAGGTGTTAAAAACTCAAAATAATAGTAGAACATTTAATTAGCAAACACATTTTAAAACTGTAGCAAACACAACTACTGCTGTCCAAATTCCGGTAAATCTTTTAAACCAAAAATTGAAAAGTGGGGCTTAAAGGTGAATTCGAATTCAATCAATTGTAAATTTTGCAAGCATATACGTTATCTAATTTTTAGATGCGAGCAATTTAAAAATGCTAGCATTTGAGAAAGCGAGAAATGTATTTTCGAAAAATCAGGTGTGTGTTATTTGTTTAAAAGTTGCATGTGGTTCAACAATGTTCGGTTCATCTCACATGCTTTATCTACCAATCGAAGGAGCATCATACATTTTTACACAGGGAGTTACTAGTGTCAAATCTAATATTTCAGATTTTGTTTTATTGCATACCACATTGATGTAAGTAGAAATTGCTGTAGGTGAATTGATTTCAGCACTAGCCTTATTAAACTGAGGTTCAAGACTAGTTTTGTTACTCTTAAATGACGTGTCAAATTAGGGTTAGATACCTGTCCACCAAAAAGATCGACTCAAATTTCTGGTATTTGTAATAATTCTACAAAGGGTTCAGAATGGATCAAATTATCCATTCGTTCAAGCTATATTAATTATGAAATTTCACTTGATTTCAGGGTTATTCCAAATATAACAGTGGATTACCTCAAATAATTTTGATTTAAAAAATTTTAAAATACCTAAGTCTTTTCCATTGGCTGATGACATGTTTTATGAATCAGCTGAGGTAGACATACTTTTCGGAGATATTTTCTTCTCTGTGTAGCTTCCGCAAAATATAGAAATGGGTACACAACAACCTAATTTACAAAATACTTATTTCGGTTACTCTGCGAGTGGAAAATTGCCTTCCACTATCGGAGTAAAAAGTAATATCAATTTGCACACAGTATTTTTGCATACTGCGATAGCTAAAGCAGTTGGCAATTTACATCAGCCGATGAAAAAATTTTGGGAATCGGAAAATATTATCATTAAAATTGGTCAAGAAATGCTACCGTAAAATGAATTAGCAAAACAGTGATTTGTAAATACGTTCATAAGAACTGATGGACGTTTCTAGGTCCATTTAGTTTTTTAAGTAAATTTAGATGAGTTCCAAATGGGTGATTTGGTTCCTATGGCACTCAAACATTTTGAAAATTTGAAAAAGGTATTTTTAGCAAATGAAAGTTTGTTTCTGAAAATTCCAATGTTTATAAAAAATTTCTGGATACGGAATTTGTAGAAGTGTTAGAGATTAATCCTTTTACATTACACAATGATAATTGGCATATTTTGATTTATCATGGGCTAGTAAGAGATAACAAGGTTACAACATGAAACTGAGAATAGCAATGGACAGTAGTGTTGATACAAAAGCTGGCGTTTCTTTGAACAGGTTTTGTGTAATGGGGAAATTGTTCAGCCTCAATTATTTGACATCTTACTACTATTTCGTACTTATAAATTTGTTTGTATGGCTGATATAAAACAGATGTACCTACAAATTTCTGTAGAACACACAGAAAACTTAAACGTTCTTTGGAGGGAAACAAGAATCGACCGCTTCGGGTTGTTCAATTTAAAAGGTTGCCTTTTGAATTGAAATCCAGTTTTCATCTGGCAACAAGATATATGTATGTATGTATGTATTAATAATAAAGAACTTAAGACTGTAACTTAAAATAAATTAGATTAAATTCATAATACACTGATATCCTCAAGCGAGATTGGAGCCATTAGGCTCCATCTACCACCTAACTTGAGACTAACAGCACAAAATAAATCATATAACAAAAACAATAATTTGTAATATGAAGAAACAAAATTTCAATCACTCACTCAATCACATAATCAGACATACACTGAGTAGGGCCAACGATAGAAATAACAGCTGATCGATAAAAGATGTTCAAGGAAGAGTCTGCGAAAACTAAAACTTGTGAGGGACATGTTGAATGTTTAGCGGTATGGAGTTCCAAAAGAGAGTGCCAGCAACATGGAAAGATTGGTGAAAAATCTGGGTATGATGCATAGGGATGGCCGGCAGATCATCATATCTCGTATTATGGCTCCGATTAGATAGAGAAGAGAATTTAGTAAATAAGTAACGTGGATTTTTGGTAGAAAAAAGCTTGACAAGAAAAACAGCCATATGGAGTTTTTTTCTATGACCAAGCTTAAGCCATCGCATGTCTATGTAGAGTGGAGTTACATGATCGTGTTTCTTTAGACTTTAGATAAAACAAACACAACTATTTTGTGCTCTCTAAAGTCTTTCATTAAGCTCAGTTTGAGCACTTGTGTAAATAATGTCACAATAGTCATAATACGGCATAATCAAGCTTTGTACTAGTTGTGCCTTAAGTTAAATATGCATAAATCTTTTGACGATTTAACGAATGCAGTGCACCAAAATACCATACGACACAAATGTGTTACTTGATTTTTTAGGCTTAACTGCTGGTCAATAACAAAGCCAAGGTCCTTAACATAATCTAAAAGTTCTATAGTATCCATACGAAAGCTCAGCAACGAAGCGACATATAAATCAATTTTTCGAAGCATTTTTGGGGATCCGACAAGGATAGCTTTACACTTGGATTGGCTAATTGCAAGTCCGTTATTTTTATTCCACCTGAGAATGTTTGAGAGATCTTCATCTTCATTTACTTTATTAAACACGACAGTGATGTTATCTGGCTAAAAATGTAAGTATAATTGAACATCATCTGCATAAAAGTGGTAACGTGAATGAAGAAGGAACTATGATAGGTCTTGGATATATAAACTAAATAGAAGAGGACCTAAAACACATCCCTAACACCCGCTTTTAGTTCCGCCCAGTTGGAGAAGCACTTTGCACCAGCAGAGATAACTTGCTGCCTGTGGCCACTAAGGTAAGAAAGAAACCATTGAACTGTAGAAAAAGATAAGTTGCTAAGCTTGTGAGTTTAGCACAGAGAATATCAAAATCGACACTATTAAAAACTAAGCTAAAATCAATTAAAATAAGAGTAGTAATATGTTTATTGTCCATAACGTCTCTCATATCATCAACCACTCAAACCAATGTTGAGTAGGTACTATGCCCTTTGCAAAAACCTGATTGATAAGTATCAAAGAGAGAGTTTTCTTGCAAGTATGCAGTAACCTGGTGTGTTGCAATATATTCAAGTGACTTTGACAGAGTATGTAAAATACTTATTGGCCTGTAATCACTATGAGTAGACGGACACGGTTTCTTGGATAAACCACAAACGAAAGCTTGCTTCTAAATACTAGGAAAGTGGTGCGAAAGAAAGTATTTACAATGGAAGCGAAGCTAGCAAGAAAAAAAGAGGTTATGTAGTTCAACATACGAAGTGAAATATAATCTGGTTCAGAGGCATTAGACTTTATGTGAAGAATAGAATCCAAGAAGAAATCAGACGAGACTTCAAGGAAATCAAATCTAGGAACATGTGGAAGTGGAGAATCAGGTATATTAGCGTAGCTTCATGCACAAGTGCAGGATCTAATAGTGGACAGTTAGCAAAAAAATGTATTTAAAGAATCTAAACAAAAATTAACAGGAACAGCATTATTCGCCTTGCCCAAAGCCTCAGGTTTTTAATTCTCCCCATGTCCTGGATGAATTTGGTTTTGACAAAATAGTATAAAAATGATGCATTTTTGCATTCTTAATCGATTGTTTAGTTCGATTCCTAAAGAATGTATTATGCATCCAGTTTTGTTGTTCAAGATCGCTTAATGTAGGAGTGAGCAGCATCTCTAAGACGCATGAATTTTTATTTGTTAGGTTATCCATGGGGACTTTGGTCTAATGACTTTGGCAGTTCTGAATAGGGCAAGGGTATCGTATACTGTATCGACTAAAGCATTGAACCTTTCCCTTGCTCATTTACCATGTGAAGGTTATCGATTTTATCCCAAGGTAAAAGATGAGCATCAGATTTAAGAGTCTCGAGATCAACATTTTTTAAGTTACGGTATCTTATCGGAGAAAAATTTAATAGAATAAGAGACAAATAAAAGATCATGTTTCGAGATTTCAACAGAGATTTGACCAAAATTCATAACTTTATTCGTATTAGGGACACAAATGTAGTCAATAGTGGTATGCAATTCATGAGACAGGGATACAAGATAGTGTGTTGGCTTAAAAGGTAACATGCTTAGATTACATGACTCAAAAATAGTTTTTAATTGTCGAACATCATTCCTATTATGCAGAGATTAGCATTTAAATCCTCAGGAAGTATTTTCTCAGAGTAGGAAGGCAATAGATCAAATAGCACCTGTTCAATATCAGTGAGGTGGCCAATTTGAGGCGGGCGATACACAACCCCAACGAGTAATTTGACGGATCGGTTATAAATCTCTATAAAGAGATATTCTGGTCTAGCTCAATACCTACTTGGAGAATGGTGAACAATTCTGCATTTGAGGTCAGACCTGACATAGATAGCAACTCCTCCACCACCCTTCCCTGTACGATCATTTCTAAGGATTTTGTACTCCTGTAGGCGAGCAAAGACGTCTGGTAGTGAAGGCTTCAACCAAGATTCCGATACCACTATATAATGTACACGTACAGAGTAAAAGGCGCACAGAAAATCGTCAAGGTGTGAAAGCAATGATTTTGCGTTAACATGGCAGCAGTTATAGCACGTGGATGAGAGAGAAGAACGTAAGAGAGAGAGAGAGAGAGAGAGAGAGAGAGAGAGAGAGAGAGAGAGAGAGAGAGAGAGAGAGAGAGAGAGAGAGAGAGAGAGAGAGAGAGAGAGAGAGAGAGAGAGAGAGAGAGAGAGAGAGAGAGAGAGAGAGAGAGAGAGAGAGAGAGAGAGAGAGAGAGAGAGAGAGAGAGAGAGAGAGAGAGAGAGAGAGAGAGAGAGAGAGAGAGAGAGAGAGAGAGGAGAGAGAGAGAGAGAGAGAGAGAGAGAGAGAGAGAGAGAGAGAGAGAGAGAGAGAGAGAGGAGAGAGAGAGAGAGAGAGAGAGAGAGAGAGAGCAGGAGAGCGAGAGGAGAGAGAGCGAGAGCAGAGCGAGAGAGAGAGCGAGACGAGCGAGAGCGAGAGAGAGAGCGAGGGAGAGAGCGAGAGCAGAGAGCGAGAGCGAGAGGAGCGAGAGGAGACGAGAGCGAGAGAGAGCGAGAGCGAGAGCAGAGCGGGCGAGAGAGAGAGCAGAGAGCGAGCAGGGAGAGAGAGAGAGAGAGAGGAGCAGAGGACGAGGAGAGAGAGAGAGCAGAGGAGACGAGAGAGAGACGAGAGAGAGCGAGAGAGAGCAGAGAGCGAGGAGAGCAGAGAGAGAGAGGAGAGAGAGAGAGAGAGGGAGAGAGACGGAGAGAGAGCGAGAGAGAGAGAGAGAGAGAGAGAGAGAGCAGAGAGAGAGAGGAGAGAGAGAGAGAGAGAGCAGGAGAGAGAGCAGAGCAGAGCAGAGAGGAGAGAGAGGAGAGGAGAGCAGGGAGAGAGGAGAGGAGAGAGAGGAGAGGAGAGGAGGAGAGAGAGAGAGAGAGAGAGAGAGCAGAGAGCAGAGAGAGAGAGCGAGAGAGAGCGAGAGAGAGCGAGAGAGAGCGAGAGAGACGAGAGAGAGCGAGAGAGAGAGAGAGGAGAGAGAGAGAGAGAGAGAGAGAGAGAGAGAGCGAGAGAGAGCGAGAGAGAGCGAGAGAGAGAGACGAGAGAGAGAGAGAGAGAGAGAGCGTGAGAGAGAGAGAGAGAGAGAGAGAGAGACGAGAGTGAGAGAGGAGGCGAGAGAGCGAGAGAGAGAGCGAGAGACGAGAGAGCGAGAGAGAGCGAGAGATGAGAGAGAGAGAGAGAGAGAGGAGAGAGAGAGAGAATGGAGATGAGAAGGAAGAAATTTCAAACATTTAGACTGCAGTCTTACGAGACATCACATCAATTAAGATAAGTCAGAAAACTACAGAGCATGAGAGAGTAAAGTATAATGGAGATTGAAAGTAGCAATCATAGGACATTTACCACTCGAGAGCAGAACACAAACTTAAGATAATACTTGAAATAACACTACGACAAATCATTTTAAACTATATAAGTTACAAATTGTGAAAAATAAAGTTAAGGTAAGGGAAAATAAAAATTTATAACAGTATATGAAATTTCAACAACGCTAACACAACAGTAAAACTAATTTAATTATTACAAGTGCTTCGTGTTATAAAAATGCTTGAGAATTTATAGTCAGATTTAACAAATATAATATAAAGAGATAATAGTAAAAAGATATACAAGAAATACTCAATGGTAATGACCTTAAGATTGAGTTAATGTTATATGCTTAGTTTGCTTTCTTGTTATAGTACGTGATAAGCTAGGCTGTTTGTTAACTGGGGGAGCCAGGGCTTCAAATGATGACGATGGCAAAGTCGGGAGCTCTTTCATACTAGTGACTGCAAATCTTTTATGGTTGTTAAGAATAATAATACGACTGTCAAGTGTGAACACATTATGCGCGTTGTATTTAAAGCATGCACTATTTAACACAGTTATTCTGTTCTTAGTCAGTGACTCCGTAATGACATAGCTATTACCTTTTAAAAGTTTCTTTACCTTAAATACTACAATCATCATCATCATCATTAGGTCTTCAGTCCTGGAACTGGTTAGACGCGTACCATCATTGTTTCCTATTCTGAACTAACCTACAGATTTCCCTGAAATTTGCAAAGTCTGCATCTATCACTATCTGATCTAAGTCAACATCTACCTCTTTTTTCCTATCTCTGCTTGTAATACATCCCATACTATTCCCCAAAAATCCCTTAGAACGTATTCTGCCCTTCTATTTCTCTTATCTTTTTCCCCAGATATCCTTGTTCCCCTACTATTACTATATCCTATTTGTTATTATCTTTGTCTGTCCATGCTATTGTCCTCATACATCTGAAGCACAGTATTTCAAAAGGCTGCTACCGTTTTTCTGTCTGCGTTTCAGACTGCCCGTATTTCATAGGCATACTGTGCTGTGCTCCACACATATGCTTTCACAAATTTTCTTCTTGTTCTATGTTGTCTTTCCTCATAGGCGCTGTTCTTTCTTGCTAGATGCCGTTCGGTCACCTTCTATTGTTTTACAATTATATACCCTATTTCTCCGACCTTCAGTGGTTGTGAAAAGAGATAAGCAGCCTGTGGCTGCCAAGTTCCCCCAACACTTAACCATTTACCGATTTATTTATTTATCAATACAATGCTGTTGCTAGCGGTGGTAGCAATATAATTACAATTATAAATCAAACTAAGAAAAACTAATCTAACAGGTTAGTAAACTGGGCTTTTGTTCCAGGGAAAGGGTCAAAGACACACTGAGGCAGCACATTCCACAATGCGATACCCCTGCCAACTGGGGAGTTTGCACCAAAGGAGCTTGTACATTTCGGACGTTGGATCTTACACCAATGGTCATTACGTGAGATGTAGTTGGCCACACGTAGACGGTTATCAATCTCCGTTAAGGAGGGCAATATATCTTTTCACACAGTCAACATTAGTTGCAGATATTTCGCAACCAACAACTAGTTGTTTATACTAATCATCAGATTTATCTGTGCGTACTTTTCGTCATTCAGTTTTCCGTCTCAAAACTGGTTGGACACGTACCTGCATTTATTTATATTCTGAGCTAGCCTACATAGTTCCCTGAAATTCTCACACAGCATGTGTATACAGCTCGTTCCCCTTCTATTGTTTTCTAATTTTATGTCCTATTTCACCGAGATTCAGTGAAGGGGGTTAAGCAGCCTGTGGCTACCAAGATCCCCCAACACTTACACATTTGCCGAAATAATGGTTTTCCAGTAAATCCTTTTACACACTTAACATTATTCGAGAATATTGCCCAACCAATTCTTGTAGTTACTTATAATAATCATCATGTTTAAGCACAGTTATTTTTTCGTCATTAGTTTATCCATCTTGGGATTGGTTGGATGCGTACCTCCATTGATTTCTATTCTGGGCTAGCCTACACATCTCCATGAAACCCCTACAGCCTACATCTTTTACTATCTGTGTGCAGTAGTCTAACCTAGGTCTGCCTCTTCTTCTCTTTTTTCCTATCTCTGCTTCTAATATATTCTGCACTATTCCCCCATGCCGTAGTATGTGTTCTATCATCCTGTCTCTCATATTTTTTACCGTTTTCCACATATTTCTTTCTTCCCCTACCATTTTTAGTACCTCTTCGTTCTTAACTTTGTCTGTCCATGATATCTTCATCATACATCTGTAGCACCACATTTCAAAGGCTTCTACCTTTTTCTTGTCCGCTTCTCCTACTGTCCAGGCTTCACAGCCGTACAGTGCTGTGCTCCACACATATGTTTTAAGCAATCTTTTCCTTGTTTCTATGTTTGTCGTCTTTGAGCACAGTAGTTGCTTTTTCTTGTTAAATGTAACACGACCTTGTGCTAATCTTTGGTTTATATCTTTTGTGCTTTTCCCATATTGTGTTCTTTGGCTCCCTAGGTAGCAGAAATCCTTAACCTCTTGTAAGTTTGTGTTACATACTTGTATTTTTGTTTTTGATTTATTTTTCCCACCTTTGCATACTAGAAATTTAGTTTTAGTTTTGTTGATTTTCATACCGTATCTCTCTGTTAGAAACGTTTCCATTTCATTAAGAGCAGCTTCTAACTCTTCCTTGCTAGACGCTAATACCGCTATATCATCTGCAAATCTGAGCATATCAATTTTTTGTCCCTGCATAGTAATTCCAAATGTTTTCCTGCATTTGACAGTATTCATTGCCTCTTCTATGTACAAGTTAAAAATCAATGGGGATAGGGCACATCCCTGTCTCACCCCTTTCGTAATGTTTACTTCTCTACGTTCCTGCTCTAATTCTATTACTGCTGTTTGCTCTTTGTATAAGTTATGTACTATTCGTCTATCCCTATAACTCATTCCAATCTTTTTGAGTATTTCAAACATGTTTTTCCATTTTACATTGTCGAATGCTTTTTCCAGATCTACAAACCCTATATACACGCTTTCCCCTTTTTCTATTGTTTTCTTCATTATCACTCTCAGAGCTAAAACAGCCTCCCGTGTTCCCCTGTTTCGCTTAAACCCAAATTGGTCTTCTCCTAGTATTTCTTCCGCCCGTTTTTCCATTCGTCTTTGCACTATTCTAGTTAATATTTTTGACATGTGTGCTGTCAACTTATTGTTTGAAAATTTTCAGATCTATCCGCGCCTTTTCTTTTTTGGTATAGTTACTATGATGCTACGTTTGAAATCTTTGGGTATCTCGCCTGTCTCATACATATAGCTTACAAGTTGGAAGAGACGTTCTGTTACTGCTTGTCCAGCGGCTTTTAGAGTTTCTGCTTGCACCATTTTTCAGACTCTAATGCTAATTCAAACTCATCTCTAAGTATAGGATATCCAAAGTCATCATTTTCAATGTCTGATTCCTGTTCTAATGCAGTTAGTTTCTCTCCTGCATATAAATTCCCTATATATTCTTGCCATCTACCCACTTTCTCTACGTTTTCTATGACAACGTTTCCTTGTGTGTCCCTTATATTTTTGCTATACGGTTAAAATTCATTCTAATTAATTTGTATGCTTTGTCTGCTTTCCTATTTCCATCTTCGTTTGTACCTCTTTGCACTTTTCATCAATCCATTGTTCTTTAGCTTTCCTGCATTTTCGAATAATTTCCCATTTTATGGCTTTGTATCTTTTCCTGTTTCGTCTGATTTATTTTTGTATTTTTGTCTTTCTTCTATTAAATTCAGGATATCCTTTGTTATCCATGGTTTCTTATTTTCTTGTTGTGTATACCCCAGAATATCTCTGGCCGCCATGTCTAGGCTGGATTTAATGTTATTCCATTCTGTTTCTACTTCCTTAGTATCAGATATTTTCCCGATATCTTTGAGCAATTCATTTGACTTTTTTTCAAATCTTTCTTGAATATCTTTATCTTTTAGTTTCTCTAAGTCCAAGTGCCTTTTTCCGTTTCTTTTTTCACATTCTTAAATTTAAGTGCGGCCTTCATAATTACGATGTTGTGGTCAGTATCTATATGTGCTTCTGGGTAGCTTCTACAGTCTTTTACTTGGTTCCTAAATGTAATCTATTTGATATCTTCCTATATCTACTGGCATCTTCCACGTATATCGTCTTCTAGCATGATGTTGAAATAATGTGTTTGTGATGATTAAATTGTTCTTGTCGCAAAATTCTACCAGCCTATTTCCCCTGTCGTTTCTCGTGCCTAAACCAAATAAACCTACTACCGCTCCTTCCCTACCCTCATCTACCACGGCATTAAAATCCCCCATAATTATTAAATTTTCATGTCCTTTTACGTATCTTAATATGTGTTCGATATCTTTGTAGATGGCTTCTACCTCTTCGTCACTGTAGCTAGAGGTGGGCATGTATACTTGTATTATTACTGTGTTTACCGGTTTAGATTCTAATCTAACCATGAGTACTCTTTCGTTCTTTTGTAAGTAATTTTCTACGCAGTATCCTATCTTTTTCCGCATAACTATCCCCACACCCAAATTTCCTTCCTCTGCTCCTGTATGAATTACCCTGAAGTCCCCACTCCAAAAATCCCCCGCCTGTGGCCACCGAACTTCGCTGATCCCTACTATGTCTAGTGATAACCTATTCATTTCGATTTTTAGGTTCTCTAGCTTACCTACTTGCTTCATATTTCTAACATTCCACGCTCCGGCTCACAGAGTGTTCCCGACTGTTATTTTTAACTTTCCAATCGCATCCTCCGAAGTAGTCCACTCCCGGAGATCCGAATGGGGGACTATTTTAACTCCGGAATCTTTTACCCCAGAGAATGCCATCATGTTTTTTACAATTTAAGTACGCTGTGTATTTGGGAGACAATGTGGTGGTTTCCCGTTGCCTTCCACATCGCTGTAGTGTGTCTTAAACTTCCATACCGACCCCTATGGTCTCTGCCAATCTAAGTACCGAAAGAGCCGCTGCCCTCTTTCGGGGACCTGTCTTAGTCTGGTTCCTCACTAACGACCCTACTACTTTGGTTGGACCTGTAGTTTGGTTCTTTAGCTCATTAGAACACGCAAGCCATCTCACCTGTTCTAGTAATTTAGAACTTCGGCAAGATGCAGGACCATTCGAAATACTACAATAATGAACTGTTTTTGAACTCCTATCCGATGCGCTCGTTCGATGTCTGACTTATTCAAATCAAGTCGTACATTCTCTTTAAAGACTTTTAAGGCAATCTGTATGCAGATTTCTCCTTCAGGCTTTTCCGAATATCCATGTTGCAATTGCTGTTGAAGGAGAAAAGGAATTACGTTTGGTGTCTTGTATTTTGCATTATAATACGTATATTGATGGCTGTCTTTTTGGAGCAGATCAGAAGGAAAATTTATTAGTAGCTCCATCTGGACTTATAAATTTATTGAATTTAGCTAAATTTGATTTACATAAAAGATGTCAACTATGTGGAAATAGTACAAAGATTCCACAACTTCAACATTTTAGAGAAACAAATATTGCTCATGATAAAAATCATATGCCTATCATTTAACCTAGAAACTGACCAATTCATAATGGGTTGTGGAATGAAAACTGTTCCTTCTACATACAACAAACGAATAGTTCTGGGCTTTATTGGAAAAATATTTCGATCCTTTTGGGTTTCTGGTCCTGGTTATTACTATGGCAGTTTTTAATGTAAAAGATATGGACTGCAGGTCTTGACGGGGACACAGATCTGCCTGATACAATTAAAAAGGAATGGGAAACATTTTTGCAGGGATTGATGTATATGCCAGTAATTAAAATAAATAGATTTCTAAATCTTTTTGAAGCCGTTTCTATTGAACTGGTTGGATTTTGTGACGCTTCACAAATCAGCCAAGGTGCTTATGTTTATTTACGAGTAGTTACTGTAAATCGTACACTGGAAATAAAATTGTTGTCTTCTAAATCAAAAATAAATATTCTGAAAAATAAAATAAGCATTCCACATTTGGAATTTAACAGCACATTGATTTAAGCACAATTAGTATTCTGAAGGACAAAACCCAAAAGGTGTTTTTGTTCTGTGGTTCAAAAATTGTGTTAGCGTGGTTGATAACAGAATATTGAAAACCTAATGCCCATGTATCCAATAGAATTAAATTGATGCAGGAGTTGGCATACGAATTTTAGTGGTGTTATATCAGTTCTGGTGAAAACCTGCTGATCTTGTTTCGAGAGGCCTTTTACCACGAAACATTTAGAAATGTAAATTGTGGTGGAATAGTCCTGAATTTTCAGCGTCGCTTGAGTTTAGAGTGGACAAAAATGCTCAACTGTTTGAATTGGGTGATAAAAAAAAAGTTGCTTTATTTATGACCCCAAAGCAATGAGAAACACTGGTAACAGGGCCTAATAAATACAAAAAAAAAGAACTAGTAATGAAGGCACAATCATTCAGTTAACTGTGTAATAAGTACATGAGGACAATTTCTTATTTTTAAGTAATCAATTATGTTAATATACCTCCACATGACATTTAAAGCTTATCAAATATAATTCCAAACCAGTAATGTGTACGGAATATTTAAATTTAAATTGTAAGATAAATGTTATTTTAGTAACTGATTCCTGATGCATACTCGACTTTTAACATATAACATTTAACACTCGTAAAGTGTATCACATCACGGATCTTTATAATCAGAGATATAGCGCTTTAAAAGATTGGTAAATATTCGTTTTTTAGACAATTTCAAAAATGCAGGCGTCTCATTGTATACCAACACACTGCAATAAATGGGTGATGTTTGACTTTTTGTAGTCTTTAATAGGTTTGTTCTAAATCTATTTGATATTCTAGTACTGTAGTTATGTATTTGGTCTCCTGTTATTAAGGCACAATTAGATTTTAAGTGTTTGTTTGAGATATTGTGTATTAGTTTTATCTGTTCTAACATACGCAATTTAAAAATAAAATTCAAATGACAAATTGCATAGATAAGTTCGGTAGGAGTGTAATATTCAATCCCGAATAATACTTTGATGACTTTATTTTGCATTCGTTGCAATGGATTAATTATACAGTGCTTCCCAAAAGTAACGGATATATTCGATTAAATGATTATTGACAATTTCTGAGTAAAAAGCTCTGACACGTCGATTTTTATTTTTAAATTGTCATTTAATTATGTAATTTTTAACCCCCCACCCTTTAACCCCTAAGCGCTAGCATCCCCTACTAAAAAATTTTAAATGGCAATATACCCCTTGTGATACCTCAATTAATAGCATTTTTCATGCAGAAATAAAATTTTACAAACAATTCTAAATCGGTTGATAAATAACTGTTTTATTCAATAAAAACTTATTCGCTTAAAGTGCCAATTTTCGGGTATGCCTAGACAAACAAAATGTTTGTAAAGTGTTGAATAAGTTTAGTGAAAGTACGTTAGTTAAGTGCGTGCTGCTTGTTTAATAAGTCAGTTTTATTCAATAAACAAAACTTGAATAAAAAACAAAAACAAACCCAATTTAAATTAAATGTTCAAACTGCTGTCCGTTAGTCGCTAGGCAGTATGCTAATCTAGAGACAAGCTCTTGTTGAACTTTGTTTACTATCTGAGGGGAAATTAAGCGAATTTCATTCCGAACTCTCTGCTTTAACTCGTTTACGTTTTGAGGCCTATTCAGATACACTTTAGACTTTAAATAACCCCAGAGGAAATAATCCATAGGGGTTAAGTCGGAAAACCTAGCGGTCCATTCAATTTGTATCCACCTCATAGGAAATACTTGGTCGAAATATTCCCGTACTGGACGTGCATAGTGGGGAGGCGCACCATCTTGCTGTAGCCAAATACTGGGATGAGGTGAATCAGGATCTTCTGCATTCGGATATAGTACCCTAAAGCCCGAATTAATTCAAATTGGACAAAATTTAGATACTGTTCTCCATTGAGTGTTCTCTCAAAAAAGTACGGTCCAATAACTTTATTACCCACTATTCTCTCTCAAACATGAATCTTTTGTGGAAATTGTGTATTTGCTTCCATCATTCAATGCGGATTTTCATCAGCTCAATAACGGCAATTCTGCTTATTAATGGTACCATTTAAATAAAATGTTGCCTCATCAGAAAACATAATATTTTCTACCAATCCAAGATTTTCATTGTAAAGTTCCATCATAGTCTCACAAAATTGAGCTCGCCTATCAAAATTATCACCTGATAACTCTTGTACTTTGTAAGGGTGAAGCTTTTGCTCACGGAGAAATCTATGAACTGCACTTGTTGATGCATTCAACTGTGAAGTGACTCCCGCAACGCTTAAATGTGGATTTTCCTGCACAAATAGCAAGTCATCCAATTCTGAATCTTCATCTAAAGCTGATGGACGTCCATCTTTAGATTTATCTCGTACGCGTCCAAAATTCAGAAATTTATTTTCAATTTGGCTTATCGTTGATTGCGAGATTGGGGGGAGGTCGGAATGAATTTCATTGAATAAAATTCGAACTTCTTTGTGCGTTCGAATTCTATCTCCAAAGCCAATCATCATTAAAATTTCAATCCTTTCGGCTTCGTTAAGTCTCATTTTTGCTGACTTATTATTAAACAAGCAACACGCACTTAACTAACTTACTTTCACTAAACTTATTCGACACTTTACAAACATTTTGTTTGTCTAGGCATACCCGAAAATTGGCACTTTAAGCGAATAAGTTTTTATTGAATAAAACAGTTATTTATCAACCGATTTAGAATTTTTCTGCATGAAAAATGCTATTAATTGAGGTATCACAAGGGGTATATTGCCATTTAAAATTTTTTAGTAGGGGATGCTAGCGCTTAGGGGTTAAAGGGTGGGGGGTTAAAAATTACATAATTAAATGACAATTTAAAAATATAAATCGACGTGTCAGAGCTTTTTACTCAGAAATTGTCAATAATCATTTAATCGAATATATCCGTTACTTTTAGGAAGCACTGTATATTTTGAACAGTTTCCCCAGCATGTTATTAGATATCTGAAGAATGGTACTATAAAACTATTGTAAATTAATCTCTTGGTTGCTATATTAAACACAAACTGACATCTTTTTATTGCTCCCGTCATAGAAGTGATCTTTTTAATTATTGTCTTAACATGAGACTTCCAAGTTAGCTGGCTGTCTATAATTAGGCCAAGATACTTGTAAGATTCTACTCTTTGAATATGCACATTATTTAACGAAACTGAAATATAACCTTCTGGTTTATTCTTTTGTTTTATCAGCATATACACCGTTTTATTTAAGTTAATACAAAGTTTATTATGGACTAGCCAGCTAGAGTACATTTTTAAATCTTCATTTATTAGATTTTGCAGCTGAGACAAATCATCCCCCGAACAGAGGATCGCAGTGTCATCTGCATACATAAAATATCTGCCCCTTAGCTCCACAAATTGTAAACTGTGTACGTAAATCAGATACAGTAATGGGCCAAGAATAGAGCCCTGCGGCACACCTATACTAATGTTAGAAGTTATACTTTTGTGCCCTTCATATACTGTAAAGTGATACCTATTTATTAGATATGACTTTATTAAATCAAATGCAACACCTCTTATTCCCATTTTATACAATTTTTCCATTAAGATAGGAATGTTTACAGTATCAAAAGCCTTTTGTAAGTCAATAAATACCAGAATTGTGTATTTATTTTTATTTAGTTCTTTTATTATTAGTTCATTTAAGTCAGTAGTTATCCCAAGCGTACTACTCCCAGGCAAAAAACCATACTGATAGTTGTCAAAATTATAAGAAGTAGCAATGAATTTCATAAACCTTTCTTTTATTGCTGACTCTATGATTTTTGAGAATATACTTAATAGTGAAATTGGTCTATAGTTACCCATCTCATGCCGACTACCCGCTTTGTATACAGGTATTATTTTAGCAATCTTTAGTTCCTCTGGAACGATACCATTGCAAAAAGAGCTGTTAATTAACTTAGCAAGGTTTATTAATAATGCATCACTACAGATTCTAAGCAAATCTTGTTTCGAAATATTATCTACACCTGAAGCAGCATTATTTGTCTAATGTTTTATAATATCTAGAACTTCCACTGTTGTTACTGGATATAAGAAAATTGATTTACCCCATAACTGTTCTCTAAATTCTATATTGGTGGTATTAAAGTAAGAATTGAATTCATTTGCAATGTCTTGAGCAGATTTTATAATCCTGTCTCCTGTGTTTATATATTCAATATTTATGTTAGGTTTAGGAAAGTTGCAATTATTTATGATTTTGTTAATAATCTGCCAGTTTTTACGAGGATTGTTGTTTGTTTTCCGAAACTCTTGTTCTGCCCATTGTTTTCTTAATTTACGCCCTAAAATATTTAACTCATTTTTTAGTTGTTTAAACTTAGCTACTGCCTCCTCAGAGAATAGCGATTTCATCCTTCTATAAGCCTTATCTCGTCCTTTCATTTTTTGAATGTATAAGAAAGAGATCCAAGTATTGCCTTGTCCTATTTTTATTTGTTTGAATTTTATGCAACTGGCTTTCGTTGTATCTATTAAATGAGTTAAACCTGTGAAAGTACTTATCTGTTTATCATTAGTAATTAGCTCAAATCGGAGACGTTCCTTCCAAATTTCATACTCAATTTTAGATTTTATAATAATAGTTTTATTCCTAGTTTCTACGGAATAATTAATTACAACATTCATAATTTTATGGTCTGCAATACAATGATCTTCAATATTAATACGACTATTTAAATCATGGTTAACAACAACATGGTCTATTATACTGCTTTTATAACATCCCACTCTAGTGGGACAGTTTAAGTCATTAATTATCTTAAATGCATTCATCTGAACCACATTGAGATATTCTCCAGATTCTACATCCTTCTCTGAAATATCAATGTTCATGTCACCGATCACTATACATTTTTGTTTTTGTTTGGATAACAATGCATTAAAGAGTTCTAAAAAATTTTGAAACCCACTAGAAGGTGGTCTGTAAATCACTATTATGTGAATGTGTGTTTGAACTAAGTTAATGTGTAATACTTCACAATTATACAACGACAAGGAGTCAATTATGTTGAATTGAATACCTTCTTTAATGTACAGAGCGACACCCCCACCTCTAGAGTCTCTGCATGCAAAACTAGAATGATACCCTGGTATATTGTAGTATTGTGTTTCACTAGCATACAACCAAGTTTCAGTTACTGCTATTATATGAATATTATTTTTTAAATTACAAATAGCTTCAATGTCACATAATTTATAACGAATACTATTAGTGTTTATATATAAAATATTTAATGTAGTGTCTGCCATTGAAAAAAAGGAAATTTTTTTTCAAATTCCTAGCTTATGATAGAATATTATGGTAACATTTGTCTATTTATTATTTCTTCGGAGGTAATTTTGATCACACTTGATTGCTCATCTCTTTTGACATATACAAAGCCATCACGTGTCCACAAGAATTTCCAACGTAGCTCAATTTTCTTCTTTCGGGCTAATACAAACAAGTTGCGATTCTTTGCTGTTAAATTTTCATTAATAAAAACCTGAGTTTTTTCTGCGATTCCAATTCCAATCTCATTTACATAAACACTTTTCCCTTTTCTTCTAGCCAAAAATATCTCCTTAGTAGATCTAAGAAATCTCACAATAATAGCCGATGACCCATTTGATCTAGAAGGTAACCGATGTGAAATGTCTATATCAGTAAGTTCAATATCACAACCAATAGTTTTTGCCACCTTTTGTACTATGAGGTTAGTGTTTTCATTAGGTAGAACAGCAATATCATGTATCTCAACATTGTAAGATCGATTTTTCCGCTCAATATTATCCAGCTTCATTTCGATAGCATCATTTAATTGCTTCAACTTAAAATTTTCTTCTTTTACAGTAGCCAATTCTTTAGTGAGTAGTTTGATGCAATCATTGTCTTGACGCCGCTGCTCAAATTGTTTAGATATGAAGTCAATAGAAATTTGCATCTCCTTGATCACAACTATTAAATCATTTAAAGATGGATTTTCAGGGATTGGTAACACAATTTGATTTTTTGATGACTGCAGACAATTACTATTTTTCCTGTAAACCTCCACAGCATATCACACTAACCTCATAAATTTTTTTTAAGTTGCCCACTCGTCTAGCACAGCTGTTATGAAATTTTCTATCACAATTAATGCATTGAAATCCACCAGTACATTTACTTTTGCAGTAACCACATTTTGATTCTACAGGATCTCCCATTGTAGCATCTATTTTGTATAGTATAGTTTTGAATATTGATTATGCATAGTAACATTAATATGAACTCCAACTGTTAGATAAATAAACTTGATATTTCTTATCACAAAAGTAATACACACCTGCTGTGTCAATTTCAGTCCTTGTAAGAAATTCTTTTTAGGATTTTTGCAAGTTATTTTATTGAATTCCAGTAGTCAATACTTAGAAATAATAAAGTAAAATCGGCCACATACAATGATATAACTTGCACTAATTGTTACTGTTTAGAAACACAAATTATTTTATAAAACAGAGCACTTGTTATATACAACATTCATATCATATGCCTTCCACACATGTAACCAAAAAGGAAAAAAATAGGGAGCATTGCGATTCGAGAAAGTGATAAGTTAGCATTATTTGAGAGGTTCTCACAGTTTTCGAAGATGAAAAGTTTTGGCTTATTGCTTGCGTTTTATTTTTAATTGTAGAAATAAAAATAACAAAAAGACTGGTAACGTACATGAGTTAGATGAAGCTCATACGATTATTGTAAAACAAGTTCAAACAGAACATTTTACAAAAGATATTTTAGAACTAAAAGCTGGTAAGCCTTGCCAATCAAGGTTTTGATTTTAAATTTACTTAGTTACGCATTTGTTTGTAATATTTTGTTTACTCTAATTTACTTAGTTTTATGTGTTTAATTAGTTATATGTTGTGAGTAATTCGGTGCTCGCTGGCAGTTTAGGGAAGCGACGAGCGATCATATCCTTATTGAATACAGTATTGTGGTCATATCACCTTTATATTGCACGTTTGTAATAATTTTAAATTATCAGTGCATAAGTATGTATCTACGTAGCTATGTTGCGTTCAATTTTTTGTTTATTTTTAATTAATAGCCACAAGTTTATTAATTCAGCGTGTTTATATTTAATAAAACGTGGGAATATGAGCCTATGGATACACTAACTTAAGTGCTATTTTATTAATCGTGTTTACTAACCCCTTTAACCTTTCATTTTGTCTACAGTAGCAATTAGGGCAAAAGTAGAGGCATACATATTTAGGAGTTCCACTATATCATTTAGAAGTTTTAATATACCAAAGAACACTACCTCATCTTAAAAAATACAAATTTCATTGTCATTCATTATCGTACATTGCATGATATTTTTGATGTTAGTGGATCTAGTAAGAGTAATTAGTAAATATATAACCCTTTTTGCAATTATTACACCCAGTTGGGTGATTGCTATTGCTTAGTCCACACTGTGACCATGAGATAAGAGTTATTTATTTCACAATCATATTCCATATATCTGTAGCATAGCTGTTGTGTTTTGTAAGAAAATTAGAATCGTTCTATCTTATCGTGTAGTCAAAAACACTTATTAAACTTAAAGTCGTATTTTTATTCACAATCACAATCGTCTACTAATAATCTCATTACCAGCTTCTAAAATGGGAAAATATATTATTAACCAGGTGGGAAGTACCAAGCTCTCACTTCCCGTTCCCAGCCCCTGCATTTGATTTTAAATTATGTAATAAAACGTAAATAATGCAAGAACATTAGAATTTTATGCAATTGGTACTTAGTTAACAATCTACAACACTAAAAATTTAAACAGGAAAAATTAAGCATTTAAATATGACAATAGCGATTGTCAACTTGAGCAACATAAATGTCAAATTTCAAAGGTGTCTACTTACTGAATTAAAACAATATAATTGATATTTATGTGTATGTCCAATTTGTTGTTTTTTAGAATTACATGATTGTGAATAAAATAGTATACTTACACCTTGATGGACGGTGGAAGACTTCACTCCAGTTCCAACCTTGGATTAGCTGGCTTTGGCGATACACATCTGGCAATTTTAGCCCTCGACTGTAACGAGCACTTTCCATCTCAGTAGCTAATATACTACTGTTCTAAGAGAGAGCGAGAGAAATGCACAATACAAGTAAATTCTCAATCTACACTTGTAACATGTCGATCTCTGAATCTATATTCAAGAAACAACTCTTGTACATTATCAGATTGTATAGATAGCAAGGGAACTGTCGATATAAAAAAATGTGAACTTCAAGGAAAGCACAATGAGCAGGAAGGGGAAGAATGTCGAATTGGATTGAGCTAAGAATTAAAAATGAGTTTCTTCATGATATCACATTATGGCCATCGCATGTAAATGATGCAATGGTTAGAATATTATTTAATGAACAAACCTTGCAACACTGGTGATAACACAAAACAAAGTTGATTATATCGAGGAAAAAAACGATCCTACTAGAGGAATCTTTTATTGCTTAAAAACAAAGGGGTTCAGAATTTCGAGAATGGCTGCTATTCTCAGGAACAAGTAAATCTGTTTACTGTTATATACATAAACCTTTTCCCAAAGCTCAAATAAAGTTAATAACGATTCAATAATTGGAAAACTTTACTAAACGGTTTGAAAGTACATGAATTTTCTGAAGGCTATTTCTAAAAAACCTACTATTAATTTCTGGATGAATCGACTCACAGCAAACAGATGCAGAACAGACATATTGGTGACAAGTTTGGGAATAGCACATCATAGCCAGATTCCAAACGAGGAGGCTTCTTTCGTTGCATAAACTATCTCGCACAATTTGAGTTTTTATAATAATCGTTTGAAAAATTCAACATTCTTGGTAGAAGTAACATTAATTACTTGTTGCACACTGTGTGACGAATTTATAAATTTGATGCGAAGCTAGGTCAAAACTTTCCAATTGTATTTTTCTATAATCGTGGATTCAACTCCTGATATAACCCACATAGACCAATTGGCTGTAATCATATGGTTTGTTAATAAATACGGAGATATCAAAAAGATTTTTTCGATTCTTTTAAATCCAGAAGCATGATCGAGTATTTAGAAAAATCTTATTTTTGCGTTTATGTAGATTCCAAAAATTAAAAAAAAAACAATTATTTTGCATTATTTATTTGAATGAAACAGATCAGATTGCACCTGGGGTCCCACAAAATTAAAATAGGTGCTATAATTTAGAGAAAGAAAATCCCAAGTACACGCACATTGGTATAGTAAAAATAGTGATGGTATATCTAAGACTGGCAGCTCCGTGGCGTGTGTGTGACTACTACACCCAAGGTCCCAGGTTCAAATCCCGACACGGTCCGTCTGAAAAATGTTAGGCGAGCATTTTTCACAAAAATACACCCTCATTCAGATGAGAGGTAAAATGGAGGTCCCGTGTGTGTGGTGTCATGCACGTTAAAGATCCCTACCTTGCTTGGAACAGCAAGGGTCCGGCAAAATTCCAAATTTTCCAAGTAAAAAAAACTCGCTTCCTGCCAATGTAGTACCTTCGAGTGGAGCATTGGAAAATCACATGTAAGGTATACTTAAGACTAAAAGTAAAGTTTTTTTTTATATTATTTAGGAACGTTACTCATTAGATGGAGAGATACTTCTTAAGGTAGCACGTTTGAAATGTCAACCATATATAAAAATTATTAACAGAATTTCAATTGTAATTTAAAATACCTCAATCAGAAAAGGCCCTTCTGGAATGAATTACATGCAAAGCTAATATTGAGTGTTTGTAACTAAGTGTTAAAGAATTATTTACCTTTGAAATAATTAGAAACGATCACCGATGGAGATTAAACTACACAGGGTTAGAAATTTACGTAAGTCGCTCTCGTCTTAATTTGAAAATATAGACCAATTGATTGCAAAGAAGAAATGCCAAATTCCTTGTTAAATAATCTTCTTGCACATATATATCTCTTACTTTTTAAATAGTATTTTTAAAGAATATTTTAATTCATAATTCAGTGTTTGAATTACAAGTTTCTTACAAATCTTTTAATTTGTAGCTGGCAATTTGAAAATATAGACCAATTGATTGCAAAGAAGAAATGCCAAATTCCTTGTTAAATAATCTTCTTGCACATATATATCTCTTACTTTTTAAATAGTATTTTTAAAGAATATTTTAATTCATAATTCAGTGTTTGAATTACAAGTTTCTTACAAATCTTTTAATTTGTAGCTGGCCCATTGGATAAAAAGGTTACCCATCTCTAGTGTAAACATTTCTTGTAATTTACTTAAGTTTGATTCCTACAGCAGTCTTTGCTATACATAATAATTTTAAAACTGATACGTACGGAAATGTCCCAAATGAGAAATTTATATGCAGCTATTAAAACTTACATCAAATTTTAAAACATGCACGACGCATGGAACTGGTTTTAAGTAATCATATAAAACTTTTGTATTTAGCATACAATGTAATATCACAACATATAAATATTCGTTACAGGAAATAAATTACTTGAAATTATAGATAAAGTTAACGACAAAGAACAAGAGTGTCATATATTTAACACAGTACTTAAAAAAATTACAGGAAAATTATAAAAATTTATTAGAGCATATTGTAAAAATAGTTTAAAAAATCAAATGTATAAAATACACCACAGAAAAGTTACTGTTTGGTGTACTATAGAAGCAAAACCACTGTAAGATGTAGGATTGAAATTAAAAATTTTGATTCCATAATTTTCATGAAGAGTGTAAAACAGCTGCTGTCTGAAACGAAAAACTGAAATCAGTCGTGCATTTCAAGCTACATGTCTCACAGGGTTTTGGTTCTTGGAGAGGTACATAAATAAAAACTGCTAAAATAATTATCACTTTTATTAAATAACATTAATCTTAAGGGTCATACAAAACATTCAATCTTCAGTGACAATTGTTTTCTTCTACTTCTTTTAAATATATAATAACCTTTCCAATGGCCAACTAAACCCTTGCAGAGACAAAGAAACAATTTAGGGGCGACAGCCATTAAGTAATATCTATTCGGACTGTCGCCCCTAAATCGAAGGGTTAGGAACCCCCGGCCCAGCATATAGGTACCACTCCTATGTACTTATAAATTACCCTATATATAGACTAAATCTAAATAACTACAATATTAATTCAAATCCAAAAACTAACTCAAATCAAAATTGATAAATTAACACACCAAAATAGTTTATTACACAAGTCAAAGACCATACAGCCCTAAGGCAGGCACTGGCCTAAAGAAACGAAATGGCGCACAATATTCGCATAAGACGCAGTCAGAGCACAGAACAGCTAATACTCACACCATAACAAACTTTATCCAATGTCGGACACAACAAGAAATTAGATAAGATCCGCTACATTCATGGGCATTTCCTCAATACGTGTATTATAAAACTGCTCAATATCTTTGAGTGTACGCTTGTCATCTTCAGTAATAAAGTTGATGGCCACTCCCTTACGACCAAATCGTCCACCTCGCCCAATCCTAAAAAATACTTTTTTTAGGTTTGCCTTATTTAAATAATTAAAAATTAAGGATAAAATTATAAGAAAAACTTGATTTTGGAACACCGTCATATTTTATATTCGACAATTTTTAAACAGACATTTAAAAAACGTTATTAAATATTACACAACAAATTACAACATATTACACATCAATGCAATTATTAATTTTACATATAAACTTTCCAATCCTTATAACTAAAGAAACTTTTTAAATTTTAATATTTGTGTTATTTTTAATAACTACATGAAGTCACAACAAACTGTTTCCCCATTCATCTGTTAAGCAAATTATTAAAGCAGCCCACCGATTCAAAGTTTAAAAACTAATTTGTTTAAAATAAGAAGAAGAAAATATGAACAACGTATAACAAGTTTCACAAAAAAAGCCAATTATCACCTTTGACAATTATTTATTGCTCAAGTTTTGTATAGTGCAGTAAAATAAAGACATGCGGTGCAAATAAAATACGGTTACAGGTTGCAAAGTTGGAGGTATAATTCATGGAGGGAGGGGGGTGCCCGCGCGGCAAGAACTAAATATCTTTGAAAGATTTCATTCTAAATGCAATTTCATTCCCATCAGTTACAATTTTCAATCCTCTGAAAATTACACATAAAACTGAAAATTTGTTAAATAACATAGAATTAAAACAGCACAATTACATTGAATTCTACCAAACATGTTTGATTAGGGATAAATATATCTTATCCATGATAAATACGAGATTGCATCATAAACAGTAATAAAGTGCCCGTGACTATAATGTGAATGCAGCTTTAATGATATTACGATTTAGTATGTTACAGTTGGCAGTTTTGTGCAGTTTAGTAACATTTCCGGCTTCTTTTCTTTTGAAAAAAAAATGTGTTTAAAGCTTAAATTTAGGACACTGGCTTTTATTACATGAAAAAGCATAATCCTGAATCTCGAGCTGTATGAGACACTGGCTTTTATTACATGAAAAAGCCTAATCCTGAATCTCGAGCTGCATTAGCTGTCACACTTCATTACCATGAAAAATAACCTTACAATTCAAAATATGCTAACTTATAATCACTATCTAATAATATACAAAGATTATGTGATAATTTAAGCTTTTACGTGTGATTACTAGTTTCATATGCATTTCAGGACATTAGCCTACGATCTGTGGTGTAAAAAACTGCAAATGTTATGTGCCCAGACCATGAAAAGCAGCTACGTTTAGCAGTTTTAGCCGTGAGAGCGTGAGGGAGAAATGGTGGGAGATTGTAGTTGGTAAGAACTAAGTCTATTAAAGATGACCAGACTTGACCGTGGATGAATTACGGACGTGCATAGTGAGTTCTAAGTTCAGTGAAGTGATTCCTTTCTTTGCTAGCCCTTTCCTGTATCTATAAAATTATCTTGGCTTCGTCGATGTGGACAGCTAGACCGCATCGAGGAAATTCTCACCGAAGAATCCAGAGTCTATGATTGATCCCTGAGAAATAGTAAGAACCCAACTGGGCCTTTGGTGATCTGCTAAGTTTGTTATTATTAATTTGTATGCACACTCACAGCGCCAGTTATGCAACCCAAAAAAGTTTAGACTAAATAAATTTGTACGTTATTACTTAAAAATATTACAAGGTATTCTACGTCACACGAAAATTGCATGTTTTTGGTCCCAGAAGCCAATTCGATTGGTATATTATTCAAAACAAGTGAAATTATCAAACAACAAGAAAAACATTCTTTGATTTGGAAAAAAGAAACCTTATAATAAATAGTCTTTTAGTTTGAAAAAAAAAACTCACAGAAGCAGACAATAGGACTACTTGTGTTCAGATATGTTTCAACTTACCGCTCAACTAAAGCTGATTTGGCACAATGTATATAAATTTGTCAGTAGTAGAACAGATTTAGAAAGTTGCATCTACATTCTTTCTTTTGCTTTAATTATTATTATAATTTAATGAAGTAACACGACAATATTTACTTAAAAAAAGCCACGGACAGATAAAGTTGAGTGTTATGTTATTCTAAGTGATTCAAAATTTGATTAGATTTGTGAGGAGAATTACAACAGTGATTACTAAAAACTGTGATGACACGAAACTACCTCCAAACCTGAAAATAAATGTTGGTGTTTAAACAACTACAAGAAATATGAACGATGATTTTCCAACAGAAATGCATGAAGTTTCTAAACAATAATTTTTCGAGAACATGATTGAAGTTTGACAACAAATTTATGAATACAACGGCTGCTCATCGACTTCTTTTCTAAAGAGTACGCTGCACTATTTGTGTTGGGCTCATTTTCGTCTTTCGTTTCTATAGAAGATTACCAAAGTACAAAATTTTTTATAAACTAATGCTTTAGTGATTACATATAAGTTTGAAATAGATTCCAGTTGACACTTAATGGAACATTAGATAAGACAGAAGAAAAAGCTACTAGCTTTATGCATGCCTATGTAACCAATATGAAAAAATGTATCTGAACGCTCAAAATTTTCCCTAACAAGATTTTCATTTCGTTAATAATGGAATAGCATCTACCAATACATTATGCAAGAATCATTTGCATTTGCATTATATTATGCACTATTATGAAGTAAACGATATGAATATTTGTATAACAAATCGCTGTTGATGTAACATGGAAGATCAAGTTACTGCCAATACAAGCAAAATAAATGAACACAAATCAAATAATTATGAATGTCGATTTTGCACCCGACGTCTTAATGTACGTGCCGAAAAATTAAAACCACAACAGATTTTCCTGAACGACGAAGCCGAACACGAGGTGCAATGGAGTAAGCAATGTTCAAGAACGTACTAGCAAGATCAAGAGAGAACATCTTTAAAAAGTAAAATACCTAATATGTGGAAAAACGGGAATTCGACTACTAATGTGATATCGGCAAAGGTTTACCCTGTGTAGAGTGACTTTTTACAATTTGTGAGCAAACTATACAATTTATCTGAAAACTGTAAAAAAAAACAGGTGTTAAAGGTCGTCAAATGCAATCGAAACTGTCCTGTCAAAATATGAGATAACACGATTATTTACAACTTTTAAAATAAACGGCCATAAAAAAACCTAATATATATTTCAAACTAAAAAAAAAAACCATTAGCAATTTAAAAACATTACTTTTTAATATAAATGGTCTATTTTTAAAGAAAATTTATTAAGTTTCGTCGACAGAAACAAACGGACCAACCTGACTGAATAGTTACAATTCTTCGTGAAATTTGCATACTTTTGCATAATATATTCTAACACATTAAAGACAACAAATGGATTTGTCATGTCAGGCGCAGTAGCGCAACACTAACATCCGAATTAACATACATACTGTTACGGGCTCAATGTACGAGGCGCTTTTTTTACATGTTAAACGACAAGTAACGTCATCCATATTCCGAATGTGGTCGTAAATAGAAATTTTCTAGAACAATGAATACAAGAATTGAGAAAGCATCGATTTCCGTTTCAATTTGCATTTGTTAATTATCCACAATTTTTGCTCAACGTGCAGTAGTAATATATCGTGCAAATTCTGGCACCTCTGGCGGCGGTCACTGACCCCTAATCAAATGATATTTTGATATGATATGATATGATATTCACTTCAGACAATTAATCGCGTACTGGGGAGGATATAAAGTTCTACATCTGGTAGGCTAGGTTTCTTGATGAAAAATATGATATGATAGAAAATTTCTTTTTGTTTAGGAATTTTCGTTTTTGCAGCTAAGAGTGTTGCATATAACAAAATTACGATTGCCTTGTGCAGGGACGAGCAATATGGAGAAAGAAGGAAATGATTTCCAGATTTCGCAAGAGCCCTATAAAATATATATGAGAACGCTCGGTAATCTACACCTGAATTTGGCAGTTTCCACGAAGGAGGGTCTACTTTTTATAATTTGTGACTTAAGTTCCTGGAATTTGTTACATTTCTGTCAAAGTTGGGTTGCAATGCTGTCAGACGACCTAAGAAATACCATCAAAATTTGAGAAGACAGAATTAATCTCAAAATAAAAAAATAAAACGCAACAAAATACCCAATTTATATTGGATTAGGAATCTTAAAATGTGTCACTTTTTAATATAGTCCATTTTTAAATCAGCCGTGAATTTTTAAGAAATTTTGAGCATTGTTTGAAAATACACGAGTAGAGCAAACAGCATCTGTGAAATTGTCAAGCGTGATACCTTAACGCTAACGATTTCAGATAGCACATTCGGCATCCTGGGTTCAATGCCATGACCGATCTTTTATTTAACTTCAAAGGCACCATCTATTTTCTGAAAATCAAATTTAAAAGGCGACATTTGAAAATACAGGAATAGAATAAATGACATTGCTATAATTGTCAAGCACACTGGCTCAATGATAACGAATCCAGATAGCATGCATAGTATCCTGGGTTCAATGTCCAGGGCCAATCTTTTTTTGACTTTTAAGGGGAGTATATTTTCTGAAAATCGAAACGGTTTAATGTGCCATTTGAAAATACATGAAAGACATTTCTATAATTGTCAGTGCAATAGCTCCAACAGTAACGATTTCAGATAGCATATACAAATTTTCTAGAACTTTTAATCTGGGATCGAACAAGTGTCAATTGAAATTTAATTTGGCATTTGTTTATTTAGCGCTATTTTTGCTAAATGTACAATTTAGGATACTTCGTGCCTTTTTCAGTGTTTTAATTTTAAGTGCTTTTCTATTACAGACATATTCCTAAACATCAGATATGTTATAAGTGCAGAGCCGTTCTCGTTCTAATTTTTACATTTAAAAATTCATCATGGCAAAGAAGTGGGCGGCATAAATGTCAAAAAGGTGCAGAGCCGTTCTCGTTCTAATTTTTACATTTAAAAATTCATCATGGCAAAGAAGTGGACAATCCAATACTTAAGGGAGTTTGCTTCAAGCACGAAGCACAAGAATGCATAGGCAACCTAATATAGAAGTTGCTTCGAGTACAAAGCATGAGAATACGTGGGCAAACTAATATTCATAAAAGTTGCTTTGAGCACGAAGCATCAGAACACGAAAGAACTCATTAAGCAAAAACAACTCAGTTCTGCAGGGATTGAAAACCTCTGCTAGTACGACATTAAGATTCTACAAATTAGGTCATTTTTGATGTTCATTGTGGAATTCAAAACTTACAGAGAAAAAAATGAAGAAATTGACCAGTTAGGTCACTCTCCAGTGATATTGTTTTACACTTACTTGAAAACGATCTTGAGGATTACACTGTATATTTGGATAATGTTTATAATTCTGTTGCTTATAGGAAATTACAACTGTACGAAAAACATACTGTTAAACCCTTTGTCATGATAAAAGCGAAATCTTACAGATGTAATAAATCGAAAATCATGCCAGGGGAAGTTTATTTAATAGGGAAGTGGTTATGCTACTGTTTGAAAATGAAGAATAAACAAGATATACTTACTGTATCCGCTATAATGGTACAATAACAAACTTTAATTGAGAATAAGCAACAAAACTGAATATAGTTAAATTATACTAAAATAATGTTTCAGTATAGACGGATCAAATTAAATGCTGTTATGCTATGCCAAAAAAATTATTTGAAAAATCATTTTTGTGTTTGCAACTTCAATAATACATGAATATACGAATATTATATTCAAAATTATACAAGTGACAAAAACAAATAAATGAGAAATATTTATAAAATCTGTATAAAATTTCAAATCATTGTTTCATAATAGTAAACAAAATACGTTTATGATTAAAAATTTTACAGAATCAACATCAATAATACTGTTTGGAACTCCCTTGAATAGTTATGTAAAGTAAACACAACTACCTCAAACAGCCCAATTGTTTTAGCAAGTTTTTGGAAGGTCTCTTGTTAAAAACACATAGGACCAGCTGTGAACTTGCACTATTTACATATATTTTAAGAAAATTTTGAAATAATGAGCAGTTAATCATTTCGGGTTTCGAGTTTGAATGTGTGAAGTGTTAAAGCAACAAGTAAAAAATGGAAATAGAAATTAGAAGGGAAGCAGGAAGGATAAGGTATGTTACACATTTTTGCAGCATTTAGTCAGTATTAGATACAGATTATCACAGACAATTATTCAGCCTATTCTATTTTCAGTTTTTATTAAATCTGAACTGTACATCAAGTGTAGCAAAAAAAAAAAAATCTGAAATGTTTCCAAAAGAAATACAATTACCACATCTGAAGTGTAGAAATTAAACCAAAGTTTTAATTTACGAGGATAAAAATGAATACTTTAAACCTATATCCTACACAATTCACACATAACCTCACAAAAATATAATACGTTGAAATACACAATGGTCAGTGTCCTTTCGTCACTAGAATAGTAAATTACTATGAAATTATAATGAAAGGCTTTTAAATAAAGAGACACAAATGCAATAAAATATTGGAAACTGCAAGGCAATAGGTCCTTGAAAAATACCCACCATTGACATCAGTAAATTTAGCCTTTGAAAAATAACAAACTGTATGTATGATTAATTATAGATGGAAATACAACTACAGAACATGCATATATTTTGGTTTCCGAGATGCATCAACAAGACGCATGGCAATCTGTCTAACATCGGGAATGAGTATATAAAAAAACCAAAGCTACAGCATAGAAATAAAAACAAGCCAAACAGTTTAAACACAGATGGACTATTTGGTGTATCTTTTAAGGTATTTAAATTTGTAATTGCCTACATTAACAGGTAGTTCAATTCATCAGTGCAATGCATGTGCTCACAAGCTCCCAAGCAAGGGCAAAATGCAATAAGAGCATGTAGCAACAATGTGCTTAGAAATTTAACTAACAATGTAAATATGTATCTCCTTTATAGCAATTATTAACAATCACAACCATGATAACATCATCATATGCTATTCCATACTTACACAATTTAAATATCTGCTAAACTTAATTTAGGTGTTGCAGGTAAGTTGCCTAACATAGACAATACAAGAGATTTAATTATTGTGGTTCAATTATGCAAAGGTAAAGTATGTTAAAAAATAAAATAAAAAATTGTTAAAAATCCTTGGTCAAGATCGTTTGTTTTGAAGTCAGGAGTTCGATGGCATCAATTTATGATTAAAAGGAATGCAATATCTGGGGTAACTTTGTTCAAAGTATGTAAGGTTATCTAGGCCTACAACTTTGGAATGATCTTACAGTGAACTTTAATGAATATGCACTTTGTGCGACATCAACAACCCATATAGTAGACAAGAGCACTGCAATCTATGTTCAGGTGTATTCAAAGCAGATTAGATTGCTTTTAGTTTTCTGATATGTTGTGTGACCGCGATTAGTTGGAAATTTTTATTTTCAATTTAAATACACCTACTTATGAAAATAAATTTCTTTGTGCTTATACATATATTGGTTCATTTATTATTACTTTAAAGTTGACATACCAAGCCCTATCTCAGTAGCGATCTCAGTAGCGCATTAATGAGGTGTTGAAATATGACCATTCTCAAGGAGCAGGAAATTGCTTAACAATGAATAAAACAAAAATCATAACAAGCAAATGAAATTAAAATGCCATGTTTAAAACTTTATAAAACACCTGTGAGAATTAACTGAAAAAAATGCACTTCACACTTTGATCTTGTTTCAAAAGTACTATAAATGTCGCAAGCCTGATAATCTATAGGGACAAACTTCCAAATTGTATGACTTGAACTATACCCACCAAGTATACCTTGAACTGATAAGTTTCGATAGTAACTATATAGGAATTCAGATTGTTTTTTATCAGCGTTATTTACTTATCTATGAATGTTCTTCTTATAAACAAAAAATTCCCTGTACAATTTCACTTAATGCCATTGAAATAATGTGTACGCAGAGGATTTTACCTAGTATAAGAAAACATTTTGTTCAAATTTCACATATAAAATACACAACTTCAAATTATTTTTCACTTCATAGTTAATTTTCAAACAAAATAAAAATAACTTTTCTAATATAAAAGGATTCGGTTAAAATACTTTTGGTATAATTAATCGTTTAAATGTTAATATTTAATTGACTGGCAGCTTAGAAACTATGTTAAAGAATAAAAAAGTTTAAATTAATCGAAGTATAGGCAAATCACTTTAAGAAGAACCCAACGTCATATGCCAGATTGCGCAGAAATGTAATAACAGTGGCGTAGTTGAGTTATTACAGTTTAAACGGAAGATATGGCGTTAAATAGTAAAAAAATAAACAACCAATTAAATTATAATTTAAAATTTTTAATATAATATCGCCATATGAGTTGTGTGCATCAATATCCCTAAAAAATACTGCTATAGCAAGGTTATTTTGTAAAATCCGATAAAGCAAAGGATTGAATACCATGGCCTACTTAAGTGGTTTCTATCTCATTCTAGTGTTCTGCAAACACATCTGTTGAGTAACTTATTGTTTTATTAATGTTAATTGTTATATACAAAATATTTTATATTAGTTAGATGGCGGTTTAAAACTGTCCGTCTGTGTATCAAGTAAAAATAAATAGTAATGAAATCTAAAACTTTTACAAGGTAATTTCCGATTGGTTGATCATAAAACTCTACGCCACTAAAACCTGAATACTGCCATCCCTAATTACATATAATGAACTGTTCCTAACCAATTTTTGCTTTGTGCGCATGATGACGTTGGGTTCTTCTTAAAGTGATTTGCCTATAGCTATAAACACATCAGTCACTTTAAATTTACAGATGTTTGTCATAACTCTACAAGTGAATCAATTTTGCATGTATTCTAATATGAAAATATTATTCTAATATAATAGTTCTTAACTTTAGTTTTTTAAAAGATAACAAAGAGCAGCGTGTTGCTTCTTAAGTTAGTTAGCAAGTTAATATTCTACTAACAGAGGCAATAAATCTGTTTGCAGGCTGCTTTCATTGTTGACCATTGTTAACCAACTGTACGTGTAGATTGACTTGCTATACAAATTAATTGATCTCATTTTGTTCTATGAGCAAATTAAATTCGACATGGTTAACTTTTACCTTGAGACAATACTAAACCATACCGATTTTTATTAAAATTCTGTTGAAGTTAGTGGTTACTCAATAGTTCATTGTTCTCGTAGTTTTCTTTACTTTTTCTAGAGCATTTCTTCACATCATATATGATTGTACAAAAGCTTAAAGATTTTTTACTCAAGCAAGGTCTTGAATCAGTGGTTTTCTTTTGTCTCTGTGACACTGCCAATAACTACAAAAAAAATACAACTGTTCCGAGCGTGATCCTGGTCAATTTTAAGTTCTGCGATTCTAGCCGATCACCCTAGCCCAGTTTCCATTTGTGCATTGAAAGAGCAAATGTTGGAGTTCTATTAAAAAAGTATGATTGCAGCGTTCTGCACCACAAATTCAAATTAAAATTACTTTTCATTACATTAATAAATGAATTTGTCTAATAATATAAAGATTGAACCTGTCGTAGAAAACTATTACAATATTTGAACTTTCAACAGTTTTTGTGCCTTTTTGTTTTTACATTTTAATATTTAAATTTAGAAGATTTTTTAAACCCAACATGGCAAAAGTACATTTTAGAGGATTACCCTACTTTCAGTAATCAAAGAAATCCAAAGGAAATTGTAGAAGGGTTAAAACCATCTTCACCCCTTGCAATTTTTGTTATACTTCTTTTTAGTGTTCTAAGACCTTTTTAACAGAAAGACTTACCCATCATCTTCATTTTTGACTCTTGTAAAAACTCCAGATTTCGCTTAGTTCCAAGGGGAAAAAAATGTTTTCTCAAATACTGTTAAACAGTATTCATAAACATAAATGTCATAAAACACAATTGTATCACTTTAGTTTTTGGCACTTTTGACAGTAAATGTTACAATAATTTGTTCGCTTCAGTTTGCTTTTGTATTGTTTTCTTCAACGCAATCACCATTATTGCTTTAATTGCTATTACTGTTGTGTAATTTTGGCAGTTAGCAAATTATGGAGTTCTCTTGTAATGAGCAGGTGGAGATGCTATTAGCTCTTGGATTATGTCAGGGTAACTGCCTTGAAAGTGTCCACATGTATCAAGAGAAGTATCCAAACAGGAGAACTCCAAATCACAAAAACTTTGCCCGAATCAAAAGACGTTTTAGAGAAACAGGAACGTTGAAGCCAGAACTAACTTCAAGAAAGTTTACCAGAATTACTAGAAAACTTGCCCCTTAAAGTTTATCGAAACATGTTCTTCATGCACGACGGTGCACCAGAGTATTCTAATGAACAATTTACTCGTATATGGATTGGTAGAGGTCGCAAAACATCCATTCAATGGCCTCCGCGTTCTCCAGACTTAAATCCGTATGACTTCTTCATCTGGGGAGCGTTAAAAACGCAAGTGTACAAAGTTCAAATTAATAATCCCAAACAATTGTGGAACAGAATTCAAAATGCTGTAAACGTATTCCGACAAAATGATGATGTTTTAAGATGGGTGCATGTCAATTTCATATGCCGAATTCACCTCTGCATTAATGAAGGTGAAGGTCACATTGAACACTTGTAAAAAAAAAAGTTGTCTTTATGTACATAGCCAACTGAATGTGTTTGAACTCCTCATGGACACATGGTACATTTTGGTATATAGGTAAATTGGGCCCAATCGACTTGTATTGTCGTCTACAATACGTGGTAGCTTTATTTCCCAGCAATTTTAAGACACCCTGTATGTGCAACACAATTTACCCATCTTAAGATTAACATGTCCGAATTTACCCAAAAGACCCCTCTATAAAACTTCATAACGTGATCACGTATGAATAATGCACCAAAATCGAAAATAAGGTGGGACGTGAAAGTGTGGTTGAATGCCTGTATTTCCAGAACCATGGAAGAAGCGAGACTTCACTCCTGGTTGGGACGACTAGCAAATTAATTTTCAAGAAGAAGAAACGGTCTGGTGGACCCGACGAGAATTATTTGTCCCATTTTTTTAGTGATTAGTTGGTTGAATGTGATGGCTGTATACAAGTATTATGTGTTAAAAAATACTAACAAGCAACAAATAGTTTTCAATTTGAGTTACCCTCAATCTACAGTCTGGATTTATGTTAGCGGGTGCAAGATCAATTTATAGTAATGATTATTTTCGTCATAATTCAACGTGGAGTGGACAAGATTGAAGTCGCAGCTTTTGGATCAGCATACATCAACTTCTGGAATAAGATGTTTATTGTAGGAACATCCCTTTTTAAAATGATGGTAAGTTCGTTAGAATTGTAACTTTGATAGTCTATGTCGCTTGGTTAACAAATTTCTCATGTGTATCAAAATGCTATAAATTTATAAAGAACAGTGTGGCGGATGTTTAATGTAAAAGTATAACTCCCTTTGCTACAATTTTCTTTTTTCAATGTAACACCTATAAATATGTATTTTGTCCACCGAGTGGTCATCATCAGTAGAAAATAGCATCAGAGTTCACTACTGAATTTTGTACTTGCTAAGTTTCACTTCAGCCTAATTGGTGAAGAGAATATCCTCAGAAGTGAAACTAGCTTTAATTTCAGTTTAACTGACAATTTAGAGATTGTAAGCTAGTTGTTTTCTACTGATGATGACCACTTAGTGGTTGAAAATGTATTTAGAGGGGTTACAAAAAAGAAAATTGTGGGCAAAGGAAATTATATTTTTACATCAAAATACCATAATTTATTTTGTTTACTATTTGTGTGATAAGCAGGTTAAATTTGAACTAGCCATTAATAATTTCTTGTTGATTCAATAATTTCAGTTTACTGTAAAGAACGCATTTGGTAAATACTTATTGTTTTAAATTCTCCAAGTTCAAAGATCAAAATAAATTATATGTTAGTTTAAAACATCAGTTCTGTATTAAAAATACATTACCCGACATTCCTTACAACATTGATAAGAATTTTTGTGACATTAAAGTGAAAACAAATTATATTTGGTTAATGTAATTTTTGCATTTGTTTTAAAAATTAACAAGGCGACTTTCTGATAAAATTTAAAGCTCTTATTAAATAACACTGAATTGTAAAAATGGCATAGATATAAAAAAAAATGTGGTTATTCTTCTTAGCGGTTATTTTCTTTCTTGTAAAAATTTAGTGAAAGCACTAGTGCTATGCAGGAATAGCAATTATTAATTGATTTAAATAAAATGCATTTTTAGAGACACTGAATTGAACGTTAGTTAAATATTTTGATTTGCAGTTATGTTTAAATAATTTTATTTTGTAATCTCAAAAGAAATAGACAATTTTTATTTTGATTGTATCTATCCGATTTAAAGTAATAAGTAACATATGTTTCATTTTGGAAGTGACAAAGTAAAGCATTCAACTTGAGAATTATTAAAAAGGCCATTTCTACTGGCCATAATTAGGACTCGATCTACTGTAATGAACTTATAGCTTTGAGGCACAAAGAGCATCCTCAATTTATGGTACTATTTTGTGAATTTAAATTTTCATGTGCTGTTTCAGCGAGAGGTTCCGTTTGTTCAAAGTTAGTATGGTATGGGAAGTTTACTTTGTATATTAATACTTCGTAGGCTGTGTTTCGTCATGGGAGTTTCCACGTCTTTCCTTAAGCTATTGTTTATGCCCATTTTTATTTACCTAGATAGAGTGATGCCTTCCCTATTTTTGTTTATCGACCCAAGACTGTCTCATGCTCCTGCGGAGTTTATTACACTCGGTTAGCTGTTCGTATCTTGGAGGTTTCCTATTATCTAAAACCTATTGTCAAGATTTCCTTACCCGAGTCTCATTTATATCCAGGCGGCTCCATGGCATAGTTGGTATGCGTGTGACTACTATGCCCAAGGTCCCAGGTTCGAATCCTGACACGGTCCGCTTGAAAAATGTTAGGCGAGCATTTTTCACAAAAATACACCTTCGTTCGAATGAGAGGTAAAATGGAGGTCCCGTGTGTGAGTGTTGTTACACATATTAAAGATCTCTACATTGCTTGGAACAGCAAAGGTTCGACAAAATTCCAAAGTTTCCAGGGAAAAAACTCGCTTCCTGACCAATGTAGTACCTTCGAGTGGAGTATTGGAAAATCACATGTAAGGTCTCATTTATATCCACAGGAAAAAAAATATTTAAGAGTGTTTATTTATTTAATATCCTTCGAACAAATTTTGTTATTTTGTCAATAATGCTTTGGCTTATCAGCAATTTTCTTAATAACCTTTCAACCCTTTGTTAAACTTTGTTAATTTATTTGAACAAGTCGAGATTGTTGTGTGATGCTGATGCTTAGCTCAAGGGTTAAGTTAGGGTATTAAATCCTGTTTTCATTAGAATATGATCATTATTGCTATGACTTTTGATGTAAGTCAAAGTGATTTAAATCAAAATAATGTTGAAGTATTTGTCATTGTAGTTATCTTTTCTGTTTCACCATACCCTATCAGATCTCGAACATTGAACATGCAGCTATAACGTTTGTTTATGGATATTGCGACGTAAGTTCATTGGCTGTGACATAGACTATCACTAGACATTCCAATGAGTGTTTACATCGCTGTGCATCACAAACAGTACAAATATTCACATGGGACAGAAACGCAGCAGTGATTCACTGCCAGTATTGGATGTATTAGAAATGATCCAACAAGTTCCAGGCAAGTAACAGGCCACGACAGGTTAAAAGAAGAAAAACCTTTTAATTGACTTTGCATGAACAAAGATTTCATCTGTACCGCTGCAGAAAGTGTATAATACGCTTCTTGCCAACTGGATCACACACATTTGTTTCAGTGAGCAACTGAGTGCGAAACTAAACAAGGTATCACAAACTTTGTTCTGGAATGAATCTACTTTCGCATGTGATGGTATACATAATTCATATAACAAACACGTATGGAATAACAAAAACATGCATGTAGTGTCAAACACATCTTAAGCATTGATTTTCTATCAAATATAGGGAGGACTACCAGAAAAATTTTGGTTGGACCTCAGAGCATTTTTAGACTTGCTGACATGTACTCGACAACGTATGATTTTCATGCACGACAGTGCTCTGGTTCATTTTGAGAATATCGTTATAGATTTATGATATCAAAGCCATTGGATGGAAGAAATAAATCGGACAGATTCATTCGCTAGCTCGTTCACCAGACTTGACACCAATAAATTTTTCATATGGGAGTTATCTTCAATTTATAGTGTATGGGACAGATAAACCAATCACAAGAAATGAATTAGTAAGTAGACAAAATGCCTACATTGTGTTTGAACTTCTTTGCGATAAATGTAAAATGATTGTGAAAGAGAGTGGCAAAGGTTGTTAACAAGTTGCTTTGAAGAGAATAGCAGGCATGTAAATCATCTTTAATTTTTCTTACAATGCAAGTTAATAAAGGCTATCGGGTCACCAACTTTATCTCTGATATTCCAGAAATACTTCTGACTGGCAAAACTGAAGAGAATCATTTGTACTTAAATATTACCCAAAGAATCATTATACAAATTTCTGAAACAATCTCTGTGACAACCCTGTGTAACGAACGTCTTACAAACCCAAAATTGTGGTTTCTAACATATGTGTGATTGAAAGAAAACTTACTGCTACTCTAAACTATAGCAAGCGAATTCAACAGCCGGAAATGTAAGATAATTAAAGAATGTTGTTTCAAAAATAAACACATGTCAGGCAGTTTACAATAAGATGCAAAGATAGACAGATGCATATTTTAAGAAAAATACTATTTATTTAACCTGTGCTTACCTGTATTAGAAAATCGATTTAATTGTTTGCCTTCATATAATAAAAGCTTTTCTGGTACATCTGAAAAGCAACAAAGAATTGACAATTATGCCATATCAATTATAGTTTTCATCAAATTTTGAATTATACAACAGCACTAATTACTGCCAAAGCTCTTAGAAATAGGCAACTTTGTTTACATTTTATAACATGTTATTAAGTAGAGAGAGAAACGTTTTTCCTTGTCGTCAAGTGTGTTACAATTGAATATAGCATATCATTCTTTTTCGTTCCAAAGATTCTGTGGCCAAGAAAGGATTCTGTTGGTGGTTCTTTATTTAAAAGTTTCTATTAACTGGACACATTCAATTATATTTTAAGTGGATTGAATTTAAAATAGTGTTATTTAGCAAGCTAGTGGTAAGTAGGGAACGTAAGGGATGCTCGTATTAGTAATTCGATGTTTCGTGGAAAACTATGTATTTTACAGATGCCACTAAAACGATCAAGAATTACCTGATTTCAGACACAATATTTAATTGAGATCGCATGTATTTTTTTCAGTTATTTGGAAATGACATGAATTGGAAGAGATCTTCACTACATCAGGATCGTCTTTGTGTTGGCGTTATCAACAGCTTTACACGTGGCCTTCCAAGGTGAAATTACCGTGAGGTCAACACATTTAGTTGTGGTTTTTCATGCCATTTAGGCAATCTTTCTAATCCGACTACAGAAGTTCAGTGGGTTTAAATAAATTTTTAAATAACCAACAATATTATTTCCTCAAGTTTGCATTTGAGTAATTAAATTTTGTAAACTAACTAAATTCTTATTGTATATTAGACTATTTAATCAATCTTTCAGTAATAGCTATGGCATAAGGTGCATTCTATTATTGTTTAAATTAAAATGTTCACTTTCACTTCATAATAAAGCCATTATAGACGCTGTTAACTAAGTAAACTACATCATATACTTCCACGAGCTTACCTTGTTTTCCTTACACATTTAATATATTTTTATAGGATGTAATTAAAACATACCATAATTGTGCACTGTAAATGGTATTTCAGCCCAATTACTAAACGAACCCGCCCTAAATTATTTTTGTAATTTGATTAATAGCATTCAATTAAATATCAAAGCATTGGTTTATTCACTAGTCATTTGTATATATTAAAATAAACATGGTGGTTACGAAGTTTGCATGCATATAAATATTAGAACTTTTACTATCAAGCGTATATAAATTAAATTTTGTCAATCGATATTGCAACCTTTACGAAGTACTCATGTTATTTGACAGCATAAGTGACTACTCAGAGATATTATAACAATGTGATTATTTGCCGTTTGTTCTTACCGAGTTAAATTATTATATTTCGAATTTAAATTAAGTTGTTTTGGCACAGCAGCTTTTCAGCTATTGCGATTTGTTGATTGTATCGGCCATGTTCGCATGTGCGAGTTTTGCGATGGGCTCATGCACTTTGCGCATATGAAAAAGAAACAAAATGGCAATGTAACAGCTGTAATAAATGCTTGTAATTAATATGCGATCAGGTATAATTAAACATTTTTCATATAGAATAAATATTAAAGTTGATGATAAATTGATTATTAGAATATTTATCTGAGTTTTAAGTGGTAGCAGAGTAAGATTAAGTGCTTAAATTGCTCAATAATTATGGTATGCTGACATGTTGGAATTTGGTATGAAATCATCACCAACTAAAAATATTTATGAAGAAGAATTTATGTCTGGATTTATTTGCCGCTATTATAGTTATACATTTTATGAAATTGATTAGCTGGTAATTAGTGGTTTGGTTAACCTGATCAATGGTTGTTGGCGAATGCACCAAGTGTTTTCGAATATTGGCATTTATTAGATAGCACTCTTCAGTATTGCTCCGTTGCTAAATTTCAGTGGCCATCTCTGTAAATATTTTGAAGGCAGTTATAAAGGATCCTGATACTTTGTATTTTTGTTTTGATGACTGCATGATGGAAGGAAACGGGAAATCTGCAATGATATTCAAAAAGCCTAATGTATCCAATTACACTGGCTAGAGAATCGATTGCAGTATGCTTTTACGTGACAAAAGTTCTATAACTTTAGAGAGAAGATTCCACACAAAAGGAGAAGGAGGAGTTAGAAATAAAGCATGGTAGGGTGCTTGGCACAATTTACCTAACCTTAGAAGAAGAAATTCGGCCCATACTAACCAACACTGATGATCATTACGATGCTAGGATTCTTCAAAATAAGCTTGACCATCATTGCTTTGGTTAGCCTTAATTTAGAAAGATCTTTTTATGATTAGAAAATCAGATAGCATAATCGATAGGTTACTAGGTTTTTAGGATTTTAAAATTTTTACGTGAAGTAGAGCACTTAAAGGATAAGGTTCCCGATAAATAGCCAAATATACTAACTTGGCAATTATTAGCAAAAATTTTATAGTATTTGTATGTTACTAGGCACATCTCTTGGTTTATCACAGGTAAATTAAGGTACTGTTAATACTAAGATGCTTCTTTTGATACCGAAAGGAACGGAACGAAATCAATTAGAGGATTTTGGTTATGTTTAGATGATGTTCCTATGGGCTGGAGATGCTCCATCCAAAAATGTATTAGCAAGACTACTAAAGAGGCAGAGTATGTAGCACTAAGTAGCACAGCTGCAGAAATACATTAGTTTATTGGGATTTTGAGACAATGTTGGGATTTGGAGGGAAAACAGAAAGTATCAATTTTGTACAGTGATAGCCAGAGCGCAATATATTTCGTGAAAATTGTGCAATTAACATTCATTCTAAGCACATAAACATTCAATATCATAATATTAGGCAATTTCATGCGCCGCCCAACAATAGTTTGATTTAAGATATGTTCATACCACGATAAATTGGGCAGATATTTTAACAAAAGCCTTGCATTCATCAAAACTACGAGCGGTTTTAAACCAATAATGGTATGCTGTATGATTTTGAAGATGCCGCCGAGAATGGCAGGCATTGCGATTATTTGCAGTATGTTCTTGCTCATGCAAATTCATTATATTTCTAATTTATATTAAGTTTTTTTCGTGCTGCAGGCTATTCAGCTGTTGTGATTTGTTGATAGCATCGGGCCATGCTTACATGTGCGAGTTTTGGGAGTGGCTCTTGCACATGTAAAAAAGATGTGAGATGGCAATGTCATAAATACTTGTAATTAATATGCGATCATGTATAACTAAATTTTTTACATATAGAATAAATAGAATGATGATAAATTGATTATTAGAATATTTATCTGTATCTTCGCAAAGCTACACAAAGCCGAATGCATAAGCAGCCCTATAAGAGGAAGGTTCATGCTCAGGTTTTGTAAATCAGCGTAGGTTTACTTTCTTGCTTCCTACATATTACAATATAGAGAGAAGGAACGTAGTAATTTGTTCGACCCTAGATTATAGTAAATGGGTACTATAAAGTTCAGTTTAGTCATTTTTCAGTTTTTGATTTGATAAAAGATTAAGAAAAAAAAAACTTAGAAATGAAAAACGACACACAAAAGATAAAAACATTTACTGATCTTTCTGAAATCTACTTTATTTTTCAATATATTCAAGTCATACAGATACTTCGATAAATTAAGTAAGAAGTAATTAACACAAAAATGCCAAAGGCATGGAAAAATTTATCAATCCACTTATTATTAAACTGGCATCAATCTGTGGAGCGTGGATACTATTTTTGTTTAAACTTGTCACTACCAAACTATTTGGGAAGTGATAATGGAAGACGATTTATCTGGTGAATTTCAATTCATTTTGAAACAAAATAATGTGAAACATGTTTCAGCAGCACCATCATCATCCTTCCACAAGCGGATTAAAGGAGAGATATGTTCAAACCCCTAAACATGTATTTTGGGTCCTCGATCCTCCTAAAGATAGACAAAAAGAATTGTGCAACATCCTTCTGCAACAGAGAAAGATGCCCCATAGCACAACAAAGAAATCCCCATCATAATATGTTTGGTCATGAAATTAAATCCTGTAGTGATTTAATAAAACCTACATCTAAAAATATGAAAGCAAATAAATAAGTTAAATAAACGTTGATCAATTAACATAGGCTGAAAAGTTGCCACAAGTGGCTATATAAATAGTGATAAGTGGATATTTGAGCACATAACAAACAACATTGACATGTTACATTACAATGTCAAATTAGGTGATGGCAGAATATGGAAACGCCGCATTTGATCAAATAAAAGAAATTGGTACAAACACTACACTTGATGCAACTTTATCTCGCTCTTTGAACACTACAAGTGGCGAGTCACAAACAAATTCCTTCACAAACGATTAATTTAGATTTACATGATGGTACACCTAATAATGTTTATAATGAGTATTAGAAAGCAATTCTGATATAATTACTGCTCCAACTAATATTGTAATTTCTGAAAATAGTACCAGTACTAGTGTTGATAAAAAATGTGGACAATGATAGTACTGTATCATTTAACCATAATAATAAGTGTTTTGTTGCAGATCCTTCAGAATGTGTAGGGCACTTCCGAAATTGGATTTATAATTTATCATAATTAAAATGTTGTAATTTAACAAGGAGAGAGCTGTTATTGTTGTAATATGTGCTAAAAGCCACTATATTGTTTAGTCTATAGTCAGTTATGTAAAGTAGGAAGACGTACTTATATATGATTGACGATATGTGTGTCACTCTTGCTGCTGCTGTCTGTCTTTCGGTCATCAAACGTTGTTCATGTGTTCCTGGATAATGTTATATTTATCTTAATAAATATCAGACATTGTAAGTTGCACATTATTTACAATAACATAGAATTACATTATAATTTGAATAACGGCCACCATGCCTGCGGCCACGTCCCCAATGCTCCACCCGAACACAGAATTACAACAGGTTATGGCTCAAGGAAGTGCTTTTGGAAAGTGTTTGTAAAAAAAAGCTCAGATAATTTGTAAAAGTAAAAGGTATATAAAGTGAGGTTATCTTATCAGTTGAGCACGTTGTTGGCAATTATAGATATACAGTTTCAATTAATGTAAGTTCGCATATGCATGCTCTCTCATGAGTTATTCATGTATGTAAGGACATTATGAGAGTTAACATTCTACGAAAAGCCAACAACTTATAAATGGCAAGTAATCTTTATAATAATGTAGATATGTTTCCAGGTTACATGTCCTGTTTACAATAAATGCTAAGAGACAATTGTTAACTGTAACTGATAATACGTCGTGGACCAGCGACACAAATAATGCAACAAATTATAAAGTAGAAGATAATACTAATCGGGGTAATTTTAGTCCTGGACATACAGGTGAAAATTTCAGAGGTTATTCTACAAATAAGTATAGTAATGATAAAAATTTGCCTAGAAGTAATTATGCTCAAAATGATGTTTCAAACGTAAAGCTTGAAACTTAAGATGAGTGCACCACAGGTAACAATGTATGTTTTATTGGAGACGTTAAACGCGACAAGAAAATGTTTGACCAAAAGGTCTATAAAAAACATATTTTTCTAATTTAATTACTTTGAAAGATCCTATTAAAATTGCAGTTGCTAAAAACAATGATTTTTTTATTGGCCCTGGCAGTTGGAAATATAAATGTTATAAATGTGGGTGGCAAACAGATTAAGTATACCATAAAAAATGAGTTCTTTGTTCCCTGACTAAGAAAGAATTTATTGAGTGTTAAACGTATAGAAAAATCAAATATTAAGGTATTATTTGAAGAACATCATGTTAAGTTGTTTGATGCAAATAAAAATCTCGTAGGTTTAGACGAGTGCAAAAGATTGCACGAAATTAATTTTAAAATATTGCAGTCAGGCGAGGCCTTAAATAATGATTTTATAAAGTGGCATAAGCGTTATATTCACATCAATTTTACTAGTTTAAAAGAACTAATTAATAAAAAGATGGTTAATGGAATAGAGAATAATTTTCACATTCAAAATGTAAGAGTTTTGCGAGCCAGGTATATATATATATATATATATATATATATATATATATATATATATATATATATATATATGGAAAACGACTAATTACTTTTGATTACTCACTTACATATGATGGAAATAAATATTTCGCCACTTTTATAGATGATTGAGTGTGGTATATTAAATGAAGTCAAAAGATTATGTTTTAGATAAATTTTAAGAATTTGTTTGTATGGTGGAAGCACAATGTAATAGTAAAATATCAAAATTGAGATATGATAACAGAGGGGAGTGTGTCAAAAGATTCAAAGGATTTTTGTTGTAAACGAGGAATCATATTTGATTATACAATTCCTAACACACCACAGCACAATGGTAAGGCTGAGAGGAAAAATCGTAGCTTAGTTGAGAGAAGTAAAACAATCATTAACAAGACTGGGGTACCAAAAGAATTTTGGGGCACGACATTAGAAACAGTTAATTAGGTCATGAATAGAGGAACGTCTACTGGTTTAAATAGCAAGACATGCTAAAGTGTGGTTTGGCAAAAAGTCAGGTGTAAGTAATTTGAGGACATGTGGGTGCTTGGTCTACAGTAAGCACATAAAGATTTTCGTAATAAATTTGACTCTAAAGTTGAAAAATGTGTTATGATAGGGTATACTATGACTGGTTATGGGCTATGTAATATTAATAAAGAGAATATGATTGTGTCGAGAGATGTAAAATTTGATGAAGATTGTTTTTGTTTTAAAAAAAGGATAGTACAACTTGATAATGAGACTAATGTAGAAATGGTTAAATGATACAAATGATGTACAGGAAGATGATTGAAGTTTAAATTTAAGGCCAAATAAGCAAAAGGTAAAGTTACCAGCAAAATACCAAGACTTTGAATTATAGGACTTTCAATTCCTGTAGTTTTGTAGAGAGTGTACCATCTTGCTATGACGAATTAAATGGTAGGGTTGATAAACAAAAATGGCTCAAGGTTATAAATAGTGAGATAAGGTCCTTACGCGAGAATGATATGTGAGAGGAAGTTTCAAGATCTGATATGGTTAATATTTTGGGCACGAAATGGGTTTTTAAACTATAAACCGTTTGAGGATAAAGATGAAAATAAATTTAAAGCTATACTTGTGGCAAGGGGATTTGCCAAAGAAAAAAAATCACGTTAGTGAAGCTAGCGGCCACTATCTACCGGCCGCTAAATATGGATACGCCTACAAACCTACAACACAACAAAACCACGCCTACTGAACTGAACAATCATTTCTATTGTTCAAATATTAATCCAATTATCCTCACGCATTTTAAATCTAAGGGCGATTGAAAATAAATAACTTTGAGATTCCGATATTATTCTTAGGGTGTATATTTTTAGCGGTTGCTCTTTTAAATTGAAATACATGTCATTTTCTTAACTTGTGTAAAACCTTCACTCTTAAAACTTGTTAGACAGCTACTGTAGTATACTAAAACAACCCATGTCTTTTACAGAAACGTGTTCGCCCCGGTTCACTAACTTTTTAGAATTTTCGTAATGACACTATAAGAAAATTAAAAAAAAATTTTCTTAGCTTTTGTAATACCTGCTCTCTTGAAACTTGGTAGGCAGTTAGTGTAGGTGTACTAAAACAACCCATATCTTTTACAGTAACGTGTTCGCCCCGGTACACTAACTTTTTAGAATTTTCGTAATGACACTATAAGAAAATTAAAAAATTTTTTTCTTAGCTTTTGTAATACCCGCGCTCTTGAAACTTGGTAGGCAGTTAGTGTAGGTGTACTAAAACAACCTATATTTTTTACAGTAACGTGTTCGCCCCGGTTCACTAACTTTTTAGAATTTTCGTAATGACACTATAAGAAAATTAAAAAATTTTTTTCTTAGCTTTTGTAATACCTGCGCTCTTGAAACTTGGTAGGCAGTTAGTGTAGGTGTAGTAAAACAACCCATATCTTTTACAGAAACGTGTTCGCCCCGGTTCACTAACTTTTTGGAATTTTCGTAATGACACTATAAGAAAATTAAAAAAATTTTTCTTAGCTTTTGTAATACCTGCGCCCTTGAAACTTGGTAGGCAGTTAGTGTAGGTGTAGTAAAACAACCCATATCTTTTACAGTAACGTGTTCGCCCCGGTTCACTAACTTTTTAGAATTTTCGTAATGTCACTATAAGAAAATTAAAAAATTTTTTTCTTAGCTTTTGTAATACCTGCGCTCTTGAAACTTGGTAGGCAGTTAGTGTAGGTGTACTAAAACAACCCATATCTTTTACAGTAACGTGTTCGCCCCGGTTCACTAACTTTTTGGAATTTTTGTAATGACACCATAAGAAAATTAAAAATTTTTTTTCTTAGCTTTTGTAATACCTGCGCTCTTGAAACTTGGTAGGCAGTTAGTGTGGGTGTACTAAAACAACCCATATCTTTTACAGAACGTGTTCCCCGGTTCACTAACTTTTGGAATTTTGTAATGACACCATAAGAAAATTAAAAATTTTTTCTTAGCTTTTGTAATACCTGCGCTCTTGAAACTTGGTAGGCAGTTAGTGTGGTGTACTAAAACAACCCATATCTTCTTACAGTTAACGTGTTACGCCACGGTTCACTAACTTTTGGAATTTTCGTAATGACACCATAAGAAAATTAAAAATGTTTCTTAAGCTTTTGTATACCTGCGACTCTTGAAACTATGGTGACGCTGTTAGTGTGGGTGTACTAAAACAACCCATATCTTTTACAGTACGTGTTCGCCCGGTTCACTAACTTTTTGGAATTTTCGTAATGACACCATAAGAAAATTAAAAATTTTTCCTTAGCTTTTGTAATACCTGCGCTCTTGAAACTTGGTAGGCAGTTGTGTGGGTGTATTAAAACAACCCATATCTTTTACAGTAACGTGTTCGCCGGTTCACTAACTTTTAGGAATTTTCGTAATGCACTCATAAGAAAATTAAAATTTCCTTACTTGCATACCGTCTTGAAAGCTGAGGTATTAAAAGTATAGAAAAAATTCTTTTTCAGTGTCATTGATTCCAAAAGGTTCAGTGAACATTTCTGAAAAGATATGTTGTTTTGTACACCTATTAACTAACTGCCTACCAAGTTTAGAGCGTAGGTTTACTAAAAGCTAAAAAAATTTCTTTAATTTTTATGTGTCATTAGAAAATTCAAAAAGTTAGTGAACCGGCTACGTTACTTGTAAAAGATATGGGTTGTTTTAGTACACCTACACTAACGCTACCAATTTAGGCGCGGTATTACAAAGCTAAAAAATTTTTAATTTTCTATAGTGTCATTAGAAAATTCAAAAGTTAGTGAACCGACCGCTTCTGTAAAGATATGGGTTGTTTTAGACACCTACACTAACTGCCTCCAATTTGGCGCAGGTATTAAAAAGCTAAGAAAAAAATTTTTAATTTCTTATAGTGTCATTCGAAAATTCTAAAAGTTAGTGAACGGTGTACAACACGTTTGTAAAAGATATGGTTGTTTTATACACCTATACTAACTGCCTACCAAGTTTCAGAGCGCAGGTATTACAAAAGCTAAGAAAAAATTTTTAATTTTCTTATAGTGTCATTCGAAAATTCCAAAAGTTAGTGAACCGGGCGAACACGTTCTGTAAAAGATATGGGTTGTTTTAGTACACCTACACTAACTGCCTACCAAGTTTCAAGAGCGCAGGTATTACAAAAGCTAAGAAAAAATTTTTAATTTTCTTATAGTGTCATTACGAAAATTCCAAAAAGTTAGTGAACCGGGGCGAACACGTTACTGTAAAGGATATAGGTTGTTTTAGTACACCTACACTAACTGCCTACCAACTTTTGAGAGCGCAGGTATTACAAAAGCTAAGAAAAAAATTTTTTTAGTTTTCTTATAGTGTCATTGCGAAAATTCTAAAAAGTTAGTGAACCGGGGCGAACACGTTTTTGTAAAAGATATCGGTTGTTTTAGTACACCTACACTAACTGCCTGCCAAGTTTTGAGAGCGCAGGTATTACAAAAGCTAAGAAAAACATTTTTTAATTTTCTTAGTGTCATTGCGAAAATTCTAAAAAGTTAGTGAACCGGGGCGAACACGTTTCTGTAAAAGATATGGGTTGTTTTAGTACACCTACACTAACTACCTACCAAGTTTCAAGGGCGCAGGTATTACAAAAGCTAAGAAAAAATTTTTAATTTTCTTATGGTGTCATTGAAAATTCTAAAAGTTAGTGAACCGGGCGAACACGTTACTGTAAAAGATATGGGTTGTTTTAGTACACCTACACTAACTACCTACCAAGTTTCAAGGGCGCAGGTATTACAAAATCTAAGAAAAAAATTTTTTAATTTTTTTATGGTGTCATTACGAAAATTCCAAAAAGTTAGTGAACCGGGCGAACACGTTACTGTAAAAGATATAGGTTGTTTTAGTACACCTACACTAACTGCCTACCAAGTTTCAAGAGCGCAGGTATTACAAAAGCTAAGAAAAAAATTTTTTAATTTTATTATAGTGTCATTGCGAAAATTCTAAGAAGTTAGTGAACCGGGGCGAAAACGTTTCTGCAAAAGATATGGGTTGTTTTAGTACACCTACTCTAACTGCCTACCAAGTTTCAAGAGCGCAGGTATTACAAAAGCTAAGAAAAAATTTTTTTAATTTTCTTATAGTGTCATTGCGAAAATTCTAAAAAGTTAGTGAACCGGGGCGAACACGTTACTGTAAAAGATATGGGTTGTTTTAGTACACCTACACCAACTACCTACCAAGTTTCAACGGCGCAGGTATTACAAAAGCTAAGAAAAAAATTTTTTAATTTTCTTATGGTGTCATTACGAAAATTCCAAGAAGTTAGTGAACCGGGGCGAACACGTTTCTGTAAAAGATACTGGTTGTTTTAGTACACCTACACTAACTGCCTACCAAGTTTCAAGGGCGCAGGTATTGCAAAAGCCAAGACAAAATTTTTTTTAATTTTTTTATAGTGGCATTACGAAAATTCCAAAAAGTTAGTGAACCGGGGCGAACACGTTTCTGTAAAAGATATGGGTTGTTTTAGTACACCTACACTAACTGTCTACCAAGTTTCAAGGGCGCAGGTATTACAAAAGTTAAGAAAAATTTTTTAAAATTTTTTTATGGTGTCATTACGAAAATTCCAAAAAGTTAGTGAACCGGGGCGAACACGTTACTGTAAAAGATATAGGTTGTTTTAGCATACCTACAGTAGCAGTCTAACAAGTTTTAAGAGCACAGGTTTTACACAAGTTAAGAAAATGACATGTATTTCAATTTAAAAGAGCAACCGCTTAAAATATACACCTAAGAATAATATAGGAATCTCAAAGTTATTTATTTTCAATCGCCCTTAGATTTAAAATGCGTAAAGATAATTGGATCAATATACGAAACATAATTGAACAATAGAAATGCTTGTTCAGTTCAGTAGGCGTGGTTTTGTTGTGTTGTAGATTGGTAGGCGTATCCATATTTAGCGGCCGGTAGATAGTGGCCGCTAGCTTCACTATGGTAAAAAATCTTATGATGAATTATATGCTCCAGTAGCAAAAATGACAAAGGGCTTTATTAATTGTATGAAACATTTAAGGCATTGATTGCAAACCGGGTGTAGTGTTTACACTTAAAACTCGCTATATGGGTTAAAAGTCTTCCAGATGCTGAAACGATGAAATAAACAAGTTCATATTAGATATTGGGTTTACATGATCAGAAAATGATTATTGTCTTTATAGGAAGACAACCAAATCAAAACAATATTTATTTACTATTGTATGTAGACGATATAATTCTAGTTGGAATTGAATTTAATGATGAAATAAATGCAGTAAAAGCTGAATTAATGAATAAATTTCAAACTAAAGACAAGGGGGCATTAAAATATTTTCTAGGGCTTGAAATTAATTATGATATTGAAAAGTGTTTTAAAGATTAATCAATCCAAGTATACAAAGATGATTTTAAAAAGTTTTTCAATGGGAGAACACAAGGGAGACACCACCTATACATCCAAAACTAAAAGTTGAATTTTGTACAAACAAACAAGAAATAAACTAAAAGGCCATTTCGTGAATTAATAGGTTGCTCGACATATCTAGCACTTTCTACTAGGCCCGATATTTGTTTTTCCGTCAATTACTTTAGCCGTTATTAGGATAAATATTCTGATGAAGCATGGGAACATAAGTATGTATGTTGTAGGTTTGGAATATATTGGAAATAAAGCGGATTATAATTTCTATTGTTATGTGGATTCAGATTGGGGTAGCGATACACTAGATAAGAAATCTGTCAGTGGTTATACTTTTAAAGCTTTCAGCAATATGCTCAATTGGTCATCTAAAAAGCAGTCGTGTCGTTATCTACTACTGAGGTGGATTCAGTTGCACTTTGTTCTGCAATATTTGATGGTCTATGGCGAGGGAAACTATTCTTAGATTTTAACGTCTAGTTTAATGTAACCACGTGTTATGAAGATAATCAACGATGAATAGCCTTAATTAAGAATCCGATTAACAATCGCAGGATTAAACATATTGACATTTTAATTTTATTTGTGGTCATGTTAAAAGTAGTTTAATTAAGTTAGTATACATTGATGTAAGACCAACCAGCAGATATGTTAACTAAGGGTTTATGAATATGTACTTTTGATGTGTTTAAAGGACTTTAGCGAAGAGGGGTGTTGTAATATGCACTAAAAGCCACTATATTGTTTAGTATATAGTTAGTTATGTAAAGTAGGGAGATTGACAAGATGTACTTATATATGATTGATGGTATGTGTGTCAATCTCGCTGCTGTCTGTCTTTTCGGTGATCATCAACGTTTCATGCGTTTCAGAATAATGTTATATTTATCTTAATAAATATCAGACATTGCAAGTTGTACATAATTTACAACAACACAGAATTACAACAATTATGTCTCCAAATTATTTATTTGTTAAACTAGCATGTTTATTATTTAGCCATCAAATATTTTAATTGACATATCCCTGCCAACACTCATTCTCTTTCTCTCTTTTGTAAGAGAATGATGGGGACAAATGCAGCAAGCTAGATGTGGAACACATAAGAATTATTATAAAATTATATTAATTAAGTACACGTGTTATTTGTGCTACTTCAGTACTATACATAAAAATAACACTACGTATGGAAATAAACATGCCATGAAAACAAACAATAGCCTATTCAAAATAAGGACTGTTGTAGAACTACAAATAATTTCAAGAAACTATCCTGGAGAAAGTATAGTAATCAGTCAGATAATGATTCCTTAAAGGAAAACATTGGTATTCAATAATATCTCACAAAGATGTTCACAATTTATATTCTGGAAGCTTACACAAATCATCTACAATTATATGCAGGAAAGAATGCACCAAGGAACAACTATACATCCATACCTTGCTATACGGCCGCTCTTTATACAGCAGTTCGCTATAACGGCCCTCTTTAATTAAGGCATGTTTTCGCTATAATGGCAAAAAAAAAAGACTTTTTTCGATGTCGATATATCTACATGTTGCCAATCTTGCGCAAGCGCAATCCGATGCACACTCTTTTCTGTATGTATACATACACATATTTTAAGTAACATGAAGTTGTTTAATTTTTGTTTATAGATTATTGTTGGTCTTTGGAGTCTGTTATTATTTAATGTGCAAATGTATGTACTTGTTATGTATGTATTTTTGATTTAAATGAAATAAAAAGATAAAATGCATTTTGAATGATAAACCATGTTACATATTTAACAAATTTGGAACCGATTCCATTGAATTTGTATGAAATTGTATTAGAACAATTGATTCCTTATACGGCTTTTCGCTTTGCGGCCAAGTTTCGTGGAACGTATCTAGGCTGTAAAGCGAGGTATGCGTGTAGTACATAAATCAATTCTACACAATTACACAGTTGTGTTAACGATCACCTAATGCCAAAAAAATCGAACAAAGAAAAAACTACAAAAAACGGAGTTGCAGTATTAAAATGGTATGATGAACACTCCATTCTTATGTGTGTCAAATTTAAAGTCCATAGAAACTCGCAAATGTGAAGACATTTTAAAACCCAAAACCTTCTCATAATAAAGCTGAAACAATGCTACGTTATATAACCATAAGACGAATAACCAAATGCTACAAGACGTTTTTCAAAATCTCATTAGGAGTGGTAATTTATACAATAATTCTGGCAATAAAACAAAAGAAAAAAATTAACTACATAATCAGGAAGTAATTATGGAGCATTAATCATGTTATTAATGGCAACAAAAAAATTAGTCAGTACCAGAAGTTCCTATATCAGTTTAGCATTTTACAATAAACCTTGTTAAAAATATCACATGAAAAAGATGTTGTACATAAAGTATCAGCAAATGAGTTTCTATCTTGAGCAAGGACTAACCAAAAAAGCGCGAAACTTGTTTGAAATGTTCTAATCAGCAATGACCGTTTTTAGTTTCACCGACGTATCACAGTAAAAACTGCAATAAATACTTCCTGTATGTTTGTTGTGGTATGTTTAGCATTTTTCTTAATCTTCTTTGGGAATTATTAAACCACCCATAGTTTTTAAAATCGTGTTTATTTACGTTTCGATCCATGACCTAGGAGTCTTGTCAAAATAATAAAAACTTCAAGTTTGACATTTATGACATAAATTGAAGGCGGCTTTGCTTTATTGATGTTCGAAATATTTGGTTGGAGTACACTAGGCAACAATTTTTAAAGTTTAAAAGAATGATTGCCTTCAATTTGTGTTGCGGCCTGGGATCGACTTTTTTAGGTAACCAATACGCTTTACGTGAAATCAGTCGATTAATTTTTATTGGTGAATTTTATATAAATTCAATAACTTGAGGATTGGAAAACATTTTTTAACATGTTTCTATTTATACAATTGAGAGGTTGGTATTAAAGAAGCGTGCGATTACGTTACCGTAAGGCTAAGCAGTCGTTTCTTATATTTATTTTGAGGGGAAAAAAATCATTATGATTTAGGCTACAACTTTAGTAGATTTTAACATGGTTTTGAGGCGAATCTATGGCGGGTTTACACTTGTCGGATACCAATGTTGTTCTATGAATATTTTATATGGTTCTGAGGCGACCCTAAGATGGGTTTACACTTGTCAGATACCAATATTGTTCAATGAAGATTGTATATGGATCTGAGGCGACCCATATACAATCTTCATTGAACAATATTGGTATCTGACAAGTGTAAACCCGTCTTAGGGTCGCCTCAGAACCATATAAAATATTCGTAGAACAACATTGGTATCTGACAAGTGTAAACCCGCCATAGGGTCACCGCAGAACCATGTTACAATCTACCAAAGAAGTAGCCTAAATCATAATAATTTTGTCCCCCCCCCTCGCCCTCAAAATAAATATAAAAAAACAACTGCTTAAGCCTTACAGTAAGGTAATCGCACACTTCTTTAATAACCATCCTCTCAAGTGTATAAATAGAAACACGTTAAAAAATGTTTTCCAATTCTCAAGTTATTGAATTTATATAAAATTCACCAAGAAAAATTAATCGGCTGATTTCACGTTAAGCGTATTGGCTACCTAAAAAAGTCGATCCCAGGCCGCAACACAAATTGAAGGCAATCATTCTTTTAAACTTTTATTTTGATAAGGATCCTAGGTCATGGATCGAAACGTAAATAAAGATGATTTTAAAAACTATGAGTGGTTTAATTCCCAAAGAAGATTAAGAAAAAAAAACCTGTGCCATCAGCGATGTACTTTGGCATAAATGTGTTAAATAGGCATAGTAATATATGAACTATGAACATATTTATTATACATTTTAAGGGCTTTAAGCAATTAATGAAATTGGAAATAAGATTATACAACGCTCACAGTAATTGTATAACGTTTTATAAATTGTATGCAATAAATTGGACAACTATCTATACTACAAAATGTCGCAGTTTATATAGGGTTTTAAACAATAAGACGCTCGATAGTCATTTTTTTAGAATGGAACATTTCTGGATGAAAAACATTAACAATAAACTAACCATGCAATTGGTCAAATAATTTTCACCAGGGTCTTTAACAAAGTATACAAGCGATAACTCGGAAAATGTGTTTCTGAAGATGCATTTATAAACCACCTTTTGTTATACAGCATCTAGGTTCCAAGAACAAAATAATCACTGTCCAAAAACCTCATAAGTGAAATCGTATTCCTTTAAAAATATAGTTTTCAGAAAATGCCGGGACAGAATTACTTTCAAAAGACAGATGCAACAATGATTGGCTGAAAAGTTTATATTAATGTTCAAATGCGAACACCACAACGAAATTATTTTTTGTAAGTATTGGTTGTTCAAGAAACTCGCAATATGGGTATTTCCACTGAATTCCATCAGTACATACTTTTTTAAAAATGCTACTTTCAACTTGGATTATCTCAATCATTAGGAAAACCCATTAATCATGTTATAAAGCAATAAATAAAAGTACAAACCTGTGAATATAATTTTCTCGATTTGAAGGTAAATCATAATTAATAACAAGTGAAACCTGCTGTACATCAATTCCTCGTGCCAATAAATCAGTGGTTATTAGAACTCTCGAAGACCCCGTTCGGAACTGCCTCATAATAACATCACGTTCACGTTGTTCCATTTCTCCATGCATTGCAGAAACTGTAAAGTCACGTTTGTGCATATTTTCAGTAAGCCAATCTACCTTGCGACGAGTATTACAAAAGATTACAGCTTGTGTTATTGAAAGAGTTTCATACAAATCACATAATGTTTCTAATTTCCAATCCTCTCGTTCCACATAAACAAAAAATTGCTTTATACCTTCTAACGTTAATTCTTCTTTTTTTACTAAAATGCGAACTGGATTTCGCATAAAGGATTTAGTTACGTCTAATACATCGCTAGGCATGGTGGCGGATAATAAAATTACTTGAACGTCTACATTCAACATTTTGAAGACATCGTGAATTTGATCTTTAAATCCGCGTGACAACATTTCATCTGCTTCATCCAAAACAAACATTTTAATATTGTTAGTACGAAATGCTCGTCTACTGATCATGTCATACACTCGCCCTGGAGTCCCTACCACCACATGCATACCGGCTTCTAATTTACGCATGTCTTCACGAACATTTGTACCCCCTATGCATGCGTGGCATTGTGCATTCATAAAATCTCCTAAAGCAATAACAACTTTCTGAATTTGCTGAGCTAATTCCCTCGTAGGTGCTAAAATTAATGCTTGGCATTCTTTAAGAGTGGTGTCAATTTGTTGGAGAATTGAAATAGAAAATGTCGCAGTTTTACCAGTTCCAGACTGAGCCTGCGCTATTACATCATGACCCTTAACGCAAGGCATAATAGCTCGCTGCTGAATGGCTGAAGGTTTTTCAAAACCATAGGCATAAATTCCTCTAAGAAGTTCATCTTTTAAATTCATGTCATCAAAGTGGTCTACTATTTCCTCCCAATTTGATTCAATAACACCATCAGGATCCATTCCTGGTGGGCCATCATAACTCTGGCTTTCCTTTTCTGTTGCAGGCCCATTTTTATCAGCACTCCATTCATCATTCCTACAAAAATATTTCATTAGAAAAACATGACTCACTAATACCATACTTAAATATAACCTTTCAGTATTCTTGAAAACAGTAAGTATAATGAAAATGAAAGGTAAAACAGATACACAATTATATAATAAAGCATGGAAACCTCATGTTTAAAAATATTACTTTTCAAAAATAAGTAAAATATACAGCAACTTCACAAAAACCAAAGGTGAAGTGACTATTATTTACTCAAAACATTAACCTACCATAAAAAAATTTACTCCACCTATTCAACAATGAAATGACAAGGTTTAGCTAAATTTAAATGTTTCCAGTACTCGCCATGTTGGCAAGAAGCCTTTGATTGCCGAATTTGTTTAAATAAAAACCAAAATTACTTTCAATCTAAGCAATTCATAAAAACTTAATACAAATTTTAAATACTTTCAACTGAATTCACTTATAAACTACGGTAAATTAACAAAAAAAGTCTAGACATACCTTCGGTCTGATGAGTACGACATGTTCCACTCGCGTTGGTTGAACGGAAAAGAGTTCGTAAAATCACTGCAAGGTAGGATATTCTAGGCCATGCAATATTTTAATTAAGTAGATTAGCACCCGACTAAATACTTACAAAATTATATTGGAATTAATGCTTCCAGAATACCGTTCGAAAAGTAACTGTAAGGAATCTATTATAATTTTGATAAATTCACAGGCACAATTTAAGTTGCGTAGTCTTGTCGGTGTTTCAAAGGTTATAGCGGAAACCCTAGAGTAAGCGGGAAATTCAAATGAAAGAATAGAAAATATATTTGACACTTGAAATTTCACCTATCACTTTACAAATTTGTTCAACTTTTTGTATTACCACCATACAAAAGACGTTTAAATAAAAAACCTAGCAAAAGTTGAAAACAAAAAGAAATATTAATAAAGTTTAAAAAAAGTAGGTTCGGTATACGTGATACACTAAAATATACAGATCTAGACAATATTTAAACAGCCAACAAGAGAACCAAATTAAAGAGCTGATAAATTTCTTTAATATTTTTAAAGGAAGTGGAAAGACCAAACGTGTTTCTTTAAGTAAATAACTTGGTAAGGTAAAAGAGCAAGGACCAATACTCAATATATTATTTTTACATGAAAACCTGAGCCTTAATCTGCCTTTTAATATAATTCCGCGTATATTAGAACAATAATCACATCGGACGAGCACCCTCTGAATTTCATTATTATAAAAATATATCGCCTGATTTGTTAGCCACACCAGAATGACTGTTTAGATGCCGTCATTGTTGTTGTAGCGTTGATGGCCAATGTGCTTCTTTAAGAGCATAGAATAATAATAATACACTCATTATTCTATGTTAAGAGCAAGAAAAACTAATAACCATTGAACAATAGGTTAATGCTATTCCGACGGTTATCAAATTCTCTTTATGCACGTTTGCAACACACATGTCTTAAGTAAGGAATAGTAAAGGAATACTTAAAATTTAAGTAGTCCTTAATTCAAATTGCATTGCACCAGTACTTGAATGTCAAACTCTTTACTAAGTAGGTGATACTATTGGCAACGTTGTAATTTAAGTGGTCATTTAGGAACTTTTTAGTAAAGATTGGCATTACAAATCAATCATAAATTGTCAAATGTCACTTCACTTGTAATTTTCCTTGATTAATGTTGATGGTTATTTCATTCTTTATAATTTTGGCGTATTTGATTTGTTCAATGGAGAACAAAAAGAGATTGAAAGTGGCATAAAAGCGCAGAGTTGTTAGTACCTGATTTATCAGAGTAACGCCGTTATTCTTACAAAAATAGTTTTTACTACTGAATATAATGTATTTTTTAAATTCTGTACATTTTAAAGTTAGCACATATTTAACACGGCAACTTATCCTCATCAAATTCTAACATATGCTCTATTTGAGCCAAATCTTGTTGTAAAACAGTACTTTTGGTTAATCTAAATCTTTGAAAAATGGCAATTCATCCATTTCATCAAAATAATTGGATCCGTCTAGGAAAGTCGTTGTCCACAATATCCAAAGTATCTAAATATTCATTTAAAAACTGCATAATGTTACAAAAACAGTAAAACTAGGGAAGAAATCGTTACTAATAAATTATGAAGGGAAAATTGCATTTGTTTGCATTAAGTGTGAGGTTAGAAATCGCTTCTTAACATATTTAAGAAACGAAATTTGGCTACTTAGTTTAAGTAATCCTTAAGAACACTTATTTGTGTGGTGCAAACGAATAGTACATGATATTCTTCTCTTAACACTAAGGAACCCTTAAATCAAAAATTATGAGTGTGGTGCAAACGGCCATTAGTAACATGAAACCATATCTTAGGGATGGATGACCACGTGTGGAAATACGTTCTTATGAAACAAAACGGTTTCGTCTACTAATGACAACACGTTTTATGAATTGGATCAAATGCTATTTTTGTGGAGTTTCATAGTGTGTTAGCATTGACTCTATTACTCTATGACAAAAATTCGCAAGCAAAATACTCTACATATACTAAAATACGCAATAGCCGTTTTACATAAAACAAATTTTCTAGAACTTGTTTGACCTTGAGCAGCAAGTCCATCCAAAAGTGTGTATTACATAAAACAATTTATAGAATAATTTCAAGAACTTGATACTGATCAGTTTAAGCCGACTTAGGCAAGTTCTAATTTTTCATCAATTTTCTGACTACTTACTATTACCAACCTATAGAATGTTCACTTACTTGTTTAAATCTGTAATAATTAATAGGTTAAGTATTTATCGATTGGTGTATTGTGAATTATTTAAGGTACTGTAATTTTTGCTAACTTAATTTAATATAAATCAAGTTAACAATCTGTAAAAAGTATGTAAATAGAAAGTAAACATTGAAGAACGTTTATATATATATATATATATATATATATATATATATATAACAATCTAAATCAGGTGAGAATTCTCTCTATATGTACTTAGATGAAGTTAAATTTTAAAAATAATTTTTAGTTTTTAACGCAAATAAATTAAAATATGCAAATATATCTAAAAGAGAAAAAAGTTGTGGTGGTACCGCTACGAACTCCCTGTACGAAACTCTAATTAATTTGAGTTCCCACCTTTGGGCGTCAAAAATTGCTACGAAAGCCTCACAACTTGGGTCGACAAAAATTGCTGCGAACTCGCTAATACTAAAAGCACATCTACGAGCTTTTTGCTGATGATTCGAGTCTGATTAATTTTTCAAGCTCTATTGCTACTAAAGCACCTAAAATTGGAAAACCATAATTCTGCTACTCCGGTTCTGATGATGGGCGCTAAAATGCTACAAACCTTCGGTGCTGTTTATATCTAAAAAAAAAGAAACTTAAAATATTTAACATAAAAATTTTCAATTCAATTATCATAAAAGTAACAGGACTTTACCACATTCCTTACTCTACCTCTGGTGGAATACGAGCTCATAGTAAAACCTTAATTTTTTGTGCTACTATTTGCACATCAATCCCCCAAAAAATCCCTTTACTTGTATATACATCAAATATCATAAATTCCCACATACAATACAGTAAAATAATACAACAGAAAAGGTTCAATCTGTAACTCGTCCCCAATTTGTCTTCCTCGTACCACAATGCAAACAAAAAAAAAATAACTGCTGCCTTGAGGAATGCCCCAATCAGGATTGCAACACCCAAGGCTGTAAACTGCTACCATATCAGCACGAAGTCGTCTGATCTACCATTTCCATTGTATAAAATTCAGTCTCAATCCTCTTCTATCAATTGTTGTTAGTTAACCAAATCAACCAAACAGACGTTTACTGCATTTCCAAATTTTTATATTGGGCACACTTAGTGCATACGAAAATATAATAGGCTGTACTTACATACAACTTTGTTTCAACTTTTTCTAGAAGTACTTTTTCTTGGAGCAGTCAGCTGGTAGTACGCTAAGCGTTGTATGCTTGCCGAAAAACTAAGTGCGAGTAAGAGCTTTACGCTATTCGAACTAAGAAATCTAAGAGAGCCTCACCACCACCCGTTGGGGTTTATATAGTCTTCTTCTGCCCCTCTAAAGCTTCTAAATTTCGGCAACTTTCAACAATATAAACAAACAACTTCTAACCCCTAGATAAACCTTCATCCTCATTCATAAAAAAAAACAAACACATTCCTACCACAAACATCACCGTTAACTCTATTTACATCAATATTCAGAATACATTAAAATTTCAAAATTAAAAATTCAGCATAAATTTCAGTATCAGAAAATTTCAAGATTTAAATTTGTTATCATTTTAATGTGCATCCAAAATTAAAGTCCTTGTAGGATGCCTCCTAATTAATATAACAATATATGCAGACCTGAGTCTGAGTACAAAGGAGCATCTACCACCCTTTACGTTAATTAACCAGGTTCGTCTAATTGAGCTCAAAGACATACCCAAATTTTCATCATAATCCAGAACATAAATACAAAATACCCCTTTCTACTTAAACAAGCAAATTTCACCTTAAAATTAAAATTTTGTTGTTAGTACAATTTCACTACTGTCCATTTTAAGTAAATCAATTATAAAGTTATTCAACACACACCAAAATATCAAAGTTCAAACAAAATAGTATAATTTACCTGAAGGTTACTGCACTCGTAGCTTCAATGTACCTCGTCCCTTTTGTTAATCACACCATTCCAACTGGGTTATATTTACGGCTTCTGATTCTCAACGCTTTTAAAATTTCTCCACCACCATTCATCTAAAGTTGTTTCAGGGCTTTTCCGGAACTCATCTGTGTATATCTGAACCTTGTTTTGTGGATCCAGACACGTTTATGAACCATTTAATTATTAACACCCCCGAAAAATAGCAAGGAAATTCATGCTTCTTTCACCAATATACGCCAAAACTGCCTACTTTTGTGTATTCATTCGTCGTTGCAAATTTTGACTAATTAGTACAGTGATACTAACTTTATTACCTTGTATCTTCTTTTCTAAGTGCACTAAAGTACATTCATTGTAGCACGTAAAGCACAAACTGTTTTAAATCACCAAAATATACGAGCAAACTGTTTAAATTATTCTATCAAACTCGGAAAACTAAAAAGCACTGTTTAACGCATTGAATCAAGTCGAAAATCTAAGAGAGCTTGTTCATATTAACCTGGGTATATATAGAAGTTAGCCTGTCTGTCGGTCTGGTCCCCAAAACGGACAATTCTTCAGAATTTCGCATGCTAGGTTCCCATTCCGCAGCCCGGCATGCGATTTTTACGAAATTTGCACTCGCCCCAGTTAAATCTCAGAAATTTCGACACGGCTTGCAACGTCTGCAAATAACTAATTAAATTTTATACAGAAATGTTATTTTTACCTCTCAAGTTTGCCTTTTATTTTCAACCAATCGCAACCCAGTGACGTTGCTCCACTCACGCCTTTTACTATATGTGTCTCGGTCTTGCGCATATTATCTGTCTATCTACCCTGTTCTTTTTGGTGCAAATTGATATTCTTTATTATCGATTATTTCAGTCCATGTGGACTGTGAAATAACCCACCTTTAGCATTTCTCGTAACTATTAAGCTACGGTTTCTCCAAGATTCTCTGTAACCATTTGTTATCTGCCAAATTTACGCAGAATGAGCCTTTTAAAAATACGCAGGTGTTCAAACATAATACTTCTCAATAACACTTCTACGATTTGCATTTTATTGGGTTTTACAAGTTTTATAGATATTATATGTTACTAATGGTTCAATTAACTCCAATTAAAAATAATACCCTTTAATTTTAGTGACTCTAATCAAATATTAATTATTATCTGTACATTTTGTGTAATACCGGTTACTTAAAATTGAGTTAATTAATATAAATTTTGCACGTAATTTTCTATTTGTTTCTTTACTAGGAATAATTAAATTACACGCAGAGCTTTTAATACTGCTTCCTTTTTTATAGCAAGCGTCTTGTACATAATTTAACTCCTTATTTTTAATGAAACGAATGAATTTTTATGCTTCACGGTTTTTTATAACGCGTACCTTTTCCCAAAGCTTCTACACGGTGATTAAAATTATTTGATGTGATTATTTAATTTTCTACCCTGGTCTAAATATGAGTAATATATATATATATATATATATATATATATATATATATATATTATTATATTATGTATGGTGATATTAAATAAAATTATGCTTCAAAATATGAGTTAAAGTTTAATAAGTGCAACCTTAATGTGGTGTTGGCCTTTAAAATGATTTAAATAAAACAAATTTTCAAATTTAATTATGCCACGGCTTTTTAAAGACTCGCTCAGGGAAACTGAATCTATTATTTATGCTCTGTAAGAAGACGCGAGTTCTCTGTCCCTTTACAGGTATAGAAAACACAGGCGCATAAAGCGTTGTTCAATCAAAACCACTTAACCTCTTTTTAGTGCTTGCGTCTCGTGATTATACAAAGATTGATAAATAGACCCAACAATATTTAATATAGATAAGCGTTTGAAATTCAAATTATTCACAAATTACTTTAAATGATATGTATATAAAGATAACTTCAAATACCTGCAACTCCTTTGAATGTGTCTGGGTTGTACATGGACTTTTATACAGGATACAACAAGATCGCCTTAGATGCTTGCAGTGAATACCTGTTAAAAGTACGTTTTAGTTTTATGTTCAAAATGGACTTGACCTTAGTTTTAGGTTCTACAAATAAGCTACAACTGCATCAACTGTATGCTTAATCGGCTCTATTACTAAGAACACTTTCAATACTTCACCAATATCAATGAGGCCGTATCCTAAAAGGCTGGACCCTGCTGCAAAATATCTCACTTTCACTGGTGCAACTCTTCAATACCACAAGAGATGACCCGATGTTTGATTTAATTGGAAATCCTCCTCTGGAATTTTCTTGGTTGTATAACTTTATCACTTATTTTATATAATTCAATTAAAATGCATGCACTTGAAAACATATATATTAATTTTTATAAATTTTACAGGCTCCTCAGGCCAAAAACATCTATATCATATACAAAATTTTTAATCATCCCTTTAATTCTAAACAACCATCACCTAGGAGAACTAAAACATTTACATCTAGCCTACTAACTAATAATTATAAGGGATGCATTCATTATTTTATCCTTAACTCTACTTAATTGCTATTTTAGAACAGCTTTGGTATTATTAAATTTTATTTTGACATTTCATAACTCCTTTTTTATAGCAAGCGTCTTGTACAGTGTGTCCCAAATTGGATGTATTAAATGGGTAACTTAGTTGTTATTAAAGATACAATAAAACTGTGTGCGCAGTCATGTGCCAACTTTTTGAGATCAATTCAATGGTGAAATCACAAATTAGCGATCTTCTTTTGTTTTCGAGTTATAGCCAAAATTGATATTTTCAACAATTCTATTAATTCGTATAACTCGTTTGGTTGCAAAAATATCCAAAAATACTGTAATAGTTTTTATACGGTTTTTACGTAGAATACAGTGGGTACGCAAATATTTAATATTTAAAATACTTTTGAGGTTATAGTATAAACTTGCATTTTTTTAAATGGAAACCACAATTGGTTGTCACTTTATTTAAAAGCTTTTTTTGACAGCTTTTCAAAAATATATAGTTTAATATAATTATCTTTTCAATTGGCCGAATTATTCCATGTTTTGGTATAATAAAATAATTTATTATATTGGTAATAAATAGTTGGCCGCGAAACAAAAGGTAAACAAAACGACAATTGTTTGTATAACAAACGTCAACGAGCTTCAATCATATCTATTGCACATGCAATAAATTGTATTGTTAGTTTATAAGTGAAGCATCAGTCTGTTACTAAAGGCAAAATTTGAAAATTCCGAAAAATACGATATGCTAGTTGCATTTATTGAATCTGCGAGAATTCCTCTATCAGTAAAAACTTTATATTTTAACAGGTAATTGTGTAACTAATAGCAAATAATATTACTATGTCGTTTGTAAATAATACAGATACCCTGAAAGACAACAACCTAATATTAACATGTTTAAAAGGATAGATAGTAATTTACAACAGTTTGGCTGCTTTGAAAAACCTAGAACGAAACAGTATGCAGTTTTTAATTAAGAGCAAACTACTGTTTCAACCATAGCATGTGTGGAAACAAACCCAAGAACATCATGTAGGAAAATTGAAAGGGAAATGGGTGTTTCTAAATCAGCAGCTTCAAGAATATTGAAGCGTAATAAATATCGACCCTATAAAAATAAAATTATACATAGTTTGTTTCTCGACGAATTTCAAAAAAGAAGGCGATTTTGTCAATGGTATCTTCGTAAATGTGCTGCTATTAACAATTTTGGAAATAACATTATATGGTCTGATGAAGCACTTGCTGGTCGAATGAAAATACTTATCAAACATACGAGGCGTCAACAAAGCCGTTATGGTTTGAATATTTGTTGCTACATTGTTGGTGGCAAATTTCAATACCATATTTTTGAAAACAATCATTCAGCTTGTCGCTATATTGAAATTTTGTATACCAACTTGCACGAATTACTGGAGGACATGCCTCTCGAAAAAGACAAAAGTGTGGTTCCAACAAGATGGTGCACCCTGCACAACGCTATAATTACTCGTGATTATTTAAATAGAGAATATCTCAATAAATGGATGGGTGCGTTTGGACCTGTTCAGTGGCCGCCTAGATCTCCTGACTTGTCGATATTGGACTATTTTTTGTAGAATTTTTTGAAAAAGGAAATCTATAAAACCCAGAACCATAGTATTGAAGAGTTGCGGAATTCAATTGAAGCAGAATTTCGTAAAGTTAATGCGGTTTATTTATTAAATTCTATTAAGTCTTTAATAAAACGATGCGAACTTTGTTTAAGAGAGAATGGAGGCCAGTTTGAACAATATCTCTGAATTATCAGTAAATAAAACTATTGTAGTATTCCCATCTGTGTTCTAGTGTTTTATATATATTATGTGTGACGGTGTGTGTAGGTGAGGGTGTGTGTGGTTGTGTGCGCATGCGTGCGTACATGCGTGGGCACGTGCTTGTGTGTGTGTGTGTTTGTGAGGGTATGAGGTGTGTGAGTATGTGTGTATTTGTGTATCCATATATGGATTATAGACTGTTTAAATGTGGATAGGAAAGTATAATTTTCAATTTAAGATGTAGTTATATTAATTTTTGTAATATATGTAGTTATGATATTGTATTCTTCTACCTTTCAAACTTTGTTGTTTAGAGTGGTGTGGTACAATAATAAACTCTTGTTTTGTGTTTACCTTTTGTTTCGCGGCCAACTATAAATTACCAATACAATAAATTATTTTATTATACCAAAACATGGAATAAATCGGCCATTTGAAAAAATAATTATACTAAACTATATATTTTTGAAAAGCTGTTAAAAAGAGCATTTAAATAAAGCGACAACCGATTGTGGTTTCCATTTAAAAAAATGCAAGTTTATATTATAACCTCAAAAGTATTATAAATATTAAATATTTGCGTACGCCACTGTATGCTACGTAAAAAACCGTATAAAAAACTATTACAGTATTTTTGGATATTTTTGCAACCAAACGAGTTATACAAATTAATAGAATTGTTAAAAATATCAATTTTTGGCTATAACTCGAAAACAAAAGAAGATCGCTCATTTGTGATTTCACCTTTGAATTGATCTCAAAAAGTTGGCACATGACTGCGCACACAGTTTTATTGTATCTTTAATAACAACTAAGTTGCCCATTTAATACATCCAATTTGGGACACACTGTACATAATTTAACTCCCTTATTTTTAATGAAACGAATGAATTTTTATGCTTCACGGTTTTTTTATAACGCGTACCTTTTCCCAAAGCTTCTACACGGTGATTAAAATTATTTGATGTGATTATTTAATTTTCTACCCTGGTCTAAATATGAGTAATATATATATATATATATATATATATATATATATATTATGTATGGTGATATTAAATAAAATTATGCTTCAAAATATGAGTTAAAGTTTAATAAGTGCAACCTTAATGTGGTGTTGGCCTTTAAAATGATTTAAATAAAACAAATTTTCAAATTTAATTATGCCACGGCTTTTAAAGACTCGCTCAGGGAAACTGAATCTATTATTTATGCTCTGTAAGAAGACGCGAGTTCTCTGTCCCTTTACAGGTATAGAAAACACAGGCGCATAAAGCGTTGTTCAATCAAAACCACTTAACCTCTTTTAGTGCTTGCGTCTCGTGATTATACAAAGATTGATAAATAGACCCAACAATATTTAATATAGATAAGCGTTTGAAATTCAAATTATTCACAAATTACTTTAAATGATATGTATATAAAGATAACTTCAAATACCTGCAACTCCTTTGAATGTGTCTGGGTTGTACATGGACTTTTATACAGGATACAACAAGATCGCCTTAGATGCTTGCAGTGAATACCTGTTAAAAGTACGTTTTAGTTTTATGTTCAAAATGGACTTGACCTTAGTTTTAGGTTCTACAAATAAGCTACAACTGCATCAACTGTATGCTTAATCGGCTCTATTACTAAGAACACTTTCAATACTTCACCAATATCAATGAGGCCGTATCCTAAAAGGCTGGACCCTGCTGCAAAATATCTCACTTTCACTGGTGCAACTCTTCAATACTTAAAAGTGCTAAATTATTCACGTAACCAGTTAAACGAAAGTAAAGTGAAAAGCATTTTATAAAAGTGTAAAAATTGTGTAAGTAAGCGTATCTATTATAGACGGCTCTGGAGACGACTCTGGAGATGACCTCCTGTTAAATTAATTTTGGCAATGACTGACATGGTAAATGTTCTATTACAGTTTTGTTAATTACGGAGATGGAAAACCTTTTATTGGATTAACTTATGGGATTTCGAATAACGATTTGGATAGTATTTTGGTTTTGATGTCGACTTCCAAATTCGACTCTAAACATTCAGACTGGATACGAAAACTCTTGGGGATGCAGAGAAACTACTGAACCACTCCAGGTTAGATATATTGATATAATTTATTTCTATAAGCTGTTTAATTCAATAATGTAAGAGGCAACAAAACCGGGGTTTCTTTGATAAATTTATAAAAAGCAATAGGCATCTTGAAACTTTCAAAAGGTCTCTAAATATAACAAAGGCTCGTTTTGCTGGCTTCAATTTTTTAAATCTGGCAGATGTAAATATTCTGAAAAGGGGAAGATTTTAAAAAGGTTGTAAATATTTAATCATTATATTGTGTATTGTGGAATTGCTTTATTTAATTGAATCAGCTAGATGAGGCAAAGAGAATCTATAACTTAACATTTTACAAGTGCTTGATTAATAAAAAGGGATTAACACGGCATTTTTTGGTCTGCCCAACCGTGGGGCTAAAAATAAATAAAACCATCGTAGGGGCTCATTGACCCTAAATAAATTATCACAGCATTTTATGACATGCCCAAGCCGTGGGGCTAAATATAAGAAATTATCACAGCATTTTATGGTGCCCATCGTAGGGGCTGGTGAAGTATCACAGCACTTTATGTCACCCAAAATCGTGGGGCGAAAATAACACAGCAATATATATATATATATATATATATATATATATATATATATAAATTGCTTTGACAACGGTACAGCAATTGTAAATTTGAAATTATTATCTTACCTTCCTTTTCTTTACTTCGCCGGGCTAGCTCAACGGAAGTTATGGAATTTCAAAATAAAATAAAACACAGCAATTTCAAGAAAACATCTATACATTCAAAAAAATACATTTTTCTTTCCTACAAAAGAATTTATAAAACAGTTTATCGCTTAATTTCATACAGAATATAATTCCTACGAGTTACTGAATTATTAAAATATTCCTTATCTAATCTTTGTAAAAAGGTACATAATCCTCTTTAATTAATAGCTGGTTAATTTGCTTATCTCTTATTACCACCCTTGTAAGCGTGTTTGGCCAAAAACGCTTCACAGATATTTCATTAAAGGTCAAAATACCTCAAACTTCAACCTCAAAATTCTCTGCAAATCATCCGCTTTACAATTAGAAAAAAATGAAAACTTATTCTAAATTTAAATTACAAAATATTCAATTATTGTTATAATCAACCAATAGAGAACCAAACTTTTATACTTGTGGAAAATCGCGCTTATCAAAATTTCATCTCCAATATATATATATATATATATATATATATATATATATATATTTCTGTGATATACGAGCCCCACAACTTGGGTGTCATAAATTATGCTGTGGTATCTCTCAGCCCCTACGATTGGGTGCAATAAAATGCTGTGTTATTCCCTTTATATTAAGCCCCACGACTTGGGCAGACCATTAAATGCTGTGTTAACTCTCTTATACCACACAAACACTTGTGAAATTGTTAATTTATAATTTTCTTTTGCCTCGACTAGCTGATTCAATTAAATAAAGCACTTCTATAAAACACAGTATAATGATTAAATATTTACAACCCCTTTAAATATCTTCTCTCTTTTTAAATCAATACATCTGTCAGATCATTAGAAAATCAAAACGAGATTTTTATTACCTTAAAGACCTGTTGAAACGTTTCAAAAATGTCTATAGCTTTTCATAAAATTTATACAAGAAACCCCCAATTTGTCGACTTTTACACTTTAAATTATGATTGAGATAAAACGGTTTATAAATAAATCATATCAAAAATATTTGAGATAAAACAGTTTTAAAAATAAGTCATATCAAAATCTCTAACCTGAAGAATTTTCATAGGTGCTCCGAAGAATTGAAGTCGATATCCAAATCGTTATTGGTGCGTTTATTTCAATGAAAGGTTTTCCATTTCCGCAATATAATATTTACCATCAATTTGCTTGAGCAGGCAGCATTCTCCAAAATTGTATTTCTGATCGTAATGGCTCGTAATTTAAAGTTCTACAGGAATCGTAACATTATTTTAATTGTACTTTAAGATTGTAATTTATATCGTAATTGAGATGGTCATTCCGATGGACATTCAGATCGACATTCAGAGCCCTGTTTTATTTATTATTAGAAATGTTATAATTTCCTAAATCTTATTTACTTACGTCTCAGAAGTACGGCACAATTTTCACAAATATACACTCTAGAATTTCACTGTTAACAAATATTTATTATTCACGTAAATATTTGGCACTTTCAAGTATAGTTACTGTCCAGTTTCAAAGTATATTAACTCGATATTCAATTCTCAAGATATTTATAGGATCGTCCCATTTTTGTTTGTGATTCGCTAGCTTCCCGTGCTAGGCGAGTGCAAGCATATTATCACTTGTTATTTTGAAAAGTTTACCAATTGTATGTATTTTAATTGTATGACGCGTGGCGCTCTAATTCACGTAATTCAAATGTTATATTTTATATCTACTTCAGGAATCCCAAGAATTTTCGTACATATCGATCACGTAGTCTTGTTTGTTGGCCTTATTCTAATCTAAATCAAATAGATTTGGTGTTTGTTTATTTCCCAATAAATTGGATTTTCGAACAACTGTGATTCTCTTAGATCACGTGCGCTTTTAAATAATGCATAATTTCTGCGTGCGTTTACGATAATATCTTAACACACTTTTGAATGTTTATCTAGCCAATTCATGCATGTTTTTCACTGATTTAATTTTAATGCGTTTCGTTACCTTTTTAAATTCTATTCTTTGCTAGTAGCTACTCTTGGATATGTGTTTTAATTGTTTGTACTGCTATATACAGTGTGCTCGCAACTAATAATTTTTATAATAACCTATTTACTCTTCTAATATCTATAATAATATGTTTCTGTTACTTGGGAGTTTCCCTTGCTTATTCTACGACCCCAATGACTTAACCTACCCCTAAATTAACCCTATAATTACAGCATTAAATATAATATAGCTATGACCCGCCTATATCGTTGGGAGCCACAAATTAATGCGACTTTGCAGCCGAATTGTATTAATGAGGATGCAATAAAAAATACGAAATTACTATCTTATCATCCTTTTCCTTGCCTGGCTAGTTCAGCAGAAAACATGTTGTAGAATTTATCAAAAGTAAATGAAACGAGCAAATTTCAAGAAATATCTATTAACAGTCTTCTAAGCATTCAAAAACATCTTTTCTTTATACACATTATCAAAAATTCTTGTGGGTCAAATTGGGATACTTTGTATGTTCTGTCTGAATATTCCAGGTATACATTATTTCTGTTTAAGAATTTATTTCTCGCTTCTTCTTGGTGAAAAAGTTCGTCAACTGAAAATTTTGGTTTCGTATTTTGTGTGGGTCTCGCTTGCATGTGTCTGTTTATAGGTCGGGTGCTTCGAGATGTTTTCTTCTTCCATTAGGGTTGGTTTGTAATTGTCAAGGGGTCTGGGTTGTAGTTTTGGAAACTGTTTTGAAAATTATTTATGGGCCTTTGAGGTGGGTTTTGAAAATTATTTACTAATATTTGAAAATTGCCTTGAGAGTTACTCATGGGTCCCTGAAAGTTATTTTGGAAAGTGTTTGTAGGCCTCTAAAAATTGTTTGAAAAACTGTTTATAGGTCTCTGGAAATTGTTTGAAAACTGTTTGATCTGGCGTGATCTTGAAAAATGGTTTTGAGTGGATTTGCTGAAAGGATTAAATACTGGTCTCTGGTTGAAATGCATTAGCCTGTGTAACAAATTTGTGGGTTTCTGAAAATTGGGTGGCTGAAAATTGTATTGTGTGTAATGTACCTTTTCATAAGCTGGCTGAAACTTTGGTATAGGCTTATAGGTTTTGTTGAAATTTGGGTCGTAATTGTGATCTCTGTAATAAGTTATGTGTTCTTCTATTACTAAACTCATCGCATTTTCTTAACTGTTTGGGTTCCTACAACGTATTTTGTCTGAAACTCACTCTGGTAAAACGTTTAAAAAGGTGTCAAGTGCCATTTCGTCATACAGTGCGGTTTTCATTACTCTAACCTGTGGGCCGTTCTCTTCTAATTTCAATTTCACCAAAATTAAACTGCATACATTTTGTACTCTCATTCCCAACTGGTATGGTGTCTTATCCCTATTTATTCTATGGCTTAATAAATCTCTAACTAAACACTTTGCATTTTGTTGATGGCCAAAATAAGAAATTAATAATCTTTTATAGTCATCCTAAGAAACGAATTCCTCTCTACTAGCTATTAAAATTAAAGCTCGCTCTACAAGTTTGTTTAGAATTAGTCTCATGTCCGATGTTCTGGAGTATTTAACTCTGACCAAAGCCCTCTATTCTGCGTCCCAGTGACTATTTATGGCATATACTGCAAAAGTAACCTTTTCAACTGTTTCAATAATTTTAAATAGCAATTCCTTCATCTTACAATAGTAAAATACAGGATTTCAGTTTCCACATATACCGCAAGCCATTACCACTTGACCAGAATTTGACGGTCCTAAAGTTGTATCAGTCTTTTGTCATAGTCATGCGATGTTTGTATCTTAATTTCATCAAACAAAAGAACACAAACTCTTTACATTTCAGCAGGGGCGAGATTTTCACGAGTCTAAGTATAACAGTTAGAATACCTAAACGTAAAATTGTTTATCATTAAATGTTGTCCTAGTTAGAAGCTTTTTCTGTACATAATAAATATTGTGAAATTCTATAATAATAACATTAAAATCAATATACTTTATTTTAAATGCTAAATAGATAAACAAAAATTGCAGTTTGCATTACGATATGTACTTTCAAATTGATTTTAAAAAATCATTCATTTTATTTATTAATGATTATTACTTGCTGAATAACTTGTAACAAACGAACGAAACATTTACTAATATATTATCACGATGATGATATCCATTTAATTACCTAACCTGACAAACCAAGAAAACAAATCACAACATTGTAATACCAAATGTTAAAGAATTTGAAGATATAATAATAATAAGTTATGCACTGTAATCTATTGATAATATAACAATGCTGACTGACCTGGTTCCACATCAATTTTTGTAACGCATCTTCTTAATGTTGAAACCGCTGGTGAAGGATAATTTCTTTTCTTAACAACATGTAAAAGCGAGGACCTCCTCGTATAATAATATTACAGAAGCAACATCTTCTGCTGTCCATTTAACTTGTTTACCAAACTTCAGTATTCAAAATTGTCTATAGCTTTTCATAAAATTTATACAAGAAACCCCCAATTTGTCGACTTTTACACTTTAAATTATGATTGAGATAAAACGGTTTATAAATAAATCATATCAAAATATTTGAGATAAAACAGTTTTAAAAATAAGTCATATCAAAATCTCTAACCTGAAGAATTTTCATAGGTGCTCCGAAGAATTGAAGTCGATATCCAAATCGTTATTGGTGCGTTTATTTCAATGAAAGGTTTTCCATTTCCGCAATATAATATTTACTATCAATTTGCTTGAGCAGGCAGCATTCTCCAAAATTGTATTTCTGATCGTAATGGCTCGTAATTTAAAGTTCTACAGGAATCGTAACATTATTTTAATTGTACTTTAAGATTGTAATTTATATCGTAATTGAGATGGTCATTCCGATGGACATTCAGATCGACATTCAGAGCCCTGTTTTATTTATTATTAGAAATGTTATAATTTCCTAAATCTTATTTACTTACGTCTCAGAAGTACGGCACAATTTTCACAAATATACACTCTAGAATTTCACTGTTAACAAATATTTATTATTCACGTAAATATTTGGCACTTTCAAGTATAGTTACTGTCCAGTTTCAAAGTATATTAACTCGATATTCAATTCTCAAGATATTTATAGGATCGTCCCATTTTTGTTTGTGATTCGCTAGCTTCCCGTGCTAGGCGAGTGCAAGCATATTATCACTTGTTATTTTGAAAAGTTTACCAATTGTATGTATTTTAATTGTATGACGCGTGGCGCTCTAATTCACGTAATTCAAATGTTATATTTTATATCTACTTCAGGAATCCCAAGAATTTTCGTACATATCGATCACGTAGTCTTGTTTGTTGGCCTTATTCTAATCTAAATCAAATAGATTTGGTGTTTGTTTATTTCCCAATAAATTGGATTTTCGAACAACTGTGATTCTCTTAGATCACGTGCGCTTTTAAATAATGCATAATTTCTGCGTGCGTTTACGATAATATCTTAACACACTTTTTGAATGTTTATCTAGCCAATTCATGCATGTTTTTCACTGATTTAATTTTAATGCGTTTCGTTACCTTTTTAAATTCTATTCTTTGCTAGTAGCTACTCTTGGATATGTGTTTTAATTGTTTGTACTGCTATATACAGTGTGCTCGCAACTAATAATTTTTATAATAACCTATTTACTCTTCTAATATCTATAATAATATGTTTCTGTTACTTGGGAGTTTCCCTTGCTTATTCTACGACCCCAATGACTTAACCTACCCCTAAATTAACCCTATAATTACAGCATTAAATATAATATAGCTATGACCCGCCTATATCGTTGGGAGCCACAAATTAATGCGACTTTGCAGCCGAATTGTATTAATGAGGATGCAATAAAAAATACGAAATTACTATCTTATCATCCTTTTCCTTGCCTGGCTAGTTCAGCAGAAAACATGTTGTAGAATTTATCAAAAGTAAATGAAACGAGCAAATTTCAAGAAATATCTATTAACAGTCTTCTAAGCATTCAAAAACATCTTTTCTTTATACACATTATCAAAAATTCTTGTGGGTCAAATTGGGATACTTTGTATGTTCTGTCTGAATATTCCAGGTATACATTATTTCTGTTTAAGAATTTATTTCTCGCTTCTTCTTGGTGAAAAAGTTCGTCAACTGAAAATTTTGGTTTCGTATTTTGTGTGGGTCTCGCTTGCATGTGTCTGTTTATAGGTCGGGTGCTTGAGATGTTTTCTTCTTCCATTAGGGTTGGTTTGTAATTGTCAAGGGTCTGGGTTGTAGTTTTGGAAACTGTTTTGAAAATTATTTATGGGCCTTTGAGGTGGGTTTTGAAAATTATTTACTAATATTTGAAAATTGCCTTGAGAGTTACTCATGGGTCCCTGAAAGTTATTTTGGAAAGTGTTTGTAGGCCTCTAAAAATTGTTTGAAAAACTGTTTATAGGTCTCTGGAAATTGTTTGAAAACTGTTTGATCTGGCGTGATCTTGAAAAATGGTTTTGAGTGGATTTGCTGAAAGGATTAAATACTGGTCTCTGGTTGAAATGCATTAGCCTGTGTAACAAATTTGTGGGTTTCTGAAAATTGGGTGGCTGAAAATTGTATTTTGTGTAATGTACCTTTTCATAAGCTGGCTGAAACTTTGGTATAGGCTTATAGGTTTTGTTGAAATTTGGGTCGTAATTGTGATCTCTGTAATAAGTTATGTGTTCTTCTATTACTAAACTCATCGCATTTTCTTAACTGTTTGGGTTCCTACAACGTATTTTGTCTGAAACTCACTCTGGTAAAACGTTTAAAAAGGTGTCAAGTGCCATTTCGTCATACAGTGCGGTTTTCATTACTCTAACCTGTGGGCGTTCTCTTCTAATTTCAATTTCACCAAAATTAAACTGCATACATTTTGTACTCTCATTCCCAACTGGTATGGTGTCTTATCCCTATTTATTCTATGGCTTAATAAATCTCTAACTAAACACTTTGCATTTTGTTGATGGCCAAAATAAGAAATTAATAATCTTTTATAGTCATCCTAAGAAACGAATTCCTCTCTACTAGCTATTAAAATTAAAGCTCGCTCTACAAGTTTGTTTAGAATTAGTCTCATGTCCGATGTTCTGGAGTATTTAACTCTGACCAAAGCCCTCTATTCTGCGTCCCGTCGCTATTTATGGCATATACTGCAAAAGTAACCTTTTCAACTGTTTCAATAATTTTAAATAGCAATTCCTTCATCTTACAATAGTAAAATACAGGATTTCCAGTTTCCACATATACCGCAAGCCATTACCACTTGACCAGAATTTGACGGTCCTAAAGTTGTATCAGTCTTTTTGTCATAGTCATGCGATGTTTGTATCTTAATTTCATCAAACAAAAGAACACAAACTCTTTACATTTCAGCAGGGGCGAGATTTTCACGAGTCTAAGTATAACAGTTAGAATACCTAAACGTAAAATTGTTTATCATTAAATGTTGTCCTAGTTAGAAGCTTTTTCTGTACATAATAAATATTGTGAAATTCTATAATAATAACATTAAAATCAATATACTTTATTTTAAATGCTAAATAGATAAACAAAAATTGCAGTTTGCATTACGATATGTACTTTCAAATTGATTTTAAAAAATCATTCATTTTATTTATTAATGATTATTACTTGCTGAATAACTTGTAATAAACGAACGAAACATTTACTAATATATTATCACGATGATGATATCCATTTAATTACCTAACCTGACAAACCAAGAAAACAAATCACAACATTGTAATACCAAATGTTAAAGAATTTGAAGATATAATAATAATAAGTTATGCACTGTAATCTATTGATAATATAACAATGCTGACTGACCTGGTTCCACATCAATTTTTGTAACGCATCTTCTTAATGTTGAAACCGCTGGTGAAGGATAATTTCTTTTTCTTAACAACATGTAAAAGCGAGGACCTCCTGCGTATAATAATATTACAGAAGCAACATCTTCTGCTGTCCATTTAACTTGTTTACCAAACTTCAGTATTCAAAATTGTCTTGGAGTAAAAATTTTTTACACTGATTGAAATTGATTATTCTACTTTTCGACAATGCCTTGAAAATGTGCACATTTCTTACAATAAATTTTTATTTTTTTGACGCATTCTCTGAGCTGAAAGGTGAAAAGCAAAGATTTACTATAAAACTGAATACTGTGGTAATAGGTATATACCACCTTTCAGTTTGAGTAGCAACACATATATTTTTCTAACTTTGTGTTGAATGTTATTTCTTCCCTTCTTTCAGAATCAAGTCTAAAAAACAAAAAATGTCAAAATATATGTGCAATTTGAAATATTATTTTACTTACTCAAATAAGCTTTTTATCAATCGTAGTCTTTCTACTCATTTCTTGCGTTCATTTTTCTGACTAAATTGCTTCATTAATTTAATTGAACATACAGATTCGAGTTTTACTGTCCATTTATTATGTGGCAAATTCAATATCTGCCCTTTCAGATAATAATAATTGTCCATGAAATGTTCCGAACATATTCTTGCAGTTTTAACATCAAATTTATGCTATTGTTAGCATTTATGCACCCACATTTTACAAAGAGACATGGCATTGGTAAACAAAAAATATCAACAATCAGACTTGTAATACCTGCTCTTTATTTTGTTGTTACTAAAACAACCTACTATGGCACAATGCATCATTTAAAAATGTTCAAATACACCACAAACTTAAACAGAACACCATAGACACCATGAAACAGATCAGGTAATGCTAACCAAATATATACCTGAGTTGTAGATCATAGACTGACGTCATATGTGAATAAAAGACTGAATACAATGTGTACGTGGGCATATTTTTCTGGTTATAGTATCATGACCTACTATCATGTCGTATTTTATTTTTTGACAAGGAGAAAATTAATTCTTAAAAACCAGCACTACTCGGTAACGGTACATTAAGTTTATCAATTAGGTAGATGTGGTGGTACGATAGAACACCAATCGGTGGTCTTCACCTTAAATGTCATCTCCCAACCACCAAGATTGTCGTACTTCCATCTGCGTTTGTGGAAAGATGAACTTCTTCTCACGTCAGAACCCTGCATCAACGCTTACGTTTACAAAAATAAGCAACTGGCGCCGAGATCCTTGTGAACATTACTAATCCCGGGGTTTCGCAACATCGAGGGAATTGCACTAATTAAATGGGGATCTTTACAAATATTAAAATAAAGTCCCTAACTTCTAAATTAATAAATTTAATACCTGAAAGCTTAACAATCGTCATAAAGCTTAAAAACTAAAACAAAAAAAGAAAGACGCCTCTTTGTACGAGAGATTACAGTCACGGGAACCTAAACTACGTTTGTCTATAGGCGCCACCTGGTTTTTTTAAACTGTAGCAAAAGTTGCAATACCAGGAAACGGGATTAAGCAGCCACTCAATGTTAAGGCTTACTCAAACTAAGTGTGCACATATCTTGTTTGTTGCACCCCGACCACACAAACTTCATTGGTGGCACGAGTCTCACATACTTATTACTACACTATAAAGCTCATTACAAAAGTTTTTCTTGCACCTTTAATTATGAATGCGTGCAAATTTTTATCTATCTCGTTAAAGACATTTTCCAAAGCTAAACAAATATAACGCAGTTTCAGCAAAATAAAGCAAGTATAATACGGCAGCTTCAACGATACGTTAACAAATAAATAATGTTATCACAGTTATAATACTTAATTCCTTAACCTATCCTATTAAGTACAAACTAAAGTGTGAGTTTGCTCCTTTACACGATAATAATAAATCCTACCTTTAGTCATGATTACCAAGAGTTCGAAACAATAAATTAACAAAGTGATTTCTCAAGGTATTTTATTTTAAAACAAGATATCTGTAATTGATTTATCGGTAACAGCACGGTAAAGATAATATCCCAGAGATAGAGGCAAAGATAACCATAAACACATAACCATCTATGGGTTAAAGCATTAGATAAGAAACGATAATGTCTTCAAGATATTTTTGAGGAATAAGATAATTAACTAATCATGGTTACATAATAAGTCGATAAAATAAAATCCTTAAAACACATGCCATTCAGAAGGGAGGAGCTCCGTGAAGCGGACTGCATCACTTGAACGCATGCGAGACCAATTCGTTCGGGAGTGCATCTCTGCACCCCAGCGTCGAGTAGATAGGAAGGCAAAGCCAAGACAATAACAGCATGCACTGTCCGGTATATCGACAGTAGACAGTGGCGATACATGGCTAGCCGGACATCCTCCACGCACATGGCCCAATGTTGTGAAGTAATAACCCTCTATCCATGCAGCGACTTCGAAAAATAAAAGGGAGAAGAGGAATAAGGGACAATAAAAGAGGTAAGTGGGAGGTTAGGACCTATGTAGCAACCCAGATAGAAGAGATGAGAAGAAGGGCTCGCATTGAGCAAAAAGCGATACAGAAACAGTGGATAGTCAAGAGCTACTCAATCAGCCAAAGTGTGGTCAGTAGCCCGGAATGGGGGACAGATCCACAAACTCAAGATAGCGTAAACAACTTTACTATATTTATTTATTAACATTTACGGTAAAAACTTCTTAACAAAACAAATAGAAATATGTTACAAGAAACAAGATAAAATAATTTAAACCATAAATTTAAATATAACAACATGGAGTTAATATTCATAATTGCTTGTAGATTAAAACAATGTTGGTAAAAGAAAAAATGAAGACTACGGGTAAGTTATCTTCTGAAGTTGGTTTTTAAAGTTCAAAATTGAAATTGTAAAATAGTCCAAATTGTATTTGTTCCCAATTCTTAAAAATCTGGTTATGTGGGAATCGAGACCATAATTTGCTCGGTGATATGGAACATGGAAGAGATTTGTATGACGAGTAATTTTCTTGGGTACATTAAATTGTATTAGTTCCAATAATTCAAGACTCATATAGTTACTTGAGATAATTTTATAGAGAGTAATAAGATCTGCTTTAATTCTCCGTTTATGAAGAGTTTCCAAATTTAATTCATTGAGTATCAGATTATAGTCAATATAGTAATCAATTCTACATATGCCAAGTTTAAATGCACAGGTTTTTAGAAATTTTTTCTGAACGGATTCAATTAATTGTTCCAAATTGTAATAAAAAAGAGATCATACTGGCGATGCATATTCAAGCTTTGAGCGAACCAAGCTACAATACAATGTCTTAATAGCATCAATAGTGAGTTCTCTGCTGTATCTAAGTTTAAACCCAAGATTTCTCAAACTTTGACTAACAACAACTGAGAAATGCTTATTAAAGCTTAACTTAGTATCAAGGGTTATACCAAGATCTCTAATCTCTGTGGTGCGTTTCAGACATTTATTAGAACATCAAAACATCGAGCAAAGCTGATTGAGACACGTTTGTCACTATTGAAAAACATTCCGTTCTTAGTTGGCCATTGTACAATGGCATTAAGATCGTCTTGTGTTCTCAGAAAGTCCCTTGAGCTTGTGATTGTTAAAAATAGCTTCATATTGTCAGCAAATAACAATACTTTTGAGTATTTAATGCAGCTTCTAATATCATTTATAAACAGGTTAAATAAAAGCAAACCAATTTTGGGAGCCCTGCGCAACTCCAGAGGAAGCATCTATGCTGTTCGATATATAGTTCTTTATTCTAACTTGTGTTCTGCCTGTTATAAAACTAATCATCCAAGAGCACCAACTATGCTAGAAACCATATAACGCTAATTTACTTACAAGGCTGAAATGATTAACCTCACGATAATTTCAAAAACATAACTGCCATGGAAACACTATGGTAATTGTGCGATAGACTGTTATTGAAAGACAAAAATAGGAAGTTTCGGTACAATAATGAGATAGGGAATAATATTTAAAACAAAAAGGCCATAACCGCTCACTAACAGGTTCAGGAAAACAAAAGAATGCTTTAGCGTTCCTATAATAGAAATGGTTGATAACAGAAATATATGCACATGATTGAAGTATATGCGTAAGAAAACACATTGAATAGGAATTTCCTGTACTAGCAACTGCAGAAACTGACTTTACCACAGAGGCATAGCTAGCGCTTGCTATCTGTATCCCCTTAGCAAAGCATCAGCCCTAGATATCAGCTTAGGAGACGTCGTAACGACTCGCTGGGTTGTTCAGAAGAAACATAAGTCAACCACGTTAATAACTGTAGTAAATTTTGGAATAATAACCAAATAAAGATAAGAATTTAGAGGAAAATTCAATATACTTATCTGCAATCATCATATAAAAGAAACTGTATTAGGTATGAGAGGCTATTTTTAAAAATAGAAGACTATAATGGCATAAAAAGATTTAAAAAGTTTTGGGTTAAAGGGTTAATAATTATTTAGATACAAGCGGGTTCAATAAGTAGATAATGTTTAAGTAGGGGAGGTAAAGTTAAAAAAACTTGGATGAAACAAGGACAGGAAATCCAAAAGAAATATGTTTAGATAAGGATGTGAAAATACCGTAAGTTTATATTACTCATTAAGGGCACATGAAAAAGGTTTTAAGTCTTTAATATGTCAACATTCTTGAGGTTTACCATGTAAATCTTGCAATTCATATACTAATGGGGAAATTATTCGAGTGATACATACGGAAAATTTAGGGGCTAGTTTAGCGGAAAATTTTTTTGTAGCATCGGATAACAAATGATTTTTCTTCAGAACTTGTTCACCCAAGGTAAATGAAATATCTCCTTTACGAAGATTGTAATGATTTTTACTCTTTTCGTAAGCTTTAAATAGATTTTTTCGGACTTCTGTAAAGGGTAATGGTAATTGTTGTTGATCTTTATCCCAACGTATTTTTTCATCAAATTCAATTACATCGGTATTATCGGGAACCGAGCCATAATAACTACCATCAATTGGGGTATAACGTCCAAAGGCTAAAATTGGCGGAGAGAAGAGAGTAGATCCATGTTTCGAAGTTCTCAAAGCTTGTGCAATTTGAAATATATTTTCGTCCCACTTAGTATGGTCAGATTCGATATATAAAGAGATAGTGGTTATAATTACACAATTAACGAGTTTGATTGGGTTTACTTGGGCATTAAACCAAATCTTTTGAATTTTATAACTTTTTACGAAATCTTGAAACTCTTTTAAAAGGAATTGTGAACCATTGTCACAGAGAATAATTTGAGGTACACCAAAGATAAGAAAAACTTGTTGCACTAAAAACTTAATGATTGTGGAAAAGGTAGCTTTCGATAAAGGGTGAACGAAAACAAATTTAGAAAACCAATCAGTTACAACTAATAGGTATTGATTACCTTTCTTAGATCGGGAAGAGGTTCTAAGTCAAGAGAAATTAATTGAAATGTATAAGATACTTTCTTAAACGTACCCATTAAACCAGGACGAGCTTCTTGTGAACTCTTTTGCACACCACAAGTTTTACAGTTTTTAATGCAACAGCAAACAGAATGTTTTAAATTTGAGTGAACTTGGTGTTTAATGTTTCGAAACCAATCTAAAGCACTGCCTGAAAATAGTTCCACCATACTAAGAAATAATTGCTGGTCTGTACAGTTTCGAGAAATTTTTTATTCTTCTATGCGTTCGAGAAAAGAAGTTAAAGAGTCTATGCTTTCTATAATCAACTCGTAACAGAAGGTTCTGAAATAACATCTAATCTTTCCAAAACGTAACCTTCAATAAGAAATAGGTCGGACATAAGTTCATTTCGTATTTTATCAAATTTACCAGGGTCAGTATTTACAAATAGGTTCAATCGCCATTTTACACGATATAAACGAGATTGGACTCCCACTAATTCTATTTTAGTGGGCAGGAGATCGCTAGAATAAATGATCATTCTTATATCTTGTATTTCAATCAAATCTTAATCGGGATCTATAGAGTATGCATTAGGATAAACTGGGTATTTAAATTTTGCAAAATAGAATGAAACTGCAGGCGTCTCTCATTCTGTATGAGGTAGGAATTATATTACAAGCTAAAAGCTCCCAAGTAAGTTATTTAGTTTTTAAATGGACGTGCTTAATAGTTATTAGTACTTTAAACAACACACAGTCAGATACGGTTAACTTTTTAAGTTAAGTAGTAGATACATTTGATATTATTAGCAAAAACCTCATTAAAACCAGTTATTTCGGTAGAAAAGGAAATTTTCCTAAAGCACGAATACAACGGGATTAATATGTTAAAAAGAAAATGTATAAAGTTGCACCCTAAATGAGATTTTTTAAATCGTAAATTTTTTGCTTTTAAAAGAGTTTTAATTAATGTCTAGAAAGCACAAAAAATATATTTTTTTAATATCAGACGATTACAGAACACAAATTCTTTTAGATTGCAGGGGGACTTGTAGATAACACATGGACATTTGTAAAGTTATGTAAACAAAATTTTAGCAAATAATTTCAAAAATACTTACATTAAGGGAAAAGCGTCCTTTGTACACACTTCTTCAACAAATCACGAAATTAATTTCAAACAAACCACTTTTTTTTTAACAATAATACAAAAACTCCAAATGGCGACATATTATTTTTTAAGATTAACTGTCATATTTATAGTGTCTAACAGTTCAAGGAAGTCACTTTATCACTTATTTTATTAAAAAATATAGAAAAATATTATTTATTCTATAAAAAAAATATAATAAAAGCAATATTTTCAAAATGCGGTTACATCAGTTAAACATACCAATTTAGATAACAAATAAAACTAAAAGCTTTGGTCAGATAATTTTAAATTTGTTTTTTTTTAAATTTTAAAGCAGTAAACTCATTTTTTCAACAAATAGCCACTAGGCTGTGCCAAATTATAACACTAAACCCTATCAATAAATCCCCGGGTAAATGAATTAAAGTTATTACAAACATTTACCCTGGATTATTATTAGGCGTTGATGATCTTAGGGGGTGGAGAGGCGGTCCATTCTGTTTAATCCTCTGGTGTTGTTAGAGTCGCTGCTTCTACCGGTAGGGCTTTTCTGATGAGATGATAAAAAAGTAAGAAGGGTGGGAACAGAAGCACTCGCGTCAACACTACCCGGTAATGGTATAAGTTTATCGATAAGGTAGATGTGGTGGTATGATAGAATCTGTTGAACTAATACGTGGTCTTCGCCTTAAATGTCTTCTCCCGCCAACCGAGATTGTCGTACTTCTGCCTGTTTGTGGGAAGATGAACTTATCATGCCAGAACCCTGCGTCAGCGCCTACGTTTACAAAGATAAGCAACTGGTGCCGAGATCCGTGTGAACGTTACTAATCCCAGGGTTTCACAACATCGACGGAATTGCACTAATTAAACGAGGATTTTTACAAATATTAAAATAAAGTTCCTAATTTCTACATTAATAAATTTAATTCCGGAAAGCTTTAAAATAAAACGTTACAACGTGGCAGTACCATTACTAAACTTTTGGGTAGAAAAAGCGGCATTTTCAAGATATATAACCTTACACTTTGCTGACAATTTTCGTAGTATTTCCTTTTAATAATGAGGAATACCAAGGTTAGTCTTAGTGCACAAATCGTTCAATAAAGGAATTATTTTTAATTAGCTTCATTACATGCTTTATGTATGTAATTATTGTTGATATGCAGGTTATAGTACGTTCTAGTTCATTTCTTTGTAATGTGCCAAACTCTCATTGAAATGATTAACAGATACGATAAACATAACTTCCAAAATATCATTCTTCTTATTTCTTTCTAAATTGGAACTTCAAATTTCAGTATCTAATGTAAAATCACAATACTTAAAAAAGAATAATTTTATTATATTAGCCTATAACACCAATATATTCAGTCTTACAATTTCATATATGTAAAATACAAAAATATAGTATCTACACAAATATTATTATATATTTATAATAAACAATTTAATATCATAGGTCAGTAGTACGTACATTGACAGTCTCATCTCTATTATTGGAAAAGGTATATTTTGACCTGTCAAAAATACAACAAACAGAAACCTGATGTTTATCATACATGCCAGTGATTCACTTTACCAACAGATAACAGTATGAAACCAGCTTACTGTAAATGTGATAAAAGTTAACGATTGAGGTAATGAAAGACATACCGTATTCTATTTGTTACATAGCCTTTGGATGACATTAAAAATAAACATACTTTCTTTTTCTATTACCGAAGCAGGTTAGCAACTACAATATTTTTTCATTTTTGATCATGTATGTATAAGGTATGCACTTGTTACATATTAAGTGAATTAACCCATTCAATACCTTTCATTTACTGAATAACCAGTTTCTATTCCTTACATTTATTAAATCTATTGCTTTTTATATAAAACTAAGAGAATCCCATATAGTTCCGAAATCTGGTCCTGGTTATTATATAAATTATTAGTTACATTGCAATAATAGAACGAATTTAATCCGTATAAATACCTTAAGATACCAGTCGGAAAATGTAATGTGAACACGCATCATTGAAACGACAAAGTTCTATATTCCAATTGGTTGTAGGACATTAGCAGATTCGAATATGCCAATCCCGGGAGAAAACAAATAAGTGCTGGGATTATGGGAGTAATTGTGTAAGGACATCAGTACTGGGAATTAATGGAAGCAGCTATGTTTTTGAGAGTGCCGTTGTTCTAAATGTTTTCGATGTAGTGTCCGTTTTTATCGCTCTCACCTTTTGCCCTTTATGGCACTACCGAGAATTGGAAGCATCCATGTAAACCAATTTGAGAAAACCGAGCCACAAAACCCTTAGAAAAGCTTGTCGCCGAGGTATAAACTCTGTTGCTGATCTAGTAAGTCTTAGACCAAAATTTGCATAATTTTGAACTTTAATACATAATTGGGTAAGGGTTGGAGTATATGTAATAATGACACTTCAACCTATGGGCATTTTCTATGATATAATATTGATTGTTAATTATGAGATAAGGTTGGATTCTTTCTTTCTTTGTATTAAAAATGGAAATTTAACTATTGTCTTCTATCTATAATAACCTATTATAAATTCTAGGTAACATTATTATTTGTGTCTGTTAAAATCTAGATGTTAACTTTGCAAGCACGGCAGATTATGAATACTTGTTTTATGTTGGGACAAAAATCACTATCTAAACTGAAAATATCAACTCTACTACTGGATCCCAAAATATCGTTCAATTGTGTAATTAAATAATTATCTTGTCTTAAAATAACGCAGGAAATATAATTTCTTCGTATCTAGACAAGTTTTTTTGAAGTAATAATTGTGCAAATAACTAAACGTAATTTACGTATAATTGGATTGTAAAGCTTTAAAATGTTCTAAGTAATAACATGTTTAGATAACGTGTTTAGCAGGTAACCCATAAATAAAATATTTTCGTAATTAGTTCTGTATAGATTAACATATGTTAAAATACCATGGTAATTATTTTAATATTTTTAATAAATGACTGACTTATTTGTAATTTGCCTTTGGCAAATAAAAAGTTTTTTGTTTTTATATTAAAGTATACTTATCATTTATGTTAATTTCCATATCACAAATACTCGTAATTTTTAATAAGTCTTCAAAATATCTACCCTACAGTGATTTCGATGTTTAATAGTCATTCTTTGCCCGTTTGAATGGTAAAATTTTTTTATTTAGATAGATTTGTGTAAAATTTTCTTTTATTAATTATTTATTAATTAAACCTTTCTTATGATGATATTTATTTGCTGAGTTACTAATAAACACTTGTGGATTAAGTTTTTTTTAGAGATTATTTGAAAATTAAATTTAAACTATTAAAATGAATTATCTACATTTAGAAACAAAAAAAGTTTGTTTTAAACTTAAAATTTTCTATTAAATTAGATCTAAAATTTATTTTATGTAAAGTGAAACGGGTTATTAGTTCCCAATAATGCATACATTTTACTACCTTTTTAAATATATCTTGTATTATAAAATGTTTCATATCTCATAATGTTTATTGTCGTTACATTTATTTATTTTTTCTTCTTATTTTCGTTATAAACATCTATTCTATCTTTGATATTCAAATGAGTAAAATATTTTAGTTTCCTAAATTTCTTTATTCTTTAGATAAATAGCTCATTCTTACGACTGATTTCTCAGATGTGTAATATACCTGTATTTTTTTATTTTTTGGCATATATATTTCGCATGAATAACGCAATAAATATTTATGACTTGTAACTGATATTGAATTGAAGCTTTTCAAATAGAGTAAACATGGTAATTGACAACTATTCCTATGTAGGAAAAAGTCAATATTTGCAGTTGCAAACACAGGAAATGAACTATTTCGTTGTGTTTTCATCCTGGAATTTTAACTCATTATCCTATTCCATTTATAACCCCATTTTTCTTTATTTGTGACTAGAAATTTCATTCTATTTTTCCCTTTTTTGTATAACTTATGGGTGAGACAATGTCACTTCTTTTACGTCTCTGGACGATGGTGGTGCAAAATTACCGTATGTCTTTCTCTTATCTATTTTTGACATATTTGGGTTGAATATGTCTACTTTTGAGAAAGCAGGGTGTGATTTTGTTTTCGTTTTCATTTCTATTGCTAGGCATCCTTCAGACTCCCTGTTCCCTTTATTTGGGGACATTTCCCCTCTCATTCTCTTATAAGACGCTAGTCCGGAAACTTAACTTTTTTCACATCCCACTCTCTCCTTTCCAGTCTTATTTTTTCTCTGACGGGCCGCTCGTAAGGCACAAAGACTACCGTCTGTCCCTTAAGAATGGTGCCCCCCCCCCACTCCGGTAAACAAATTTAAAAAAACTGAGCCACGAAACCACGAGAAAATTCATTGCCGAGGCATAAATGGCGAGTGTTACTAATATAGTAAGTTTTAGACAGAAATTTGAATAATAATTATTGAACTTTAACACTTAATTGAGTGAGGGTTCTGGGATATGATATACACTCTACTATTAAATATATTAATTAAAGTGCAGATTACTGCAATGTTAAAAAAGAATTTGTTAGTAGCTTTGCTGAATAGGTCCATGTTAGTATTATGCCACTTTAAAATTATATTAGTCCAAAAGTGTACTGTATGAGAACACAATATGTAGATTTGTCAGAAACCGTTTTCTCATATTATTAAAAATGTGGTGCTTCCACGATAATGGAGAAATTATACGTAAGAAATTGTAAAATTTTTTATCACCAGTGAATAAACTCGCAGAGACTTTTCATAAACCATTACACTTCAACAAGTCTCCTGTTACATTTAGGGAACATTTTGAGATTCAAGCAATTTTTCAACAGCAAGAATTAAGTTTAGAACAAAACTTTACAAACTAAGCACTTAAAACGATAGCACATATATTTTGACAGTTTATTGTGGACACGACAAGGTTAAAGGAGCATAATTCTTTGAAAATATAGTTCTCTCCATTGCAAAATCTTTACAAAATAAAGGACAAACAGATAATCTTTAAACAAGTTTCCTTTAGCGGATTTGTTGCTAGATCAACATAGCACGTACATTGATAACTATTTGTAAGTTGAATCTAAAAGATATGGTTCAAAAGAAAATGACAAAACGTGCAACTGCAGCTACAAATAGCAATACAAGGGCTGTGCTTCAAAATGGAGAGATAAATGTAAAGTTTTAACTTTCAGCATTAAACACGCTTCCGAATTGGTAAAAGTTTCCTATGAGCTACAGAAATGAAAAAACTTGCAGCTGTTTTGGATTATAACAATCACAAATCTTTTATTGATCTATCAGATCAAATGCAATCATACACTACTTCCATTAGGAGAGGACTTAAATGGTATACAAAATTAGTCATACAACTTCTTGTTGAACAGCCTTGGTTAATGTTTTTATAATTCACCAAAAAGTCGCTAGTGATATTATGAAAATAACAAAATTAAGCTTGTTACTCGCCACTTCAAGTAGCAAAGTCTAAAGACACTAAGTCATTGACGAAAATCAATCTCCAGTATTCTTTACAAAACAATGGACATTTGTAAGACACAGATGTGTGGTTTATTAAAAGAACTAAGTCATGAAAACGGCCATAGCCATGTACAAAAATATACACCATTTTGCAAATACAAATACATATATAACATGTAAAAAAATTACCTTTATAACACTAAAAAGATAACTTACCCAGTGTATAATTTTGCCTGAAGTAAAATTTGATAATGCGACAGGTTGACTTCAATTTAATAGTCCAATAATTGCTTATTGTTTCTACAACCATACGAAACCACTTTGTATGAAATGCAGAATGCCGGGTAGTGAGTAGCAACTCAAAACTACAACAGTTCGTTTTCCATGAGATACAAAAGTCGAACCACGGGCCACTTGATAAATATGGGTTAATTACAACATGAACCCTATAATATTTGTCACCATGAGCCATAGTGACTGAAAGTTTTATGTTAACCTGCAAACACAATAACAACATGCTAACTGTCATCTATCCTCGTTGTAATGCTCTTCATATTATATCTAAATCACTGACAAGTACTTTAAACATCAAGTATCCAAGTAGATACTTTAATCAAATAACTAGTTAATTTATAATAATATTAGTAAATTAGGAACTGTAGTTTTAAAATAAAACAAACATTTAAAATAAAAGTGGCAAACTCCACATTAAAAAATTTTTTGGTATGCTTGCTATATCATTAGTAACTACTTTTAATAACAATTGCACTATTTTATCACAAAGACAAATGTAACATTCAGTACTACAACATAAAACAAGGTGACAATAATATTTAGGATGTATGAAACCAAGATAATAGAAGCAAGTGATTGGTTTATGTTATCTTGGATTTGGTGTATACATAACGACAAGTTCAAAATTATAGCAAAGTTAATTTCTAGGTTACTTACTAATAAAATCGTCTATTAATCAATTATTCGAAAGCATTGTTTCATATCACAGCAGTTACACTTTTTTAAAACCAAAATAGATTGAAAAAAGTCTGAAGAAAATCAATACAGTTTAAAGTCTGAGTTTCAGTCGACAAGTTTCTGTTTGAATTTGATCTTCAGTTATAACATGGGTGGAATGCATCATTCACAATAACATTATTGCCTTCTGCCCCTTTTTTAGTGGTTTGTACATTTATGAAATTGTGCTCAAATGTTGGTTCTGACTAAAAAACAAAAAGTAAGGATATGCTTATGGTTAGTACCACTGATAATTATGGAGCGACTGTTAATCGTATAATAAAAATACATTATTAAATGTTGTATGTTGTATACAGTCATTTTAAAACTCGGTGAAATTTTAATAAGAATGGTAAAAGAATTGATTATGGAACGCTACAACACACATAACAAACTCACAGTAAGTTTAATATACTTTTGAAATGGATTAACATAAATGTTCAAAGCTGCCAATTTTCATCCCATTAGAATATACCAAGTGATTATAGATATATCAAATACAAAATTTATAACACTATAGTATTACGCATGAATATTAAACTTGCTACAGCAAATTTGTTATTTGCATACAATTACATTACTCTCCGTAATATCAGATGTGTTGAATTCTATTAGGTAAATTGTTTTTGAGAAAGCATTGTTCTTCCTGAACCATAACATATTCAAGAAAAATATAACTTATGTAAATAAACAGATTTTATTTAAACTCACATGCTAGATGAATATGATCTCGGTAACAGAAGAATGTTAAATAATATTTGCAGGTGTCAATGTTCCACACATGAGGTATTTTAAACACCTATTTTTAAACGATTATATGAAGTTACCAAAAGTGATTCATTACATTTCATAAGTCATAATAAGATTATTAACTGACTACAATTGAATCACCTGCTTGGTATCATTAATTGTAATACATCACTTTATAATTCATTTTTATTTACTACCGTACAAACTTGCAAGCTTGGGTTTTGATGCATCTTGTTATTCAATGCATTGTTTAATAACAATGAATTGCTGCCCAATTATCTGGACTTGAGTATGCATATAGGAAATCAATGTATCACAGGTGATAATATCTATAAAAGGCACATCCTAAAATAAAAATTATAATCGCCGTTGGAAAAATGATATAAACAGCTGCTCTAGGATGGCATTTACTTATTAAAAATGTAATATCACTGTTATCTGCACCATATTCAATTCCATCCCTCATTGGCACTTCAACAATTACAAATTCGTTAGAAAGAAAAGAAATGGGAAATTTACAAATAGTTTCATTAATACACGACTGGTTTCTAGAAATATTAGTAAATTGTAAAGTAGGTTTATGTATGTCAAACACTGCATGAATATCATTTTTAGTAAAATCATTATCGGAATAAAAAATGTAATAGTAATAATCATCAGAAACAACATTATGGACAATTTCCATATGGTCACCTTTTTCTAAATAATGGGCACCAGTACATAAATGACTAGGTGAAATACCTTTAGCTACAAAAATTTGCCCGTTGTAACAATTTAATAGATTACTTTCAAAACTAGATACACTATTTTCATTGGATTCAACATCTGAATAATTAATAGCATTTCCACCATGCTCAATTCTTGTATCAAACAAGTGCCCTGTAGCATCTCTCTTTATACGATTTATTTCAAAATTAATTTCTTCATCAGACTGTAGTTCATTCTGTAATTTATAAAGCTCCTTCTGCTTCTCAAAAAATGTTTTGTGCCTGATATGATGCAACCCTTTCTGATTACCTGTATATGAGTCACTTCGTTTTAGAATATTCCCATTTGGAATATCCCTCTCATGTTTATTTTCAGTTGTGGGAACTGTATGTGAGGTAGATACATGACTAGGATTAGTGGTATAGTCAGTCACATTAGTGTTATTAAACTTCTCAATTTCTTGACTTGATTCAAAAAGAACTTTCACTTGTTTGTATTCTTGATCCATTGCAGCAGTAATGCCACCTTTCTTAGAATTATGTTCCATTAAGCCACAAGTACGTAAATTTCTTTCACCACGTACAAGTAATATACGTGAACCTTCATAACGTGAACAAGTTTTTAAAACCACAGAAGCACCTTTTAACAGATAAAAACCCCAGTATTCCAAAGTGTCATCGGGTAAAGACATTGTCTTCTTAAGCCTAATATGTTTTCGTTCAGTATTAATTGTTGCTGCCCGATTCAACCGAAATGCATTAAAGCTAGTATTCATTTCCAAGCTATGTTCGGAACAAAATATTGAAGATATTCCATCATTTATTTCAAGTATATCAGATTCAGTTACGGGGTATAATACATCAGCAAATACCACATGACGCAGGTATAGTGGAGTCACTATTAGTGCAACGGGAAAAAATGTAATCATAGTGCAAAATACTATGACCCGTTTTGCTCCTCGCATCTTTCCCAATTCTGAAAAGGATAAAAATATTTAGATGCAATAAAACATTAGACAACTAAACTTATAAAATAAGACAAGAAAAAGTATTAAATCATAACCACTGCACAAAAAATTGTATAAATAGAGTATTTCAAACATCCTTCTACGAATTACAGAATTAATGAAAATGTATGCAAGGAATATATGGTTTTAGTAAACCAGCTTTTAATCATGAGTCGGTTATTTAGATTGCTACAACAAATTATTAACAAAGCAATGTATTTATTTAATTATGTATTTCAAAAAACACGTATGAACTATATTAGTGGATTACAAATTGTCATACCAATAATAAAATAACAATAAACATATAATATATAAAAATAAAAGTGATTTGTAATTAGAATACATCTGGAAAAGCGGCATCAATGGATTGATATCGAGCTAGTTGCAGCACACGCTTCTTGGCATCATATTCTTTCCAACGAGAATCATGCCGATGTTGGATCACATGGTTTGCTACCTTCCGACTTATGTCATTGTTCCTTATGGTGGGCAATTTCGCCTGCCATGCATCGCTCTTCCGACACACAGTTCACTCATTCCACTTGTTAATTGTTGGTCTTCTTGGATTGAAATGATTTTGAAAAGTCATTTATCTTTTCAATTTATCATTTGCATTGTCGAACAAACAAATTGAAACTTTCTCCACTTTATCGATTATGTGAGGCATACAATAAAATTAATACAGAAATTAATATCCAGAGCTGCACTGTTGGATCCTTGAAAGATTTTGTTTTCTGTAAATATTTATAAGCTTGTCTAAAAGTGTACGTGTATATATTTGTAATAATTTTGTTTACATGTTTTTGTTCTTGTTCCAATTTTTATAAGCATTTTGTCTTTGGAATATTATAATAAATAAATATGTCTACACTCGTGCCCCTTATATAATTTTGCAATACGGTTTTAAATCTCTAAAATTCATTCTAATTAGTTTGTATGCTTCATAAGTCTCTCCGATTTCCATCTTAGTTTGTTCGTGTTTGCACTTTTCATCAATCTATTGTTCCTTAGCTTTACTGAATTTGCGAATAATTTCCCATTTTATGGTTTTGTATTTCTGTTTTTATGCTTTGTCTGGTCTGTTTTTGTATTTTCTTTTTGTATCTACCTCAAAATATCTCTGGCCGCCATGTCTAAGCTAGATTTAATGTTATTCTATTCTGCTTCTACTTCCTTAGTATCAAAAATTTTTCCTATGTCTTTAAGCAATTCCTTATACCTTTTCTCGAATCTTTTGTGAACATCTTTATTTTTTAGTTTCTCAACGCCAAAGTGCCTTTTTCCGTGCCTTTTTTGAAAATTTTAAATATTAGCATGCCTGTCATAATCATTATGTTGTAGTCAATGTCTATATCTGCTTCTGGGTAGCTTCTACAGTCTTTTATTCAATTCTTAAATATTATCTAACAAGAACGTAATCTATTTGATATATTTGTATGTCACCTGGCATCTTCCACGTGTATTGTCTGTGTTTGTGATGGTTACATTCTGTTTGTCGAAAAATTCTACTAGTCTATTTTACCTGTCACTTCTCATGTCTAAACCAAATAAACCCACTACCTCTCCTTATCATCACCTACCACTACATTAAAATTTCCCTTAATTTTAAATTTTCACGTTATTTTACAGATCTTAGTATGTCTTCAATATCTTTTTAGATCGCTTCTACCTCCTCCTCATTGTAGCTAGAGGTGGTCATGTATACTTGTATTATTATTGTATTTACCTATTTAGATTCTAATCTAACCATGAGTACTCTTTCCTTCGTTTGTAAGTAGTTTTGTACACAGTGTCCTATCTTTTTCTGCATAACTATCCCCACACATGCATTTCCTTCCTCCGATTTTCTTTGAATTACCCTAAAGTCTCCTGTCCAAAAATCCACCGCCTCTGGCCACCAAACTTCGCTAGTCCCTACTATATCTATATCGAATGCTAACTACGTATTTCAATTTTCAAATTCTCAAACTTGTCTGTCCACTTGCTTCATGTTTCTAACATTCTACGCCATGGCTAACAAGATGTTTCCAGTTTTTCTTATTGAGCTTACCAATCGCAACCTCCAAAGTAGTCCTCTCTCGGAGATCTGAGTGGGAGGCTATTTTAACTATAGAATCTTTTACCCCAGAGGATGCCATCATTTTTTAAAACATTTTTGATACGCTGTGTGCTTGGGAGGTTAAATGGAGGTTTCCCGTTACCTTCCGCATCACAGAAGTGTGTCTTAGAATGTCATGCCGTCCCCTATGATCTATGCCACTTTAAGCACCAAAAGAGCTACTGCCCTCTTTCGGGGACCTGTCTTAGTCTGGTTCTTCACTAAACCTATAACTAGGCTCTTTAGCTCACCGAAACACACAAGCCATTCTACTTTTTCTAGTTTTCTAGAACTCTTGCAAGGTGTAGGTTCATTCAGAACAGAAATAATAACCCAAACCAAATTTTTACAATATGGACATTTTAAAATTGCTTAATTTGTGAATAGCTCTATGTTATTTCTAGTCAGCTTTTACATGAAAGAAAACAGGATTTTTGCAGCGCATTATACATAATAACAAAGAGGTTGATATGGAACAGTTTAGTTGATCTAAAAGTTAAGGAATAGATAGATATGTTTAAAAAAGACACAAGAAAGATCAACGGCGAAGCAGTTTATATTTCCATAGAAAAAAAGATCAATTAACTGAGAACCGTTTGACTAAGTGTAAGAATTCTGCAGGGGTGAAGCAATGAAACAAGGTTACTTTACAAAATTATTTCCAAAAAGATTAAAATTTAAAATTGAAAAAAGTGCTCATATGAAACAATTTAAAAAATGTGTAGCGGATTTCATTCGCATAACTATGAATAGATCAGAAAATTTATTTTTTAATTAACCTGCCGCCTTTTCCGATCTCCCAGAGAAAAGGCAGTCGCCAGACACGGTGGAATAGGATAAGGTTTCCCTGCTAACTCGATTTGGCTGGGTCATGAGTCATGGAGACCAAACTTGAAGCCAATAACTGGTGTTAAGATAATTTTGGACGCCAGAAGACTGCCTGGAAACCCTAAAGCTTAAAATACTGAAAGTGACGTCTTCAATCACTCTCATACAAAAAAATGTCTAGCAACGACGACTCAAGGTATTCAGGGAGCAATAATTATTAAAGCTCAAAATAACAATATGTATATTATCCTCTTAATTTTTAATAGTTTCAGAACTCACTAACCGTCCTATCAATCCCTGTGTATATATTGGACCAATAACACTTTATACCAATCAATAATATTAATTCAAGCAAGGTAAAATCTTTACCTTTACCTTTGCTTTTGTAGGTAATAGTCTTTACAAAAAATGTTATTCGTGACCTGCTTTTTGTGTACACAGAAACCAATAAATTATATTAGAAGCAAACCCGATCTTGGAACAACTCTCCAATATAAAACTTTTACAAAAGGGAAAGCTTTGACGTTTTAAATAAATGTTATAGTGCAAAATCTTAGCTATAAATTTGATGTTATTTTCAATTTCATAAATATAATTAACGGACTTTACAAAACTGCAAAATTAAGTATTTGCATAACTTACTACCTCCAGATTACTATTTATAAAGGATATAAAAATACGAAATCCTTCCAAATTAAAATGCCTGCACGGATAACGTCAAATAACCATCAAATTCCGTAATGTTCGTAACTGAATATTATTCATCCATTTAAATTAAAAGTTGCATTTTCCAGGTTTAATCGCTCATACGATAATCAACATGTGATACTGTACTCTTCAAACACAACAGCCGGAAATCCTAAACATCTACCCAACATGAACTGAATTTATCCATAAAGATACGACAAAACTAACAACGAGAATAAGAGCGAAGATAAGAACGAAAATAAGAACGAAAATAAGAAGCCCTAAAGGAATAAAAAGTAGTTAAATGTATTTAATATGTTAACTTAGGATTCGTGTTTACTTAACAACACGACTATCAGCTTCCTTTAAAAATTACAGCAAAACCAATTTACTAAACGACCATATGCCTATTTTTATCAATCCAGACCAGATATCTGTTTAACAGTGAAAACTCATGCACCAGCCAAAATTCTATATAAATATTTTCACCGTAAATAAAGTGTACGGAGATCCACCAAAAGTGTAGGATTATAAATTGTACGGCTGCTATGCCAAATCCATTACTCTGTAGCACCTTGCAAAAATGGCGTATGTACTTTCAACTTACGTTGTTAACGGTTTAAGACCAAGACCTGTCGTGTTGCCGATAATGTAAAGAGTAGGGACTACAACCGGTACCACTCTTTAATTAGTAACCAATCAATTTAAATCATTTAATAAATAATAGACAAATGCTTGACAACTTAAATTAATATAGATTTGTACAAGAGGAAAATTTATATACAGAGCGTTTATTAAAGGTTCGCCCGACAATACAACAATAGTAAGTATTGGAAGGAAAGAAAATCAACGCGTTACAAACCAAAAATCTATATCATCAAAATTTTTAAAAACGAAAAGTTACCTGTAACAAACCTAGCCTTTCTAAGAAGTATGTATGGATTTGGTAAAAACTGAGATAATATGACAAGCAAAATTCTGCTAAACAGTTGTTAAGTAACTGAGAAATATTTATTAGACGGATAAAGAATCATCCTAATATTCTTTACTGTTGCATAAGCTTTAACGGAGCAAACAATTATGGCAAATAAACAATTAAAAGCATCTGAAACGTGTAACTGCTCAGTTTGGTAAAACTTTAAATAAATAAAGATACTGTATTTTTCTTAATCTTCTTTGGGAATTAAACCACTCATAGTTGTTAAAATCGTCTTTATTTATGTTTCGGTCCATGACCTAGGATGTTACGTGCCGAAATCGGCCGTAAACATTCTTATAAGTTTTAATTTGTAAGGATTTCGCGCCAATAAATTTAAAAAGACTTGTGCGCGTATTTCCGTCACTTCAGATAGTGCGTTGCGCGAGATTTGCGCCGACGCGGTGGGCCAAGGAGGAAGTGGTGGATTTCCGAGACGTGTGGGACTAGCCTCCGAAACGTGAGCAAGTGTAGTTGTCGGGTATCTTACCGTGTCTTTTTTCTGATATGTAGGTTTCCTGTAATCCCAATTATCGTGCCTTACCTGTCTCCCTTACCTTATTTGTCTACATAGAAAGAAGACAATTTGAATTTGATTTCAACCTGGCCCAGCAAGAATTCCCATGCCCGAGAAAGATTAGCGAAGCAGCCGCCGCTGACCATCATGGAGTAATTCTGCAAGAAGCCCTACATGTTCACGTGAGTGCCCGTGGGGTTTTCTTTAAAATTTGCATAATCGTTAATTGTGTAGCAATAATTCGCATATTGTATGATGTCATCTATAAATTGCGCGTCATTTTTACAATTGTCTAGCATTGCTACCAACTAATGTAGTGTCTTGCGTACCGGCACGGCGGGGTTGTAGTAAGGATCGTTGTCAAAATAATAAACATACATTGTAAATAAACATACTGGTATGGTTTGTTTAATTGGTACCACTTCAGTTATAACCCTCCAGTATAAGGTAGTTTGATTTCTATAAATGCAACTTAAAGAAGTCACAGAAGTATTTTTGTGTAAGGATGTGGAAATATAACTTGGAAACCATCACCATGATGCATTAATGTAAATGTATGTAGCAAAATATTAATATTTTATTATAAGCTAGTGATGTACTTGTACCCACAAATTTATGTTTGATGTTTCTAAACTTGGAGCAGATATTTAATTGATACAAAGACATTGCAGATACAAGATAAGCATGTACACAGAAAATTTTCTAGTTCAACAGTTGTTTAAGAACAATCAGTTACAAACATTCAAAATTTCGTTATAACCATGTACACTTTCTGCACACATGATCAATAACAATTCATGTTTTTTATTATTAATTTAACACCATACATATGTCAATTACACAGTGCTGATTAATACATTAAAATAGCTAGATATGATTTATAATAGGCTTAGTTATTAAATTTAAGAAAGGTTAAAACTTATGAACTATGACGAATACATGTCACCAAATTATAGGTTTAACAATGCTGAATAATAATGCTAACAAATTCCTTTACATTCGCACAGCACAAATCAATTTTCAACATGTCATTAAGAGTTGCATGAACATGATTTGGAAAGGAGAGCATTTTACTTCCAGAAGATGGAAAATGTAACTAACACAGAGGTAATTCTTGAATGATCTTTTGTTTCCAGATTGTAACAATTTTTTGGCTATATAAAAAAAATTACTTTCGATATAACAGAGGTATTAAGGCAATAGAAAAAAAAATGAAAAAATTCGACAAGTATAGTTAATTGCAAATTTAGATAGATTTTCGAATTTTTAATAAGTCCTTGGTCCCATGTAGAAACAACATGTGATTTGTTATTTTTTAGTTTGGTTAAATTGTAAGGCTAAGTTCAACGTTTTGTACCCCCAATCATATAGAAAACAATTCAGGTGTTTTGAAACCTGGTTTGTAAAGTCATAAATAGCAATATAGTATTTCAAAAGTCTGTGTAAATACCTTATTGTTCACAATATACCTCAAAGTTTTCAACTTTATTCATACACAACGGCACGTGGGCTTTAAACATTTGTTCTGATAAGACTTTGCCCGCATGAGTCAAGCAGGATGTGCACATCCTGAAGGGCCAACAAAATTCTTTGGAGTCTACAAAATCCCATAAAACCAACAAAAATTGTTAAAGCCAATGAATACCATCGAGCTTACATGCATCCTAGATTCCTATTAGCATCGTTGATGTTCAAGCATCTTTGAGCCGACCATCATCCTTGTCACATACTTCGTCACCGCAAGCAGTCAGCTGGAACTTGGGCCTCATCAATCTAAAGGTAGCAACCAGCAGTCAGAGGTTAAGGGTGAGTTATTTTTGTCTAATGCCAAAACGGATTTTTTATTTCACAATCCGCTTTCCCACAAATGGCTAAGTTTCGAGCTGTAAAAACCTCAATCCTTCCAGTCCGTAAGATCCGACACTCAACTGAATCGATATAATTTTTCTTAAAATAAATAAATGACCAATTGAATACCTACTTAACACTTGCGGACTTTTTAAGAAAGTACTACACCCAATGCTAAATGAGCAAGTTGGCCAACGGAAACCAATACGTTTCCAGTTAAATAATAATGAATAATTTTGCCTGACAATGGGAAAGTAATTCGAGCATAGCAAACAAAAATTAATATAAATTGTTGATTATTTTGCAAAAAGAAAAGCCCGTGACAGGTTTTGCCGTTGTTGCTGCTCGTCGGATGGGTGCATCTGTTTCTGCAAAACAACCAACCAAGTTCTTAAATTAAACACAAATCAAGGTGTATTTATACGTGCAAAATATTTTTCATGTGCCAGCTTTTCTTTTTGCAAAATAATCAACAAAATTATTCATTATTATTTAACTGGAAACGTATTGGTTTCCCTTAACCAACTTCCTCATTTAGCATTGGATGTAGTACTTTGCTAGAGAAAGTCGGCCAGTGTTAAGTAAATAATCCATCATTTGTTTATTTTCATTTTCATCTTGTCTTTCGACTAGCTATTAAAATTTTGTCTGGCAATGCCATCTATACTCTCATGTCGGAGACTTGAAACAGTCGCCAATAGTTAATTGTGTACATTCAAGTATAGAGGACGCATGAGAAATATTTTGTACTTATAAATACACTTTGATTTGTGAATAATTTAAGAACTTGGTTGGTTGTTTTGCAGAAAGAGATGCGTGCGTCTAACAAGCTGCAACAACAGCGAAACGGGTCACAGACTATCTTTTTGCAAAATAACCAACAATTTACATTAATTTTCGTTCACTTTGCTCAAATTACTTTCCAATTGCCATTATTATAATTTCTTTTGTTCAACTAATAATTTTTTTAAATATGTGTAATTATTTACTTATAATTTTTTTAAATATGTGTAATTATTTACTTATTGTGTTAAATATTGTTATTGAAAACAAATTATTTATTATACAATAGAAACATTCTGTTTTTAGTAAGTTCAATTTTCCAAAAAGTTAAATTGGAAATTTTAAAATTATTTATTCTGAAAGGGTCTCTGTAACTACCCTAAAGTTATATATTTTTTATTACTTGCTAAATACAGTGGCGTTCAACTTCACTTTATTTTGTTTTCAGTTTAACAAAGAATATTTCAACCCTACTCTTTTCATACTCTCCCTTGGAGTAATGGTCAAGTTAGCAGTTGGCACAACAGTTTTTTATGGTTCCATCTTGTACACATAAGTTTCTTTGAAACTCCGACTATCGTGTGTCACGTGCCTATATTTTAAAAGTGTTAATTAAAAATTTAAAACCGTCACAACAGTTTCAACTCTAAAATTTCAAATTTTTGAAAAATTGTTACAGTTACGCTTGCATCGTGAGGCCCGTATTGTTGTTCTATCTCCTCCCTTAGTACAAGATCTCAAAACACGTTCTCTATAAAACAAATAAAACTGCCACGAGCTGAATGGACATAATCACTGCATAATGAACCAAACGTGCAAAATTGCAGAGTATGAATTACTAGCAATGCACACAGAATTGTACAATCCAGGACCCAATATCCCTAAAAAGTTTGGGCGGGAATATTAGGCTGTCACATTATAGGACCGTTCTTCTTACACGAAAACTTAACAGGTGGATACTTCCTCAAGTTGTTGGAAAAGGATATAACTCCAGCAGTGGCTGAAGTTGCTAACTTGCTTTCTGGCCAACGTAGTACCTTCGGATGGAGCATTCGAGAGTCAAATGTAGTAGAGCCAAACTTGCTATAAGCAACCAAGAAATTTTGTTTCAGATGGATGATTGATTTGACCACAATAGCCGAGATGTGCATGAATTTTTGCATGGTAGTTCTTTCAATAAAGTAAGTCGTTCCAATTAAACAATTAACGGCCTGCTAGAACCCACAATCTGTCGCTCAACGATTTTTTTCTTTGGAGACATTAAAATCAAAATGTACTACAATAACTAATAATTTGTATTCAAGCCGAGAGTGACAAATTATCACAGCATCGACTAGTTAATGTTAGACAGCAATTTTACGACATATTGGGTTATTGTTTAACAGTATATGGTGTTTTTTTTTGGAACATTTGCTACAATTTTCTATTTTTGCTGTAATTTATTGTTGTTTGTTTTGTTAAAATAAATAAAATCCTTTTCCTATTACTCGATAGATGGTTTTATAATTACTCTTACAATAAGTCAAGTTTAATTACACTGCAACGTAAGTGTGTTTGTTTGTTTTGATAAATCCATGGCATCGCAGATTTTTTTGAAATTAGAATTTTATTTCTTTTATTTTTTTGTTTTCATAAAATAAAAAATTATGATCAATAATGTGTGGATGCACTATTTTTTCTCTACAAAATATTCCTTTACGCTATTTCTCTAAAATAATTAAGGAAACCAATAATTCAACATTTAAGAGTTGGCATTGAAATCCCTATGGTGTATCTTTCCAGTCACTACCCGGTATAACAAACAGATAAATGATACGTACAGCATCTAGACAATCTGCATTTGTAACTAATTACATCGAATCCTGGTAATGTGTTTAAGTGTTCTGATAAATCCAACTGTTCAGTTATTAGAGACATTTTGGTTGTTAAGAGAAACGCGTTTGGTATTTTATTGGCAAAATTGTGATCACAACTAAACAAACTGCCGTTACTAAAAGTTGAAAAACAGTACTTGATATTTTGCCGGCAACAAGATCATAATTGCAACCGCATATATTTCCTGTTAATTCATCAGCTTTATCCCTTATGCTATGAATATTCCGATAGAAACAAGCAAAACCTTTGCTATTTAAAATTTCTATATTGTTTTGTGTATTATATTCAAGTTGTGTTACCACTGCATTTGTGGATTTAAGTTTTACTATTTTGTGGACAGATTTTGTTTGAGCAGATGAAATAAAAAACGAATGTGTTGTTCACTTGTGAACGACTCCATGACAACAAACTGAGTTTTCAAAACAAGATAACTGATAAACAAACCAGAGTGACAAGAGATAACTAAAAATGACAAAAACATGGCTGCTAACAAAAAAAATAAAGATTGCCATGCGATTCAAAATGTATACACTTTATAGACACCCTTTATTTTCAATTAAAATTTCCACTCCAAGCTCAGGAACAACGCATACACATCAGTGAATCTAGGCTTATAATACAATTTCACAAATGATTATAACTGTTTTATGCACACTGATTGAAAATAAAAAATAAAAGGATCATTTGTAAACTCTATAAGTGGTACATGTCAATACTCAAAGATAAATAAACTAATCCAACTGTGGTTTGTTCAGGTTTCTATAAATTAAGCTAAGTCTGACAATAAGTAAGTAAAAGTATTTCAGTTTTTTAACTATTATATTGAAAAAAGGGAAGTAAAGAATTTAATTATTGTTATTTATCTCGCCATGTATATTACTGTCTAGCAAAATTATAAATAAGATAAATGACAAAGTGGTAAGTGTTTGTTAGTGATAAAGAAAATTTAAACAGGGCTGTTACACATACAGAAACATTTAAAATTATGCCAACACCTGTCACAAACATTAAAAACATTGAAAACCGTCAGTCTCTTCTGACAACTTTCTTGTACCCCTCAGATTATAAATGTTTAAAAGCTTGAAATGTGCCAGACTAAAATATATAAAAGTGCTTCTGAAAATAAGAAAAGACATTAAGTATGTATTTACCAATGCACATGTATTGTGTATGTATTATAATAAACAATTAACAGTAAATATGTTTGTGAAAGAATATTATTTTTATTGTACTTTATTGCCCATCAGATAAACCAATTACAGAGCAATGTTCAAATTAAACAATCTCCAGTTTGCATGATATTCCAGTAAATTTTGCAAAATTGTTTATAATAAATACTTATATAACAAACAAATATGGGAGCACGTTGAAAATTTATTATAAGAAATCGTTACCACATTTGCGTTCTTGTTAACAGATTCGTTTTTAATGTATATAATTTAATAAAGAGTTGGCATATTTCAAATGTTTCAATCTGTTTTATATACCCAAGATACACTTTATTCACTACACAAATTAAACAAGTGCGCAAATATTAATTAACAGAAATAATCAGCAAATCTTTTTAGGGCAGATTTATCTATCATTCTGGCACTGGTCAAAGTTAGGTCACTAATTAATTTACACTATCATGTACAAATTATACTTTCAGATAAGCAAATGCGAATGTAAATATAAAACATACTTTAAAAAATATTGGGAAATACGTAAAACCAATTGCTTGTAATCAACACATCAATAAAAATGCTGAATCATTTTAATGGCTAATACACTCAGTGTAATTCATACAATAGATTTATAAAGAAAAACAAGATTAAAATTAGCTGGTACAAGAATCGACTTAAAATTAATAAGTATAAACACTATAATAGTTGGTAATATACATCTCTCAAATTAAGTGTTCATGCAGTTAGAACTTAATTAAAAATTAAAAACTTGGTCATCGTTATTCCATATAGAGATGTGATAAAAACAAAAATGTAACACTAGAACTTCAAAACAATAAATGATAGATTCGATAAAATGTTTTGTAGTCATCTGCATGTTAGATAATTAATATAAAAAATAAGTAGTAAACTTGGAAATATTAATTATAATAATAATTCGTCAATACAATGTCTTCACATAGCACTTTTGATCAGAATCAGTCATCATCAGTGTGACTAAAAAGTTTAAAAACTTTAACAATAAAATGATATGAACATATTTTTTATAGCAACTCACTACACCTAAGAAAACATTTGCAAGATTAATATAAATCCTATTATAAGATAAATAGAAGTAAGAGTAAAACACTTAACAAGAACGACTGCTCTATTACTTACTACTGAAATACAACTAAGTAAATGAGCAAAAGACAAACCAATAAAACAAATAATATAAAGTCAGAATCTGTTATGGACGTTAGTTTGAACATTTAAGTTAGAAGGATTTTTTGATATTTCATGTTGCATTTGAAGATCTTCCAATAATTGTAATCTAGTTAGATTATTCGAAGTAATGTAGTGAATCAGTTTACTATTTTCAGGATAAAATTAATGATTATTGAACTTAAGTTGAAACAAAAAGCAAAGTGCGATGGACGATTTATATGCTCTTTCATCCTTGTCTCTAATGATTTAGATGTGGGACAAACATAAGTTGCATTACAAGAGTTACAAAAAAGTGTGTAAATATCACTTTTCAAGGATGGCAAAGTGGAATATTGACAAGAGACGAATGGAGGGAATTGGAAGATTTATATGAAATTTTTGTAAGTTTAAAGTGTTTGTTAAATATATCATTTATTTTGCTGTTTCGGTCATATACGAATTTATGATTAGAGTTAGTGGTAGTTGAATTTGCTAAGTTCTTTCTTTTTGTTATATCCATTATTGAAGGCAATATATTTGAGTATATCAGCTTGTGCCCTTGTCACCACTAAGATAACAAGACAGTTGTCTACATAACGAAACCAGCCAAGTATTTTGGAATACTTAGTAACAAAGGAGTTTTCTAGTTGGTAGGTAGAGATCGGCGGCTCCATGGTGTAGTTGGTATGCATGTGACTACTACGCCCAAGGTTCCGGGTTCGAATCCCGAAACGGTCCGCTTGAAAAATGTTAGGCGAGCATTTATCACACAAATACGCCCTCGTTCGGATGAGTGGTAAAATGGAGGTCCCGTGTGTGTGTTGTCACGCACGTTAAAGATCGCTACCTTGCTTAGAACAGCAAGGATTCAGCAAAATTCAAAATTTTTTGGGTAAAAAAAACTCGCTTCCTGGCCAATGTAGTACCTTCTGGTGGAGCATTGGAAAATCACATGTAGGGTAGGTAGAGATCAGCTAGCAAAGGTGATAGTGAGCTACCCATAGGTTGGCTATAGTATGGTTTTTCAAAGACAAATTTCCAACAGATAGATATATTAGTAGGGCTTATATCGGATTTTTTAAGAAGTTCACCAATTAGAGGTAAAGTGTCTGCACGAAGTATAGAACTGAACAAATTTTAGAGATCTAAAGAAAGCAATAAGAATTTTTTTTTGGTAATTTCATAGTTTCTAACTGTTTATTAAATTGATATTGTTTTTGAATGCATATTTGTGCCTATAGTTTGTCCAAGAGATGATGAGTTTGTGAATAAAGGATGATAAAATAACAACTAGAATATTGATAAAAGATACAACCGGTCTAATGGGGATGTCCAACTTATGAATTTTTGAGAGCCTATACAACCTAGGTACATATGGGTTAGTGGGTAAAACGTTTAGGGAGCTTGTTGAGAAAAAAATCTTTGGAATTATTTATAGGCAATTTCAAGTTTTGGATACATTTTTGTAGAGGGATTTTCTTTAAAGTTAGAAAATTATTCTCTAGTAAAAAGGTTTTATTTTTCGAACGTAGATGGTTTGATCTATAATGATAACACAAAATTACTTTTGTCTGCTTTTGTAATTACTACGTTGTTGAAAGCGAGTTTGTTTAGAGATTTTAAATTGTTGAATATAATAGATTTTTGGAATTTAGATGAGTCGTAATTCATCAGGATACAACCTATAGTTGCTATACCTGATGTTTTCTATTTTTTTATTGGAATATGTATTTTCGATCGTAACATCGATTTCTGCACAGAACTTCGTTAAGGTTCTTGAATTTATGCATTGAGGTAACAAAGTTGTTAAACCCGAATTAACAATAAATTTTTAATTCTAGAATGGAGAATAAAAGTAGAATTTATTTTGCAGGTATTATTACAATTAAATTTCAGTGTATTTAACTTGTTTGTGTGAATAAAGAATGATAAAATAGTAACTGGCGTATTGGTAAAAGATACAACCAGTCTAATGGGGATGTCCGGCTTATGAGTTTTTGGGAGCGTAGACAACCTAGGTACATATGAGTTACTGGGTAAAAAGTTTCAGAAGCTTGTTATCGAAAAAGGAAATCTTTGGAATTAGTTAAATGCAATTTCAAGTTTTGGATAAATTTTTGTATGGGGATTTTCTTTAAGAGAAATTATTCTCTGACAGAAAATGTTTTACTTTTTAAACATAGATGGTGTTCAAGATTTGTTGATTTTCTTTATTTAAAATTTATTATTCTTTTTCTTTTAATTCGTGTGTTGTGTCGATATTTTCCACTCCAGCAATACAAATATGATAAATACATTTTTATTAATTAATATCACTTGCTTTGGATGCTGTAAAATATTAAAATGGATCAAATGGTGCCATGAAGAAAACAAGCGCTAAAAATATATTCAATTAATCAACACCATTTTCTTTGGTGGTAACTGAATTGTGTGCAGCCTCTTTTATTCAGGTGAGTGAGGTATTGGTTAATTAGCGAATTGTAGATTTTCAATATGTACTGTCATGATGTGTGTTTTCAAAAACGGGTCAAGTAGCCTAATATTAGTTAGAATTCATTAATTGAAAATATTGCAGGTAATTTGAACAAATGAAAATGTTTATTTGTAAAATTATCAACTGTTAACAGCAGTGTAAAAATCTGACATTCCATAATTTTTCTTGCGAGCCATGCATTCAAGTCAGTTTAGGTGCTGTGTTGCCAGATTGAAGAATTCTGCAAAAGATTATAGGAATTTTTATACTTAAGTGTGATTGGTTGTTTATATAATTGTTAATTCTTATCGTGTTAAAATGCAATAATATTGTACATTTTCCTATTTTTCTGCTGTTCATTTGACTGCTATTTACAATAATGAATAGACATTTTGTAAATAATTAGCGACTTTTATACTGTTGACAGCAAACTTTTTTGGGCAGAACTTCATGTTATTACTCAGTGTAAGTTTTATTGTGATTTAATTTCCATTAGCCTTGTTTGTGGTTACCATGGTGAAGATGGAAATTGACAAATTGTCAAATAAGCACAAAGTGTTATTTCATAAAATGCAAGTTTTGTCGAAGATTGCGCAAGCAGCTTAACAAGACCCTGCCTCAAAGCTAACTGTTTTTGAGGTGAGTTTTGAAGATATACATGTGTTAGTTGGTCAATTTGAAGACTTGCATCATGGGATTGTGTCTTAATTGGGAAGTAGGGACACTGAGGAACAGGAATCTATTAAAGTCGAATTTGACGTATGTCAATATTCTATAAAGAAGATTTATAGAGATTTAACTCGAAAGAGACCTCTAAATGTTCCGTCTAAGGCTAGTGGTTCATGTACAGGTTCATGTCATTCTCGTTCAAACTGTGGAGATGCTAATTCACATTCAGGAGGTGTGGATTCAAGTTCGAACAAAGTAAAATTGCCAAAAATTGTAATCCCAAAATTTGACGGTAGCTTCAAAGATTGGCCTAATTTCTACATGTTGTTCTGTATTCTAATTCATAAGAACATGTCTTTCAGATATAGAAAAAAGTACTTGTGTCTGACATCTATATCGATGATGTAGTGGTTGGATATAATTCCATAAATAATGCTTTAAAGTTACAAGAGCTTATATCCTTCAGTGCTGGCTTCACACTCCTAAGTGAGTTAGTAATAATAGTGAATTATTATCGTCACATCCTCTAAAAAATCTTCAACCATTGTATTTTAATGAATCCGATTCATTATTTTTACAAGTATTAGGCCTTCGGTGGAATCCTAAAACAGATTGTTTTCAATATAAGATGGAACCTCCACTTCTAGTTTGTACAAAGCGAATCACATTGACAAATATCACTAGAATATTTGATCCAATTGGTTTTTTAACTCCTGCGACTTATCTGACAGAAACAGAAAGGAAAGCGAAATAACGATCCACACGAATTATGGTCATACATAAAAGATAAAGGGAATTTAGAAAGACTGGGCTAACTACAAATGCAGAGAGTGTGGTGGTACACATAGACAAGAAAAAGTTCATCGCCATAGACTTTTTTATTATTTATAATAAACCAAAAGGTAAGAAACTTGCTATTTAAAAAAAAATATACTTTACTGACAATTCTTAATAATTGATCTATGAAGTGCGCATTTCGTATTGTAACTGGTAAAATTTATCGATACTGAACAAAAAAAGGCAAAGCTTATGATTTCTTCTAAACAAACATTTTAAATTAAACATAGTACATCTAGAGCAATTTTTAGGAAGCAAGTTGAAGTAACAAGAACACTAGTGAAGCTAGTATTAAAGCGTGTTTTTGTATATTTGCTCTGCCCGTTGGAGTCAGATGATTGAAGTTTCGTTATGGTGCATAGATTACGCATCAACTACAAACGTTGATAAGCAACAATTTCTGTATATCAAATAAAACAAGGTCACATACCTTCAGGTGCGTAGATACTTATCTCACACTTGAAACAGTTGCGGAATCAAAGTGAGTCCGATTTTTGAAACGACATCATAATCGATTGTAATATTAGGTTACCACATGCCAAAGAACACGTCTAAAGTCTTTGTAATGCATAAATAGATAAAGAAAAACCGGCAAACTCGAATACAAGTGCTTTTGTTAATCACACCTGTAGAAAATTTATGCTATTCAAACTTATATTACTAGTCATAAATAAAGCAAACATATTCTTTCAGAAAGCACGGATTGTATATAACCGAGTACATTTACGGTTTTGTATCAAACAATAAAGATAAATTGAAGTATTTTGACTTAAATTAAATACACTAATAACATCCTACAGTGTTGAACAAGTAGTTGTTTCAATTGTATTAGAATGAGTTTTACAGGAACAAATCAATCCACTAAATTATAAAGTGTGATCAGAGCATCTCCTATAACAGATAGTTACACAAAATATCGAAGTGGAGGTGTCAGATTATTTGAGAACATCGTAAATTGAATGAAAATATTTAGAAAGGTAAAATAGAACATAACAGTCTTATAAACAACAATTGTCGTGCATAGCTACATTTCTCATTGTTGCATCCACAATGCGTATCTATTTAGTTTAAGTTTGGTTTAAAATATAATTCTTTGATATTAAAAACACTCCGCATATATTTACATATAATACAAAACAAATTAATGGCCACACTGTAACTTATTTATACATGTTAGTTAAGGTGAATTTAAATTAAATAATACAACGTATACGCCATCCCTTTAATGCCTTAATGAACTATTCAACAATTAGTTACGTTATTACCAACATGACTGGGACGAACGAGGTGATGACATTGCACCACTATCATTTACAACACAAACACGTTATTTTCTAAATACTCCCAGGGTGCATACACAAATTACAGGCATTCATTCCTCTAAACTTTAAAATTTTCACCTAATGTATTCAAGCCAAATACATCAAACATTAATATATCAAAGTCGCCTTCAATTTATGCAATAAAATAAAGACGATTTTAACAACTATGAGTGGTTTAATCCCCAAAGAAGATTAAGAAATATACGTTATTTTCTTAATCTTCTTTGGGAATTAAACCACTCATAGTTTTTAAAATCATTTTTATTTACGTTTCGACCCATGACCTAGGATCGTTGTCAAAATAATAAAACTTCAAGTTTGACATTTATGACATAAATTGAAGGTGACTTTGATTTATTGATGTTCGAAATATTTGGTTTGAGTACACTAGGCAAAAATTTTTAAAGTTTAAAAGAATGATTGCCTTCAATTTGTGTTGCGGCCTGAGACCAACTTTTTCAGGTAGCCAATACGCTTAACGTGATATCAGCTGATTAATTTTTATTGGCGAATTTCAAATAAATTCAATAACTTGAGGATTTGAAAACATTTTTTAACATGTTTCTATTTATACAATTGAGAGGATGGTTATTAAAGAAGTGCGTGATTACGTTACCGTAAGACTTAAGCAGTCGTATTTTATATTTATTTTGAGGGGGAAAAATCATTATGATTTAGAATGCCTCTTTGGTAGATTTTAACATGGTTCTGAGGCGACCCTATGGCGGGTTTACACTTGTCAGATACCAATGTTGTTCTATGAATATTTTATATGGTTCTGAGGCGACCCTAAGACGGGTTTACACAAGTAAAGCTAGAGAACTTGAAAATTGAAATGGATAGTTTGGCATTAGACATAGTCCAGTGGCCAGAGGTGGGGGATTTTTGGAGCGGAAACTTTAGGGAAATTCATACAGGATCAAAGGAAGGAAACTCGCGTGTGGGGATAGTTATGTAAAAAAAGATAGAACGTGTAGACAACTACCTACAAAAGAACGAAAGAGTACTCATGGTTGGATTATAATCTAAAACAGTAAATACAGTAATAATACAAGTATACAAGCCCACCTCTAGGTACAGTGAGGAAGAGGTAGATGTGATTACAAAGATATCGAAGACATACTAAGATACGTAAAAGAACAAGAAAATTTAATAATTACGGGGAGTTTTAATGCAGTGGTAGGTGAGGGTAAGGAAGGAGTGGTAGTAGGTTTATTTGGTTTAGGCACGAGAAATGACAGGAGAAATAGGCTGGTAGAATTTTGCGACAAGAACAATTTAACCATCACAAACACATTATTTCAACATCATGCTAGAAGACATTACACGTGGAAGATGCCAGGAGATATAGAAAGATATCAAATAGATTACATTCTTGTTAGACAATGGTTTAGAAATCAAGTAAAAGACTGTAGAAGCTACCCAGAAGCAGATATAGAAACTGACCACAACATCGTAATTATGAAGGCCGCTCTTCAATTTAAAAATTTGAAAAAAAGAAACGTAAAAAGGCACTTTGACTTTGAGAAACTAAAAGATAAAGATATCCACGAAAGATTTGAAAAAGTCAAATAAATTGATGAAAGACATCAGCAACATTTCTTATACTAAGGAAGTTGAAACAGAATGAAATAACATTAAATCCAGCTTAGCCATGGCAGCCAGAGATATTCTGGGGTATAGACAAAAAAAAAACAAATCGCGGATAACAAAAATACAAAAATAGATTAGATGAAACAGTAAAATAGAGATACAAAGCCATAAAATGGGAAATTATTCGCAAATGCAAGAAAGCTAAAGAACAATGAATTGATGAAAAGTGCAAAGAGGTACATATATATAGCTATGAACACCTGTAACTATCATGCGCCGAGGTTGGGCTGCATATAAATTATGATATGTATTAACTGGAACTCTCTATCGCCGACTTTGGGCTGTCCAATAAATACTTGATGTGATAACGCCGTACTCGGTATCAATGGCGTATTCAACTTATAACTCCACCTCTCTGTTTAAATTATCAAATTACACTCCCACAAATTTTATTATTCGGCCTCGACTAGCTTTTATTTTTGAATTATAAAATGAAGTTAGTTAATTCCATATAATAAAAACAAATATTATGTACAGATTTTGAAAATTATTAAAATACACTTTTCAATCAATTAATATTGTAAATCTTATTTATTTCAAAAATCATATGCTTTTTAATCAATCTAAAGTTACCAAAAATTATTCTTTTTTTTTATAAAAGAAGCCTGGAACGTTCAAAACCCCTTTATTGTATTACGTGCTTTCTACGTATGTAAAGTTCGTTGTTGACTCATTTACACTAGCTTATATTAATTAAGCAAATTCAATATTCAAATTCAAATAGAAAAAAATGCCTTAAAACTAAAAAGATCTAACCTGGTCTGTTTACTTCGTGCTTCTGTATTTCTTTCTCAAAATTGTACCAAGACTATCAATGCATCCATTATCTCAACATCCATTAGAATTTTCCATGCATTATTATTAACATCGTATTCGAAATTATTTTCCACCAATTCGGAATTATTATATACCCATTTAAAATATTATCTATCCACACGCTTGAATTATTACCTTTGAATTATTGTCATCACCCTCTGGATTATTATCACCAGCCTCAGAATATCATTTGAATTATTATATTACTTGAATTATTGTCGTCAAACTTAGAATCATGCACCCCAAACAGATTTATTCTCACCAGCCTCAGATTTCGATTTATTATCATCCAACTTGGAATTATTCTCATCAGACTCAGAGTATCCTCACCAGCCTCAGAGCCCTATTATTATTATATTTTAGTTTAAATAAATTCCCAAATTCTACTTACGTTAATCGGCAATAAAAATTTTCATCTTCGTCGCACTATCTGTCACTAAACAATTTTCACTTTTAAATATTATTCTTACGCGTTACTCTTAGGTTCAGAGTGACGCACCTTGGCCTTTGTTGAGTTGAGAACTCAGCTCCGTTATCATTTCTCGCTGTTAATATATGGGTATCTCCTCCTCTGTCTGTGGGCATGGCTTACAAATCTTAACCAATAAGTTCCTCGCATTTCCTACACTTAAAGTTGTTTTCTGATGTAACATTTTCGGCCTTTCGAGTAATTGTTGTTTGATTACAGCTGCTTTGTTATCAGACATGCGGTGTTTTGAGTAAATTAATCGCTTTTCCATATTATACACAAATACCTGATGCAATTCGACTTTCAATTTTCATATATGCTTATTTATTTACGCATTTTTAATTACCTTTACTTATCAAAAATTGTTAATTGTTTTGTACGCACTTACACTACACTTCTTTAAGTTTTATTTCTGATTTCCGTATTATCATAACTGGGTGTTAAATATTCGTTATATACCTAATGCATGAATTACTTATTTCTATGCTAACTATGCGTCTTATTGTTATAAGATGTGTCTATTTGCCTCGCTTAAAACTACTTATACTCTATATACAGGGTGTTAACTGCTTACTATTTACAAACTATCCCAATTACTCAATTTTCTCCTAAATAAATGCAGTTTTCTGCTTCCTATTGTGATTTCTGATTGATACATGACCATTGCTATAAATTACACCCTTAAACGACCCCTTATCACAGCTATATATATATATATATATATATATATATATATATAAATGAGACAGGCGAGATACCCAAAGATTTCAAACGTAACATCATACTCAGTATACCAAAAAAGAAAGGCTCGGATAGATGTGAAAATTTTCGAATAATAAGTTTGACAGTATGTGTGTTAAAAATATTAACTACAATTGTACGAAGACAATGGAAAATCCCTTTGACGTTAAAAATGATTGTACATGAACTAAACAATTTTTTCCGAAAATGAATGTAACAAAGTAATGCTGAGCACTTTATAAAATACGTAAAATATAACCCAGAACAACCTGTGCTTCTTGTTATTCATAACCATGAAACACACTGTTCTTTCGATGCTGTGGAGCTTGCCCTAAAGATGCAGTAAAATAAAAACTTTTCCACCCCATACCAGCCACCACTTACAGCCACTAGATATTACCATGTATAGACCTTTCAAAACTTATTGCAATCAAGGTTTAAAAGCATAGCATATCAACAATCCAGGTAAAACTTTTACTATCTACAATGTGGCTTTTACAACCACCAATATCTGTAATGACTTCACCGCTACTGGAGTTTACCCCCTACATAGAGGAATTTTTACTGAAGATATGTTTTTGCCTTCATCTGTTACGGATAGACTGGCTTCTGACAATTTAGAAGTAACTGCAGACCCTTCTAGAGCCTCTCCATCTAATTTACACACTCATGCGACTAATTAAATCACATTTATGAGTCCGAAGCAGATCAGGCCTTTCCCAAAAGCACTTGCCAGGAAACAAACAAAAAGACGCAGCGGAACTACAAAAGTTCTTACTGACACTCCAGAGAAGAACGAGTTTCTCCGTAAAAAAGAATTAAAACTAGAAAATGGAAAAGCAGAAACAAAAATTTCTTCAATCTAAAAAAAGAAAGTTACCACAGTTTTGTTTGATAGCGACAGCAGTGATGAAGAAGTTCCTCATGAAGATCATACTGACCTGGAAGATTTTTTTAATGATGCATCGTCTTCTTCATCCACTGACAAAAACAGAGAACCTCTAAGAGCAAAAGAAATTGCAGTTTGAAATTATCTTCTTGTCGTTTCTACTGGCAGAAAGGAAATGATTACTATGTGGGTTGTGTTTTGGATTTAATTTCTCCATCTGAATTTTTCATCAGCTTTTTACGTAAAAAAATAGGACAGAAGTTCTATTATCCAACTGTTCCTGACACAGCAGCAGTCGATGTGAAAGATGTTATGAAACACACGCCTGCGGTATCAACTGGAACTGCAAGAACAACACACCTTAATACTTTTAATTTCTCGATTCGCAAGTATAATGTACAATAAACTGAAATTAAATAAAAAGTTATTTTAAAGCTATTATTTTTTATGTTGTTTCAAGGTACAAGTTTGTGATTCAAGGTACATGAACACTGTTGTACTTTGAAACAAATATAAGCTTTTATTAAACACCTAAACGTTTACTGGGTTTTAAAAACAATGAAGTTAGAAATATCTCAAAGTTTAAAGATAAGTGCCGGTAATACGGCAGCAATTAAACCAATTTAACAATTAAAATAATTGATTTATAAAAAATTAATGTATAGAAAGTGTTCTATGCCGTACAACAGTTTTCCCCCACCATATAAATGAATTTGTTACATTTCTAAATATTAAGTTAATTACAAAATTATTGTTAATAATTATTTTATTTCAAACAAGCTAGAATATTAAGAATACGAGTACTCATGCTCTGATAAAGTGTTCATCCACTTTAACATACTTTTAGAAGAACTATGTACGGTCCCATTGGTAAGTGAATTTTACACTCAAAATTGTTACAATTTTTTAAATATTTTATTAAAATTAAAAATAATAAAAAGGCGCAGAATTATTAAAATCACTTAGGATATATCACATCATTTTATTGAAAAATATTTTATGAAGTTTTATTTTATTTTATTTTCCATAAATATTTAATATAAGTATCCCATTTTTTGTCAAGTTTAACATCAAAGAAATTGGCATACTTACTGCATAAACACACTTGTTTGAATAAAAAACATCAGTGCCTGTGAAACCTTTAGTGTTGTTTCTAAACGTACACCATTTGCTACGAATTAGTGTCTACAATAATATACAAAGAATAAACGTAAAAATTTTTAAATGTTCAAAACTTACAAAGATAAAATGTTTGAATAATTTTGAAATTTTATCACTTTATGTTCCTTGGATGAAATTGTTATCATTAGTTTATATTAGATTACATATTATTGTTTTAGAAAAGCGGTAGGAATACTTTTACCAAATACTGAAAAGTTCGGTGTTTTTAAAAACCTGTGAATCGCTTCTATTATATAATTCTACAAGAAAAAGATTGAAAACTATCTTTTAATATTATGCAACAATGCAACCACAGACAACATACGCTAGAGATGCGAATCGCTCAACACGATCAAAAGATAGTTCATAGCACCATCAAGGAGGCTGGTACCGTAACATGTGGTCGGATCCTCACAACGCATAACTTCATTGGGTCGCCATCTAGCAAAGCATAAAAGGATTCAACGTTTACTTAAGGTGCGCATGCCCTTTAATTTATCTATTTTTATTAACGGAGTCAATATGTATAGATGTTTCAACTTTTGAAATGGAACCGCGTCTTTCTCAATAGATTAATAGATGCATTATCCTCTGCTATAAAATGAATATGATCTACTCGGTGAGCTTATAGACATTCATAGGATCTGGATTTCAAGTCATTTCTAACAACGTCCTCTAACGCTTGTAGACAACATTTTTTGGGGTTTGGAGGCTTATGTGGTCTGTGGGTTTGGAAATGGAAACCAATGTCTAATAGAAACTCTGTCCTCACACTTTAAAATTGTAAATTTCCTATAAGTTGGCACAATTTAAATTTGCGACTAATATTTTAAAAAAATAATAAATTTGGTGATTATGATAAAACTTCACTTGTTGTTCCTAATTACTCAAACCATCACTTGCCAATGTTATAGTTTTTCAGGAGAATTAACTTATTAACAATATAAAACGGGCACAGACAAAGCTGAGTATAATTCATAAACAATATTCCCAAGACAAATGTTATAAATGCAAATTTAAATACCGACGCCACAAACTATTTCAAGTGAGCATCTAAGCGTCATTTACTAAACTTTCACAGCGTCACCTAACGAGCAATAATTCAACCACAGCAATAATATCAATAAGTACCTATCAATAATTTACAACTCAGTCTGCACTAGGCCGCTGTGAACTCTGTTTAAGCACCGCCTGTTAAAGAGAACAGGCCCTGAATGCAATGGAGATTATAATTTAATAAACTTACGAATAAAATCGTGCACTCTATTGTTAATTGCAGTAACTACGTTATCCTTTCAGATTATTCACCGAGTCACACGTTACAGATTACTTTAAAGTGAATCATTATACTAGTAAAATAATGTTAGAGATGGCTCAAAATTGACGTTTTGTAAAGATAAGGTAAAAACGTTAATTGAGGTATTGGCAAGATAAGTACTGACCAGGATACAATTCGTACCCCTAAAAAGTTCTCCCCATAGATGGCAAAGGTCAAGTCATTTGGCGATGAAGACCGTAACTAAGTATTTAGGTAATATTTCGAATAAAAAAAGATTAATAAAGTTTTAGGTATTGGCCGTCATATATCACCCTAGTTGCACACTGATAAGTCGAAATTATGAGAAAATGCAATCACGTCATAGGTTTTTGAATTAAAAATCGACAAACTTTCAAATCCTATGCATTAAGTATACTTTAATATATCCTTTAAAAGCATATCGATTTTTAATTCAGAAACCTATGACGTAAATGCATTCTCTCATATTTCGACTATATCAACAATAGCGCAAACTCGTTAAAGCATTAAAAAAGAATTTGTCTATTTCCATTTCAGTTTTTGTTTCTGTATGTGAATTTGTGGATCTTGCTTATAAACATCTTAAAAACCATTTATGACGTCATGGCCTTGATTCGACGGATCAAGTAAATCCCCGTAATTTTAAGTTTCCTTAGTATATTTCATGCAAATTGTTCCAAAATAATTTATTATCTATGTTTCAACAATATACTCCTGTAATATATTTTCGCACATTGGTGTATTAAATATTATTCAACCACATATTCATAAATATACATGAAATATTTAGAGATATTGTGTTGCCGGCTGAAATAGCACGTCGCCAAATGGCTGGTGCCGACTTAGTTTCGTGTAGAATTGTCTCGGCACTAAAATACGCTAGCCCCGATCCGGCGCCGCCGAGATGGTGGCGCCGTGATAGCGGCTCCGAGATATCGCGGTTTGTTTACCAACAACTCAGAGTACTACAGAGTTAGATTCTTAAGCAATACGTATAACAGTGTACAAAATTTACCAAAAGACGTACGACAAGGTCATTGGGTGTTCAACTTAACCGCGGTTTATAAAAACTTTCTATAGTAATATCTATAATAGATCAAATTATAGATAAACTATGGGCGTGTGCTATTTTAGTATAAGCATACAATTTGCCCGTTCCTCTTTGAAGGATGGTAGATTCAGCGTTACTAATATTTGTACATACTTCAAGTAAACATTTTAATCATACATTTCTAATAACCAATGAACCTTAATTGAACAAATTAGAGAGATTGAAATGATAAGTAACATTATAAACAAGACTCTTGACATTCCTAACCTTTTGTTTTTAAAACTAGATACCAAAGCGCTATTAAAACGAAAAAAGAATGTTCGTTTACCTTACGATCAAACGAATGCACTGAATTGTTGCAGTAACTAAAACTTGCAAAAGTGATTTCGTCTAAATATGCACAATAATGGATTGAGGAGCAATGTCAAAGTATGGTTTAAAATTACCAAGTATATATTAGCATTCAAAATAAATTTGGACCTAAAATATAGCTTGTGTTATTCACAAAAGCGAAGGCCCTATTTTAAATGCTTGTTTGTATAAATGTATAAAGTAGATTGCTCTGTAACGGCTTGGTGCCGTAGAATCGGGCATTAAGCTTTTATGCTTCACCAGTGTCATCAAATTATTTTCAAAAATGCAAAAATTTCACAAAAAATTCCTTACCCTTTTATTTCTGCTTCAAAAATCCTTCTACAGCTTCCCTGGCTAGCTCAGCTGTGCCTTTTCTCCTATATCTAAATTTACAACCATTCCTCCTTCACACTCGCACACCATTCAATAAAATCACCAAATAATACAACAATCATACAATCTTTTATTTACAGCTATTAACAGATAAATTATATTCACATGTATAAAAAACAGTTTGATACACTAATTATCAAACTCAAAATATGGTATGTTTTGAAAGTCCTTGATTTTTTTAATTATTTTCAAACAAATTCAATAAGATATGAGTAGAAGGGCCCCACATGTTACCCTAAATTGTCTGTACACTGGAGTATGGTGAGCTCATAATAACCCAGTTTAGTTTGTATATGCTTTTTACACCTTGCATAAATTAATACAAAATTGATAGACCCGTTTACCCTTTACAATCCAATTTATATCCAGAATAAAATGTTGTAAGTTTTAAATACACCCTCTTTCAATATTTAACCTTAATAAATTGTTCAGTACATGTATCTTTTCCAATCAGTTTCTACAACCATAAATACACCCCAAAAGTCAAGCACACAGCACAAAATTTCACAAATGTTTATCAAACAACAGAAATTTCAAATACATTACCTGGATAATTCTTCAGGCTTCCATTCCTTTGAAGATGATCGCTAGATACACCTCGGCTTTGTTACCATTCGCTGCGATACTCAGCGGATTCACAGACGATAACACCATTTGCAAGCCAAGCGCCTTGTCTCACAGTACCATTCCATATATCAGCGTACAATCTTGGTTATTTGTGATACTTACCCCACATATATCATGCTTCCATTTATTGATTTTTGTGCTTTGTATAGTAGTAGCCAGACCTCTATTAATTTAATATACACTACACGTACTTCCCGTTAATAAATAAATGTCCGCTACTACTGTGTTTTACACTTGCAAGCACTATATTTACTGTATTATCAACACATACAATACTCACAAAAAAGCTCTACTATTATGGTGGTCAGCATTCAGTACTTTATCGAAGTAAAGTAATCTAGAAGCGAAGAGAAGACAAGAAAACGTTAATAATTTAGATTGAATATTTATATTGTTTCAAAAACCTCACCCGGGACACACTTCAAGTGAAAAGCTTATTTTCAAATCAAAATTCTAAAACTTTTGAATACAACCGTCTTGAAAATTCCTGAAGTTTACTCCGGTCTACGTGCCGTATATCCGCAAGCGCTCACAACCTTCGTGTTACGTCATTATCGAACAATTTGGTATTGGTGACAATAAATATCATTAGTGCGGGTACTCTACAGTTTTTAGTGAAACCTTATGCCGGTAGTGGGAATGCGCGAAGTAACAGTGAGTCGTACTCGGACGGTGACAGAAGACAGTTGTTGTACGAGAGCCCTGGAAGCGACACCACACCAAACGCGCGTGTTCTTGGTTGTCCGCTAACCTTTTGTGTGTGACCTTTATTGCCCAGAGCGACACAGGCTTTAAGGTATTTATATCCTTTATTAAGTAGTTTGTCGTAGTTGCTTTATTTATTACATAACCGCTACACTGCCATCGGTATTGCTACAAAAAGCAATTGGTCCTTCCCGATAATTAACATATCTAGATCACCTTATCATCCTACACTTTGCGTGTCTACGTTTGGAAAACTCTGTTTTTAACCAATGATAAAATTTACTGTCATCACAAACCCCGCTTGAACTATATTCATCTCTGTCTTATGCATGTCTGCTGTCGCGTTAAAAACCCCACTTGAGTTACAGAAATCGATATTGATGACAGCTCATCTCCACTCCACATGTATAAAAGAACGTGCTTTTTCAACCTCAACGCTTCTCTACCTGTCTCTATCTGTTGTATATAACCGATCGTGCATTTCTCTCGCTCTCTAAGAAGTTTGCTAGCCTTGCTGTTTATACCAAATGACGGTTGAAAATATTTCTATGAAATCCTATCTTAACACATGCTTGACTTCTTCGAATGGAACCTTTTTAAAACGAAGGTGTTTGTTAATTATCGAACGTTTAGCACAATAATTCCTAGACTTTATCTTTCTTCGTATTTGTATAAAACGAAATTCATTTACCTTGGAATTATTGATTTTGTTACGCAAGCACGTTCTCTTATGCTTATATGTGTTGGATTAAAATAAACTAAAATTAATTACAACAAAGAAAAAAAATAAAAATCAGTTAACTAAATGTCACCAGGACATAACTCACAATTAGTTAGCGGTCTGGCATGTTGGTAGCGTTTCGTTGCTTAAGCCTTACCTTAACATATAATTTAATAAACGTCTCCATGACATAACTCACAATTAGGTAGCGGTCTGGCATGTTGGTAGCGATTTGTTGCTTAAGCCTTATCATAACATATAATTTAATAAACGTCACCATGACATAACTCACAATTAGGTAACGGTCTGGCATGTTGGTAGCGTTTCGTTGCTTAAGCCTTACCATAACATATAATTTAATAAACGTCACCATGACATAACTCACAATTAGGTAGCGGTCTGGCATGTTGGTAGCGATTCGTTGCTTAAGCCTTACCATAACATATAATTTAATAAACGTCTCCATGACATAACTCACAATTAGGTAGCGGTCTGGCATGTTGGTAGCGTTTCGTTGCTTAAGCCTTACCATAACATATAATTTAATAAACGTCACCATGACATAACTCACAATTAGGTAGCGATCTGGCATGTTGGCAGCGATTCGTTGCTTAAGCCTTACCGTAACATATAATTTACCACTTTTCCTTTTTTGAAGCGGATAACCAGGTTATATTTCATTTTCCTATAAATTGTAATCATGTAAACAAGTTAGAGTTCTTTAACAACCATCAGGTTGCTAATATCTATGTAGAGCCAGCGGGATAGGAAAAAGATAGAAGGATATAGGAAGACCTAGACCAAACTATATTAGTCAAATTATTAGAAATTTAGGTTGTGAAGGGTATGTAGAGCTTTTTAGATTAGCACAGAATAGAAAAGAAGTTAGAGCTGCGTCAAACCGACCTTAAGTAAGGTCGAAAACAAAATGATGATGAAAATTAATTATGAATTTCTATATGCTTTAAAACTGTTTTTTTATGTAATTTTTAACATACAATTATTAATTATAAAAATACGTCAATACTTGTCCGTTTTCCCTAAATAACTTAACTTAATTTTGCGCGTAAATAAATCGTTCTTTTCTATATACAGGGTAGTTGAATCACTGATTTAACCCTTTGAATCCACAACAATACATATATATATATATATATATATATATATATATATATATATTGTTATGAAGCTTACTGGACTGCTCCTCATGTAACTAATTCAAGCCCCACAAATTGGGTGCCAATTTTGTTACGAAGTTTATTTGGAGCCCCACTGTTGAGAAGTCATTTTTTTCTGAAGCTTACCTGGGACGAAAGCTCCTTGCTTATGTTAGCCTAAATACTTCATTGCTATTAATAATAAAAAAAAACTCAGCTCCATCAGTAAAGTTTGCCACGGCTGCTCAGCTGCTATCTGCAAAATACTACCCTACTGTTTTATACAAGAAAACTCGACTACTAAAATGCTTATTCGAACAGAAAATTACTACAAAAAAACATACTTTTTACTCATTATTTACTACATCATCAACATTACATACATTCTCGTTTCAAAATAATACATTTTCTTTCTAATATTGCTTGATAAAGTTTTCTCTAACAATAAATCATATAAAGTAACCGAGCTTAACCAAGAAAATTACGTTACCCTCAGGTTTAATAAAAGCTCATAGTAAAACCTTTAAATACTTGTTCTCAATTTTGCATTGCAAATAACCAAAAGCTCCTTTTACTTTGTACATCAATAAATATTATAAAATTATTTTACAAATGTTAACTCCTGTATAAAGATATTGTCGAAGGATCAATCATAAAACGTTCATTAGGTAACTCTTTAGTTTACAGAGTTTCTAAAAATTATATCAATAAAGCACCAAATTGTCATAACACATCAAATAAGCACATATAATCAAAGTTTCACAAATTCTGTTACCTGGAATGCACCACCTCTCTTGGATTTGCAATCATACCATCGATGACTGTTGTCTTCTCCTAAGACTGCACGTTATGACCCCTCTCTGAGTTATAGAACACCATCCGTGATGGCAATCAGCTACTCAAATTTCTCCAACTACCAATAGACTATACACACACCCCTCATACTACGCGTATTAAAGTCATCTCACTCTAACGAACATATGAAAATTTTCTTTTCCTTAATATATATCCTTACTAAGAGTTTAATTTCTCCTTGTCTCACAGTTCCTTTCAAAATCAAACAAACGCTTTAACATGTGATATTCTCATCTCATCCTAATGCATGCAAAAAATAATCTGTTCTTACTTTATATCGCTCCCTGCCTGTTTCCACCGTCACTACCTTCGCAGAAACTAAATGTTTTGAACTTGTTTACAACAATCTTGAGCATTACAAAGAAATCCTTGACGACAACTTCGCCTTTTAAATTAATACCTGAAACGTGTTTTCAACTAAATACTTTACCAACTAGTTCTCGTTCGCTATAGTTAAACTTTTGAAAGTTATCCAAATATTAAAGCTTTTTACTATAATAAACTACACTAGGAATATTTGCACCTACAAATTCTGTTAATTCACGAAAGTTGACATTTCACCCTTCTTAATTATGATCTAGAATTATTGATTTATACGCTAACAAATCTGAAATGCTTTTGACTAATACATGCAATTTACTATAATTTTAAGATGCATGCTTTTATAATTTTATAATTTCAGTATTGCTGTAGATGTAGGAGACGACAGCGTCGTGAGGCAGCGCACCACTCGTTGAGGCGTCGGCGTCGTGAAGAAGCGCTCCACTCGTGAGGGCGTAGGCGTCAGCAGGCTGTGATTTAAGCACTGCTGGCGAAGGTGTGGATGTAAGTGTCGAAAATGCGGTTGGCGTCGGCGCCGTTTGTTGGGGCATTAACGGGCTATAGAGAAGCGCCGCTTGTATTGTAGAAGATGGCAGGCTATAGGCCAGCGCTGCTGGTAGAAAATGGCAGGCTATAGGACAGCACTGCTAGTTAATTACTCGAGCTATGAGGAACTATGAGTGAATGCCTATTACTGACCACGCAACTTCTTTTATAATCTTTCCTCCCTATGTTTGATATGTAGAAAAACACACACACACCCCACCCCCACACGCTAAAGGGTGTTAGGCAACTAGGTAGATGCGTGGTGATAGAGTTCTATGGAGTGCTGGACGTTGGTCTTTGGCGTGGATTTTAATATCTCCCTGTTCAAGTTGAACCTATTTGGGCCCGGATCTTCCTTGAATTGGATGAGATCTGATCCACTTTGATTCGAACCGACTCGTGAAAAACCGGTGATCTGGGATCGTAACCATGTTGCCACGCAAGAATAGGGTGAGGTATTCGTCGTCGACATATTTGGGCCTGTACCGGCGTTTGCGTTCTTGTATTCACTTGATGCGGCGGCTTCGGTATGTCTTTGGCGTAGATTTTAATATCTCGCTGTTAAAGTCGAACCCATTTGGGCCCGGCTCTTCCTTGAATTGGATGAGGTCTGATCCACTTTGATTCAAACTCACTCATGGATGACCGGTGATTTGGGATCGTAACCATATTGCCACGCAAGAATAGGGTGAAGTACTCGTCGTCGACATATCTGGGCCTGTAACGGCGTTCGCGTTCTTGTATTCGCTTGATGCGGCGGCGTCGGGTTTCTCCGTGGTTGTCCACTGCTGGGCGGTGGAGTTCTCCCGGACGGGTAGATGCGGTCGAAAGGGTACCTTTTGGATCATTCATACAATGGAATGCCTTTCTTGTTGTGCAACTCGCACATATTTGAGCAGATCGACAAAGACTGCGTAATTAGTCTGTGGTGTGCAGAGGTTGGTGTCCATTGGTAATAGGTGGTTTTCATTGGTGCTGGCAGTGGTAGTTGGTTGTATTGGCTCTTTGATCACTGGTTGAAAGTTTTCCCGAAATCTGCCGAACTCGGGTAAGAATTCAGCTGCGAACTGGTAAGTTGCAGTTGGCGTGGGAGGTTTGTTTGTGGTGACGGGTGTCGCCCTTTAGTTCCGGTGGTGCGTCTGACGATTACGTGCTCCGGAGTGTACGGATCTTTGCTCGCAATCCATTATCACCTACAGGATTGCCCCAGGATGACATCCTCTGTCAGGTTGGTTACTACCAAGAAGGTTTCATGGTCCGTCACGTGTTCGAGGGTGAATGGGGTGCGGAACTTCCCCTTGATGTTCATTTCTGTCCTGATTCGGCTAAATGGGCGGAAGTATAGTAGGGTTCTGCACGTGAATCTGGAGTTTATGGGTATTCGATCTTCCCAAATCATACCTGAAAATGCTCCTGTATCTAGCAGCACGTTAAAGGTAAGCGTATGGTGACAGAAATCCTTCGTAGAGGTTGTATTTAGTCGCGCCAACTCCTTTCGCCTGCCGGGCAATAATCTAGCGTTGCTCGATCGGCGCGTAGTTTCCCGACGCTCTGGTTAGGCAGTTCTGATGCCAATATCGTTATGGGAAAAAGCGGCACCTTGGTAGTCGATCTGTTACGGGTAGAGATCTGACTGTTAGCGTGGGGCCGATTGTCCCTTTTGTTGCCTCTTTTGCGTTCCCTTCTATCCTGATGAGGCGGGTGACCATTTCCCATAGTTGTCGGCATGTGACATTCAATTGAATGTCTCAATCTTGGAAGGAGGAGGTTCGTGAACAGCTCTACGTCGTGGTCTATCTTTAGGCGGCGGGCTTGCTGTATCTTAGTGTTGCGGCTCCGTGGCGTAGTGGTATGTGTGTGACTACTACGCCCAAAGTCCCGGGTTCGAATCCCGACACGGTCCGCTTGAAAAATGTTAAGCGAGCATTTTTCACAAAAATACACCCTCGTTCGGACGAGAGGTAAAATGGAGGTCCCGTGTGTGAGTGTTGTCATGCACGTTAAAGATCCCTACCTTGCTTGGAACAGCAAGGATTCGGCAATATTCAAAATTTTCCAGGTAACAAAAAAAACTCGCTTCCTGGCCAGTGTAGTACCTTCGGGTGGAGCATTGGAAAATCACATGTAATGTATCTTAGTGTTGGGGAAGGCAGCTACTGGCTGCAGCTGCTGGCTGAGGTGTGGATGTAGGTGTCGAAAATGTGGTAGGCGTCGGCGTCGTTCGTTGAGGCGTGGGCGTCAGTGGGCTATAGGGAAGCACCGCTAGTATTGTAGAATATGGCAGGCTATAGGACAGCACTGCTAGTGGATTACTCGAGCTATGAGGAGCTTCGAGTGAATTCCCATTGCTGACCACGCAACTTCTTTTATCGTCTTTCCTACCTATGTTTGATATGTAGAAAACCTCTTTAGGTCGTTAGCTAATAGGAATGCAGGGTTTAGAGTAATTAGTTTTATTGTCTGGTCTTTTCGGTGTTCTTAGGAAATTGTTCTATTTCCACAGCACGTGTACGTCGATATAGGGTAACAACTCTTGTGCGCTTTCCACAGGTAAAGTGCCTGTGCCGCTACGCAATCACAGGATAGTAATATTAAATACGCATTTGAAGTAAATACAACTAATATGGAACAACTTTCTCGTAATTTCCATATTTTATATTTTTAGAATACTTTGACGTCATGTAAACAATCAACCACCATAATTCGAATCAAAAACCGTCTACTATCACAAACTACGCTCTTTACTGAGCCTCTATCCAATTAGAATTAGTTTATTATTAAAATCACAAGAAATACGATAATTAACCTTAGCAAATTGTTCTCAATGTCAAGTGTTGACCTAATTCCATAAAAAATAAAGTTGTTTACGATCTTTTCAACTACACTTACATTTTAAAAATTCCTAAATATACCAATTAGCTTGTATTTTTACATTCTTATCAAAATTTATTCTATGAAAATATAAATTAAACGTCCATTTTTCTTATTTTGTATAAACACGTGCTCTGTTATCTAATTGAAATGATGATTCCTCGAACTAATCTTTGATTTATTTTATTAAGCTTATTATAATACAAGTATATAAAATCTGATTATTTTCCAATCTATAACCTCAACATAAATTATTGTACAACCAAAACTATCTGCAGATGGTATTTTAAATTGACTCACTATTTTATTTTAATAAACTTTCTTCACTTATACAAAAATACAACAATTGTTTTCAAACTTGATACTTTTAAGAAGACTTATTTAATAAAACAGTTAAATTTTTACCTTGATTATTTTATAATATACGTAAATATCGGGTGTGAAGTCAATTCCGGCGTCAAGAACTCTATAGTTGATCAATTCAAGCTTACAAAAATTTTATTTTCTTCTTCAGGAAAGTGCAGTTATGTGTAATTACAAAATGTAATTAAATTGTTTTCGTACTACTATCTAATAATGCATCTCCTATGCATTTACGAATGTATCCGTAACAGTTGTGGCAATTGGCGCTTTTGCGGGGATCAAAGAAAATGAACTTTCGCAAGACAAGACAGGTGCAGTGTAGGCAGGCAGGTTACACTAAATATTTATCCTGTAGATTATGTTTATTTCACCTATAAAAGATTCAAATTAGTCATCATCATTAGGTCTTCAGTCCCGGAACTGATTAGACGCGTATCCTCATTGTTTCCTATTCTGAACTAACCTACACATTTCCCTGAAATTTGCACAGTCCGCATCTATCACTATCTGATCTCGGTCTTCATCTACCTCCTTTTCCCTATCTCTGCTTGTAATATGTCCCGTACTATTCCCCAAAAATGCCTTAAAACGTATTCTACCCTTCTATTTCTCTTATTTTTTTTCTACAGACATTTTTATTCCCCTACTATTTCTATAACCTATTTGCTATTAACTTTGTCCGTCTATGCTATCATTCTCATACATCTGAAGCAGAACATTCCAAAAGGCAGCTGCCGTTTTTCTGTCTGCTTTTCCTACTGCCCGTATTTCATAAGCATACTGTGCTGTACTCCACACATATGCTTTCAACAATTTTCTTCTTGTTTCTATGTTTGTTGTTTTTGATCATGAGCGCTGTTCTCTCTTGTTAGATGCAGTTCGGTACCCTTCTATTGTTTTACAATTATGTACCCTATTTCTCCGCCTTTTAATGGTTGTGAAGGAGAGGCGGCTCCGTGGCGTAGTTGATATGTATGTGACTACTACGCCCAAGGTCCCGGGTTCGAAAGGCGAGCATTTTTCACAAAAATACACCCTCGTTCGGATGAGAAATAAAATGAAGGTCCCGTGTGTGAGTGTTGTCACGCACGTTAAAGATCCCTATCTTGCTTGGAACAGCAAGGGTTCCGCAAAATTCCAAATTTACAAGGTAAAACAAATTCACTTCCTCACCAATGTAGTATCTTTCTGGTGGAGCATTGGAAAATCACATGTAAGGTTGTGAAGGGGGGTAAGCAGTCTATGGCTGCCAAGTTCCCCCAGCACTTGAACATTTGCCAATTTAAAATTTTTTCCAATATATCTTTTCGCAGAGTCGACATTAGTTGCAGATATTTCACACCCAACCCTTGTAGTTGTTTATAATAATCATCAGATCTGTCTGCGCTTATTTTTTCGTCATTAGGTTTTCCGTATCAAAACTGGTTGAAAATGTGCCACTTATTTATATTTAGAGTTAACCTATACAGTTCCCTGAAATTCCCACACAGCCTATATACAGCTCGGATCCCCTTCTATTGTTTTTTAATTATATACCCTATTTCACCGATATTCAGTGGTATGTAAAGGGGGTGGGAATCCCGACACGGTCCGCTTGAAAAATGTTAGGCGAGCATTTTTCATAAAAATACGTCCTCGTTCGGATGAGAGGTAAAATGGAGGTCCCGCATGTGAGTGTTGTCACGCACGCTTGGAACAGCAAAGGTTGGGCAAAGTTCAAAATTTTTCAGATAAAAAAACTCGCTTTCTGGCCAATGTAGTACCTTCGGGTGGAGCATTGGAAAATCACATGTAAGATATGCGAAGGGGGTTAAACAGCCTGTGGCTGCCAAGATCCCCCAACACTTAGGCATTTGCCGAATTAGTAGTTTTCCAGTAAATCCTTTCACACAATTAACATTATTCGAAAATATTGGACAACCAATACCTGTAGTTTTTTATAATAATAATCATGTTTAAGTACAGTTATTTTTTTCATCATTAGTTTATCCATCTTGGGACTGGTTGTTACATGGCAAAAATTGGCATTGCACACTTTTTAATTTGCGAGTGAATTCGGGCCAATATTTTTAAAAAATAGACTTGTGCATTTCCGTAACTTTGGACAGTTGCGTCGGCGCAAGAGAATGCGCAGACGTGGAGTGAGCAAGGAAGTGCGCGTTTTCCGACACGACGGGGTTTAGTCAACGAGACGTCGAACAGTGAGGTTTATCTGTCACGTGCCTTTGTCTTTTCTCTTTTAGGTAATGTAGGTTTCCCTTTATCTCTTTTTTCTTGTCCGCTTCTCCTAGGGTCCACCCTTCACAACCGTACAGTACTGTGCTCCACACATATGTTTTAAGCAATCCTTTCCTTGTTTCTATGTTTGTTGTAAAAATTATTTATCAATGTATAAATATGACTCACAACGTGAACTTAGTGGGATTGATTTCAAATTTAATACTATAATTTGGGAGAAAATAATTTGACAGAGGTTATCAAAAGGTCAAATTGCACCATTTCGTAAATATACAACACAATTTTAGGAAAAGCTCGAATTATGTGAATCCCCATTTTTATAGTAACATGAGTTACGTATCTCCTATACGTATTTAAAATTAAATGTTATAATTATGTCTTAGATATAGAATGGATACATTGAATATAAGAATGAAATTTAATAAGTGTCAACGATGTTCATACTAGGAATAGAATAAGAGATATTTACTTTGTAACACAGGTGGAAGTTGATACAATAAAAGAACAATGAACTGCTGCCAAACAGACTTATTTATAATTACCTAGAAATAAAGACAAGGAATGATTGTCAAGAAACAGCATAAAAGCAATACTGCAGTTTCCCACAGAATGATGTTAAATCACAGGTTTCATGTTAAACATAAGAAGCTCATCTATTCAGCCAGTCTTCGAACTTCGTAATTTTAACATTGTAAGGTGTTGAAGCTACTCATTCTTAATTATTAATTATTGATTAATTTAAATAATAACTTGTAATATTTTCAATTGCATTCACTTTGCGTTTAAAGTCCATTATAAATTAAACAAGTCATTTTTGTAATTAACAATATAAAATTTGGAAATAAAGTTTTTAAAAAGAAGCTTCCGAGGACTTAAAATTTATCTCGTGCCTACTAAAAACACTCAGTATATTAAATTATAAAGGCATAAATCCATAATTGAGAAAGTTTCGTTCTTATTACGTATCTAAATTGTGTTTTTAGATAAGCATAATGATATTCCGCGAGTAGAAAGATCTTTTTGAAAGAGTTCCTCATCCATAAAGTTTGCTATCAAAGTACTCAACTGCATAAATGCATAATTATTGTGAAAGATTTCGTTTAATACTCTATAAAGAATTTGATGTTATAGTATAAAAGTGTATTCAAATTGCGGGAAGTCGCGTGTATAATAATGCTAAACATACGGTCGTATTTTGACGAAAGCGCGTATATAATATTCCAACGAAAAGTGTATTTTGATTGAAAAATAAGAACGTATTCCTTAAACTTCGAGAAAATTCCATTAATAGTAAATGTAAATTTCAAGAAGAAAGTTAAAGGGAACTCTTACTGACTTGATACATTAAATCGACCCATTAAATAAAAACTCTGACAGATCGTAATGACGACTGTCAGATAGTAAAATAAGTCTATTAAAATATTATTATTATTTTTGTGGTGACATTTCACTAATAAGGATAATAATATAATTTGAATTAAATGGTTTTTTTCTTGAAAATTAGAATATTAAAGAAAGGCAAGAATACGTTTTTTATGTAAAAAGGGTTGCGCGTTCAAATTTCGAAGTCGGCTGTACGCTAGATGTAGAGGGTAAAAATTTATGGACAATTATTCACAAAAAAAGGTTGTAAGTAGCGCCCTCAATGACCAAAGTCAAAAATATATCGTATTGTTTTTCTCTGTGCCCTAAAATATAAATATGCTAACTTTTAAGTTAATGACTCAAAAGTTCTCCAGTAATATAAAAAGAAATTGAAATAAAATTATAACCTTGAGAACCCTGTACTTCTTATACCATCGATGTTCGGATAAGAAATTTTTGGCTTAATAGTCATTATTTGATGCATAGTATTTCCAGTTAACCATTATTGCATTGCTAATAAAACACCCAGTATAAACAATTGAAATCAAATACAAGAGATCAGTTGTTCAATATTTATTTTAAACGTTACGATGCCATCAAACTAACATATCACGTAGTAAAGCTTTAATAGAGAAATTTTATAGTGATGGAAAAGTATTTAAATGTAAGATTTTGAAGTACATTTCAAAAATGGAAAATAAATAAACAACAATGAATTACTGCAAGATAAAGTCTTAATTTGAATGAAAGCATATATGAAAGTAAAACGGATCAAATGGTAAATTGATCATAAAATTTTAATCGATTTAGACGATCTTGGTATATGGATTTCGAATGAAATTTTGTAATATTTAATGGTATTTAATGAAAATTTTTAGCGATATGAAAAAAAACGACCAGCATACTTTACAGGCTAAAATAAAAATCTCATTGCTTTTACTAAATTTAAACAAAATCATTTATATTAGTTATTGAAATTGACTTACGTTAGATTTTTGTGCAAATTTTTGTGTGAGAGTTGTATAAGTTGATAATTTGATTTGAAGATTGTTGGCCTCTATTAGGTTTTGACATAATATTAAAAAACTTATTAAACATAAGTGATCAGTTACGTTTTAATCCCATTTTAAGGAGAGGTTGTTAAAATTATCCGACTTATTTTAAAAATAAATTGTATAGAATCAGATTTAAAAAAAGAAAACGATTTTTGAATGGAAATCCTGATTAGAAAAAAGAGACTTTTGGCTCTATTTTAGTGTAAGCGAGTGATTATCTAGGCGTTAGAATTTTTTATGTTAGATTCAATATTTTTTTGTAAGGCAAAGCTGTTGTAGCGATATTGGATACTATCTTTAAAGTTTGTGTTGAAAGAAAATTGTTTTTCCTAAATGTAAAATATTGTTTGTTAGAAAAAAAAGATGTTGTGTATGTAGTACTTGTTGTTATTGAAAAACTTTGTTAAAAATATTTTGTGTCATTATAAGTTTGGTTTTTGATTCTAGTGGCTCTATTTTAAATTGAGGTGACAAAATAATTAGCGCAACACTTTTACTAGAATCATCTTCAGCTACAGATCACAGCAACGTTTATTGACAACAAATCTCCGGCATCTTCAGTCCTCAGCAATATATATATATATATATATATATATATATATATATATATATTGCTGTGAATCTACTCATTATCTGCAGGTACTGGCCCTTTAAAAAAAAACATTCGAACCCCACAGTTTGGGCGTCAAGAATGCTGTGTTTCCTTTAAAATCCGTGAACTACGCTTTTCGCCTCGGCTGCTCACCTAATGTTATAAACCTCCTCATTCATAAAAAAACAACACATTCCTACCAAAACATCAACGTTAACTCTATTTACATCAATATTCAGAATACATAAAATTTCAAAATTAAAATTCAGCATAAAATTCAGTTTTAAAAGAATTTCAGGATTAATTTTATTATCATTTTACTGTGCATCCAAAATTAAAGTCCTTGTTGGATGCCTACTAATTAATATAACAATATAAGCAGACCGGAGTCTGAGTATAAAGGAGCATCTACCACCCTTTACGTTAATTAACCAGGTTTGTCTAATTGAGCTCAAAGACATACCCAAAGTTTCATCATATTCCCGAACATCAAAACAAAATACCCTTTTACTTAAACAAGCAAATTTCATCTTAAAATTAAACTTTTATGGTTAGAACAATTTCACTAATGTCCATTTAAAGTAAATCAATTATAAAGTCATTCAATACACACAAAAATGTCAAACAAAATAGTATAATTTACCTGAAGGTTACTGTCCTCGTAGCTTCAAAGTATCGTTTCTTTAGTTAATCACACCATTCACCAGGATTATATTTACGGCTTCTGATTCTCTACGCTTTTAAATTTTCTCCATCACCATCCATTCAAAGTCGTTTCTGGGCCTTTCCGGAACTCATCTGTGTTTATCTGACCCTTGTTTCATGGATCCAGACACGTATTTGAACCATTTAATTATTAACACCCCGAAAAATAGCAAAGAATTCATGCTTCTGTCACCAATATACGCCAAAACTGCCTACTTTTGTGTATACATTCGTCGTTGTAAATTTTGCTGATTGGTACAGTGAAACTAACTTTTATTACCTTGTATCTAAGTGCACTGAAGTACATTCATGTTAGCACGTAAATAACAAGCTATTTTGAATCACTAAAATATACTAGCAAACTTTAAATTATTTAATCAAACTAAAATGCACGGTTTACCATCTTTAATCAAGTCGCGTATGTACGAGCTTTTAACGCATCGAATCGTCAAAAGTCTAAGAGTCTAAGAGAGCTTGTTTATATTCATCTCGGTATATATAGCAAAAAGCCTGTCTGTCGGTCGAGTCTCTAAAACGGCCAGTTTCTAGAATTTCTCATGCTCTGTTCCCAGTCTGTTGCTCGCACGTCGATTTTTACGAATTTTCACTTGCCCCATTTAAATCTCAGAAAATTTCCACACGGCACGCAAGCATGTCCGAGAAAAACTAATTGATTTTGTACAGAAATTGTTGTTCTACCTCTGATATTTGCATCCTATTTTTAACCAATTGTGACCCCCGTGACGTTGCTTAAATCCCGCCTTTTACAATATGTGTCTTTGCTTGACGCATTTTCTCTTTCCTTCTCTACCGTGTTCTTATTGGTGCAACTTGATATTCTTTATTATCGATTATTTTAGTCCACATGGAGTGTGAAATAACCAGCTTTAGCAATTCTCGTAACTATTATGCGACGTTTTCCCCAAGATTCTTTGAAACATTAATTATCTGCAAAATTTACGCCGAATGTGTTATTTAAACTACGCAGGTGTTCAACATAATATTAATTCTCAGAGCTTTAATCCGTGGTATTTTAATCTTGGGTTTTTACAAGTTTCTATAGGTATTATATGTTATTAACGGTTTAATTAACTCCAATTAAAATTGATTTCTATCCTTTTCATTTTTAGCGAATACAACTTAAATATTAATTATTATAGGTACACTTTGTTTTACTACCGGTTACTTAAATAGAGTTAATTAATATAAACTTTGCACGTAATTTCTCTTTGTTTAGGAATAATTACATTACACGCAGAGCTTTTCACTACTGCTTCGTCTTATAAATAATTTAAATTTCTTATTTTACTGAAACAACCGAGTTTATTTATGCTTCATGGTTTTAATAACGCGTATTATTTAATGAAATTCCTTATACACGGTGATTAAAATTATTTGATGTGATTATTTAATTTTCTACCCTGGTCTAAATATGAGTAATATATATATATATATATATATATATATATATATATATATATATATATAGTGTAATAGGTATTATGTTTTTAATCATAGGTGTTCTGAATATTAAAATAAACTGGAAATTCTATGATGAGATACACCGATTCCAGAAAATAATAATTATAAAAAACAAAAAATTTTAAATACTTAAATGTCTACTTACTGTGAAGGTTTTGGAAAGAATTACAACTGTCACCTCTGTAATACACAACATTGTCAGCTGAATTTTCAATCATATTTTGATTAATCAATGATAGATTTTTGAATTTTGAACTAGCAAACACACTTATTTACATGTGTATCGATCAAGCAAACTTTTAGATATTTTTAATATTACGGTACTCTGTTTTATTATAGAATTGACGACGTTTCCACTATTCAGTATTGTTTACACTAGGATTACAAAACTTGAATACTTAATCTGGAGCATATTAATCTGTTATCAGTTAGGCAGACTATACATTAAAATAATTTAGCCTCGTGCTTAATTATTGACAATTTCAATCGTAAATAACAAATTGAAGTAATTTAAAAGTGCATCGGATTCCTTTTGAATAATCTAAAATAACAACATGTTAAAAATAAATTTCTGAGTTTTTCAAATTTTAAAATTTAGACTTATCATTTATTAAATAATGCGTTCTTTAAATAAGTGCATCAACGTAGTGCATTGAACTCTAAAATCGACATTTGTTTGTATTAAAAATTAAGAAGATTTACAAAGTCCAACTTTACTCACTCACACAAAATTAATTATAAATTGTATTGTGGGGCTTCGTACAACATTCTTTACTATAAATTCTATCAAATTTATGATGACCTGAATTATATCACACACGTATATATAGCTTCGTACCACAAAGATAACATTTATTGACAAGTTAAAACTACGAACTAACTTTACATTAAAGGCATTATGCACAAAGAAAACATTTACAAAAGCTTTTGTGCGTAGTTATTGCAAATATCTTTTAACATTGAAAGCCCTTTAGTTTGTAAAGTGCTGGATGTGGTTCCGTGTTGAAGAATTGAATGTTGCGGATTCATGACGAAGACTTGGATCTGGTGTTGTGTATGGATGTTGCTTATCGTTAAACTGAATACAGTGCGGCACCTAGCGGCGGTGACTGCAATAAGATTTCCATGATTCGGTACACTGCGGTTAGCAGGAGAAGATGCTGCCACACGAGCGACATCTTTGGTTGGTAGAAATTGAAACAAGCTGATGGCTTAATGTCACCAATTCTGGCATACATGTTGGCGTCATAAGCGTTAGGAGGTAGCTCTTATATTTTCGAAGGTGGATGGCTCCAAGCTGTTTTATAGCGAGCTTCTGCGTCCGTAGTGTGGTTATGAGAGTTTACTTTATTTTATCCCGTTAGATTTGGTGATCACAACAAGATAGTCTAAAGGAAAATCCTTAGTGCACGAAGGACTTGGCGATTTCCGTCTTACATTATCCTTAAGTTCTCTTCAAGAACTTTGGTGACTACTCAAAAAGAGAGCAATTAAGAAGTAATTTGCTCTAGCGTTTGCAACTCCTTTTATATCTTGGGGTTTGTTTGTATTTTATGTTCGAACGATTCCATTATATACTTCGAAGGGTGTGGAACGAGTCCATTATTGTTTGAGGGCTGGTTTAAGCGAGCATGTTATTTATTTGCATGCCGCATGCTTATTGAGCAGCTAGTTAGGAGTATGGTGGATTGCATCTCCTGGTATGCGTGTGACTATTACGTCCCAAGATCCCGAGTTCGAATCCCAACACGGTCCGCTTGAAAAATGTTAGGCGAGCATTTTTCAAAAACGTCCTCGTTCGGATGAGAGGTAAAACGGAGCTACCGTGTGTGAGTGTTGTCATGCGCGTTAAAGATACCTATCTTGCTTGGAACAGCAAGGATTTGGCAAAACTCAAAATTTTTCAGGTAGAAAACTCGCTTTCTGGCCAATGTAGTACCTTCGAGTGGAGCATTGGAAAATCACATGTAGGACTCCATACTCCTACAACAGGAAGGTGATTCGTCTCTATTTAATTTAGAGCGTAAGCCTAAATGCAAAGACAGAAATAATATTTGGAACAGGAATGTGCAACTTAGTCAGAACTGCAGGACTGGGGGCGGTGTACTTTATGCTGACTCGAATCTGTAATTTTCAAAATTGGCGAAGTATTATACCGGCTCCCAATAGTATTTCAAAATTAAAGAAAAAGTACAAGCGACCTATTTTTCAAGAAAAAATTCCAAAAGTCAGTAAAAGCAGATTACCGCGGAGCATATATGTGTTGGTGATCGCCTCCGCTTTGTTCCTACTCACATGACAGTAAAAACAATACCGACGGCTACGCACAACTCCAAAACACATTAAACACTTGATGCAAAATGAGCAAAATATGTTGCTCAATAGTATATCATTGCTAACAATAACTTAACATCTATATGTAATATCACCAATTGTCACAGCAAATTAAAAACAAACGGATTTAATATTTACCTAATACTGTAGTGATTCGTAGTATTTTTTAAGTCGATTCTCATTTGTTGATAATTATTGGAAATATTAAAGTGTACATTTCGATACTCGAAGGTATTTTTGAACAGTATGGTAACCACTTCCAGGTTTCCAAACACACTGTATAACGTCAAAATTGATCATTATAGGTACGCAGGGAATGTAGGGGTGACCGATCTCATTTACAAGCTCTAAAACTGCGTCTTGAGACTTTGCTTCAGCATTTCAAAATGGAAGGTCGAAAAGCTTCACTTGACGGTTTTATTAAAAGTAATGTTTTTAATTATATTCTATTTTTAAATTATCTGATTGCATTGAAGCTTCAGTAATTATTGTATGTTATTGCGTTGTGTTTTAGGATAGTAATTGAATTAATGATCGAGTTGTCATGTATACTTACTGTTTGTAATTTGTAATGCCACTTGATTTGTTTAATTTTTAAATGCACGTTTATAGCTGATGCAATCATAATGAATAATTCTTACGTTGGCTTACTAGATTGAATATATTTTGTTAACATGCATTTATATAAAGATTTAGAGCCTGAATCTGGGCTTGCATTTATGCTGTAGGATTTGGTATGTATTTGTTACTAACATATTTTATAAGTTGTTTTCAATATTGTAATAATTTGTGATGATTATGGAATTGGTTTAGCTCAGTTTTTAGTTGTGCGTTTATAACTGCATAATACATGTCCCGATTTTAAAACCTAACCTTAAGTTAATTTGATGTGATCTGACGTATTCTAACCTGTGATTCTATCGGTAACTAATATTGAGATTTATTTATACTAGTTATGATGTGATTATAGCGAACCTCTGCTATGACTCCGTTAAATAGCGCGTTTTAATTATGACTATGTAGGAAATGGTCGATTTAATTTGTGCCCTTTGTTTGTTACTATCATAGCATACGTTCATGTTTAACTCAATGTTTATTTATAAATATGTGTTTTGTCAATGTACTTGTGTTTGTGTTTATGCAACGATAGAATGTAGGTTAGCCATTGTGAACTATATTGTCAAACGAGCTAGAAACCGATAATGGTTTGTATGATAAACGTGTATGTTTGAGTCTTTGTTGAATTTACCAATATTTTGTCCGTGCGGGATTGAGCATTGGTAGTCAAAGTTCTTATCTACCCGATGTTCGACTTCTTTTCAACTTTAGCCAAGTAGTAATGGTCCAGCCGTCCTTGATATCCTCTGGAAAAGATTAGATACACTACACTAATATTTATTCAGTTTCATATGTAGAATGTTTGAGTAACAGTTGATATCCGGTAATATTAAAAGTGACCAGAGTGCTTGTTCGCCGCCCTATCCTTGGAAAGGTGTATTTGTGCAGTTAAAAGTGCAGGGTTGTTGACGTTTTATCTACCGATACTCTTTCCTCAACGCCAATCCAGGCAGTCCGGCACTGTTTGCTCTTGTAATTCATTTATATTTGCTAGTAACCTAATTTTGAGGTTATCGTTTAATAATTAAAGTAGGGATGCTAACTATTGTAGTTTCATTTCAAACCATCCCGTCTTAACGCCATTTCAGTGTGTATATTTGGGTTATGTTTCGGTCACACAACGTAGGTGTCACTTGCCACAGACACTAGACGACTCGATCACGCGATCAGATATTGTCAAGAGAGGGCGTTCATTCGTCCGCAGGTAGGTTAGAGTACAGATTTGTTGCCTCGACCAGGAACGTTACATTACAATACATAGTTTCGATTTTTAAAGTGCTTATTTTTCCAAAACATGTATTAACAAATTTCCAAATCTATCTCTTTGTGAAAGGACAAATGTTTTCCACAACATAAACTTGTCTACATATTCTTCGATAGAAGGCAAACCCATTACTGCAAAACGCCGTAAAAATTGCTTTAATATGGACCAGTGACCTTCTACATGATTTGTACATACAGAGGTTACTGAAACCCGAAAGAACGAGAATGGTTTACTGTTTTGTGTGTGTAGGGTGTCTGTCGCCCCTTCAAGGGTACCTATATATCATTATACCCCCGCCAATGTTTTTTTTCAAATTTCACTTCCAGTAATTACACGATCTTATACTTCTTATATTAACACATCTGTCGAACGGATAGGTATAAAATCGCACGTGCCCTCTCTTCTGGGTCATGTCGTATATATCTATTATCCATTTTTGGTCTACTGGTCGCCTGCGATGATATTTACGCTTAGTATACACACTTGTTTATTTTGACACAGTGGCCAACACCCCCTAGTTCAAGTAATTGCGGTTGTTGCAGCTACTTCCATGAGTAGAAGAATTGTATGGATCTGGGACAGTGCCACCATCACAGCGCCCCACAAATCTTCAGAAGGAAGTAGAGGCTATACAAAGAGGAACATTTTCGTGTACTTCGGGTCCGCACGGTTCCTATCTAACCTAGGTTAGCTCTATTGTTTTCTAAATCTTTTTATACTCCACCTCTAAAAATTGGTAATTCTTCCCTAAAATTTTCGAGACACTTATCAGCGCCTGTCGATTCCGCAAAACTTGTATTTTCTCAACTTTTTAATTTTTTACCCAAAGACTAATCCTTGTCGAGTGACAACCCCTAAATATGAATTTTCTTAACTTATTTATTTATAAACATTTTCTTAGCGTGTGAAGTACTCAATACGCCAAAATTCTCTTGGAAGCTCCAATCCGGCATTACTTTTAATCTAGGACCAATCTCTAATACTTGTATGCCCTAAGCGTCTAAATTTTATTTATAAGCATTTTCTAGCGCGTAAAACATTTGATGGGCTCAAATTTTTTTAGAAATCCCAATCCAACATTGGTTATATGCTAGGATTAATCTTTAACAGATTTACAACCCCATAGACGCCTATTTTTGTACATATAAACATTTTTTAGCGTTTAAAGCATGGAATAAATTTAAATTTTTTTAGAAGTCCAAATCAGTAATTAATTTAACCTGGAACCAACCCATGGCCAAGACGAAAGAATTTATAAAAATGGCACACCTCCACACAACATCATAGAGGTAATAAATGGACATTGTTATTCTTTCAACTACCATGTTTCAACCACATTTCAAGGTCATTGTTTATGTATACCTCTCTTCGACTGTTGTAGCAACCCCATAATTAATGAACAACTTCTAATTTTAATTTAGATAGTACAAAAAACATAATATACTAAATACATTTCTACACACAGCGTTTGTTGCATATATTGGTTTTTTTAGCGATCAGAGCTAGATCTTTGATGTTAATATATTCTGAAATGGCTGAGAAGAGTGTTGCGGGTTTTGCGAAAAACGTGCCTCCAGATTTAACATTAAACTTCTGTGTAATTAGTACGCTACCTTTATTTGATCCCTCTTCTACAACTTCTATGTAATTAATCGGCAAACAGTTAAAACTGAATGTGGATATAGCGTAATTTATGTTCTTATATCTGTTCTTGATATTGACTGGTTGTTCAAACTGTAATCCAACCAGTTTCTTTGTATTACTGTTTTCCAAATAAATGTTGTTACGTGTTAAGTAAATTAACCCGTAACACGCATACTTCAGTTATTGGATAACCAGTTTCCATTTCTTGCACTCGTTAAATTTACAGTATTTCGTATAAAAGAAACAGTAATTCCCCTTATTTCTTGGCTCTAGCCTTTAATGGGTTATAATGTAGTACTTAAATTGTAGGTTTAGATTGATGTAATATGTATAAATATGTTAAGATACACTCAGCTTTACATTACTTTCGCGAGATTTTTATCGTTCTCGGGGAAATGATGTGAAACTTTTATTGGACCTAGAACTAATTCTGCGGGAAATAACGTGAATACTTTTATACCGGGGCTAAACTAGAGCGGTTGTACTTTGGCCAGAGTGTAGTTTAGTGCGTGTTTTTTTATGTAGTGACCTAATTATCGTCCCGACCTGCCTTTATCTTATCCTTTTAGGAAACTACTGCAACTGACGAAAATCTAATAAAACCCGGAGCACGGTTCCCTGAAAACTCGACGAAATTGTAAATATAAACCTGTTAATAACCTTAGTATAGAAATTTGTATGTTTAATTCATAAAATTTATTGTTCAATGATTAAGAGGTATTTAACCTGTAGTAATTGACGCCCGAACAGGGACTATAATAATGTGCGCCTACATTTGAGGCGTTCTAACTTTCAGCTGTAGGGTAAAACGTAATAATTGGCGCCTTAACTTATAGGTAGGTTTTCTATGACTTAGTATTGTTTATTAATTAACAAATATTTTTAAAATTGCTCAAGCTTTACGTACCACAAAACATGCAAAGCCATTCAGTTTTCACCTTCATTCCTAGTTCTTGGAAAATATACCCATATCAATGGTAGTTATTATGGTTCTGTTCCTGATGATATTAATGTACTTGAAATTGACGAAAAAATTTGTTGGGATCAAGATCAACAAACGCTACCTACCATTTTTGCCAGTGTTAGGAAAAAAAAAGTTAAAAGCTTATGAGAGAAGCAAAGACCACTATAATTTGAAAAACAAGATATTTCTTTTGCTTTGGGGAAGACGTTTGGAAAAAGAAACATGTTTTATCCGATGCAGCAAAAAAATTTCTGCTAAATTAGTTCTGGAATTTGTCTTATACACACGTCTCTTTCCTAACAAAAAAAAATGAACACTTATCTTTTAATTCCTCAGTGCAATCCACAATGTCGCCCATTTTAACTGGCCTAATATTATCGCTTTAAAAGGCGATAGAGCGATAATATTATACTAGTTAAAACGAGAGACATTTAAGACGTTGTATGGTGGTGACAAGAAGGATACAGATGACTGCGTGGATGATGAAGAGAGCATTAATGTATTGGTCGAACACGTAGATAATAGTATAAAGTTCGAATGCAGTGTAGATAAAGGATGGAAGGCAGTGAGGACGACAAAGCGGCGGTGTAGATGGAATAACAAGGAAAATGCCTAAGTCTGGATTGGGGGATGCTCATTGAATGTTTGTGCTAACTGATAGCGTTGTGTATAGAACAAGCGAAAGTGCCTAAAGAATGGAAGAGAACGATGATTATTTTTTTGCACAAAGTATGCACTAGTATGAATGCAAAAAATATCGTAGGATTAGTCTGTTGAGTTTACCCAGTAAAGTGTATGGAAAAATTGTGATCGAAAGAGTTCGCAAAAGATCGCAGAGCAAGATATGGGACGTTCAATGGGATTTTATGCCTAGAAAAGGATGTATGGATCAGCTGTGCACAATGCAACAAATTGTCGAAAAGTGTATGCATGTCAGAAAAAAATGTATGCAGCATTTGTAGATCTGAAAAAGACGTATGACTGTTAACAGAAGTGAATTATGGAAGACGCTGCGTGAATGCGGTGTAAACAACTACTTGATAAAATCTATCAGAACGATGTACGAAGGCACTACAGCACGTGTACGTATGAATTGTACCATGGGACAATACTTTGACATTGTTGAAGGTGTAAGACAGGGCAGTATGATGCCTTTATGCCTATTCAATGTATTTATGGATACGGGAGCTACGTTTTTGGCCTTGAGAGCTATCTTTTAAAACTTCTTCCAATTCTTCGTAACAACATATATTTACATATATATATATATATATATATATATATATATATATATATATATATATATATACTAACATTGTGATTTTCTAGGAATTTACTAACCCCTTCGAAATAATTTTTTTTTTGTTTCTAAACTACTCCGCATTATATTGTATGAAACGTTACAATATTAAAATATTCACTTGTTAAAAAAAAAGGAATGTGAAAGTTGTTTTCTGTACATATACACTATATATTCTAGAACATCGGTTTCTTTTAATACAACTTCTATTGCAATGTAATCGATTTTAACAAAACTTTATATAATGTATAAATTAGTATTAAAAAGTGTTTAGCACAGGTAGTGAGTTAAAGCGTTGATTGAAGTAATATCTTAATTATGATCCCTCTACTTAGGACGGTAGTCTTTCTATCCTGCAATACTATAAAACTGTGACAAATAATCTCTAGTTAATAACGTTGCCGCTAGGGAAAGGGAGGGTGAATTTTCTATTGTGTCTTATGGCGTATTAGTATTAAAATTGCATTTTTATAAAATTGTAAGGTTTAATTAGACTAAGATCATCATATTTGGTACTTTATAGCTGTGATAATCAATTGTGTGTAAAACTTGCGGCCTATAACTTATCTATAGATATAAAATATTAACTGTTGTTTTGTCTCTGGGTGCAAATCTACAAATTCGGATATAAATCATCCAAACACATAAGGAGAAGTATTTATTCTGCTCCCAAGGTATTTTTGGTGTTTAGTGATACTATTGAGTTTCTAAATACATGTCTTTGTAGGATGTGGAAACATTAGAAAAGTGGAGACAAGCTATTCCTCGAAGTGACAAGGTTCTTTCTTATTTGTGTATATATTAACGTATAATGAAATTTATTTTTATTTGCATTGGATGGTAAGAATTATAATTTAAGTATCTACCTGAGCATATGTTTCTAATACGATTCTTGTTATAATAATACATTTTTATTTCTAATTAAAAGTGTGTATAAAAAAAAGCTAAATATACTGTTGTTTTATTTTGTTTAATATAATTCTTTTTTGCTTCAATAAACTCACTATTTTATCCCCAAAAGGATGGTCAAATTTTTGTGTGCTTAATGATACATGTACTTTATCCTTCTGGACCATCAAAGATTCTAAAAGTTAAAATTTATAATTTTTATAATATAAGACTTAACTACATAAATTAACAATAACTTTAAATTGATCTCCTGAAAACTAGTGTTACCAGAGATAAAACATTCTTTCTCCGTATGAACGACATCCCCTATTGTTTTATAGCCGCTTATATTTGTATCATAAAATGCTTTAAAAGTGTTTTGAATAAATATTATTTATGTATGGTTACATTGCCCAGCATGCTATTTTGATTCCTTAATAATTTGAAATTCTTATAGGAATACGGAAGTATTAAATTGGTAATTGTTAAGAATTTGTGTATATATCAACCTCCAATGACTCGAATTTTGAATAAAATTCGAATTTATAATTATTTCTGCGAAAAATAACGAATGCTCCATAAGGCTGCATGTAAAAATCGAGATTAATGTCCTAAGTAGAGAGGTCCATAACCTTAATCAATGGTTATAGCTAATACAAGGCAAATCAAGTCTAGAAGTATTCTATAAGCAGGCATTGATTAAATAATTCCTTTAATTAATGACGCAGTGACTGCATTTAAAAAACTGGTAACAATAATATCTTTTACTAGCGATATCTATCGGCTCGGGATTCAAATAAAACACAACTCTTTTGAGGGTTCCGTAGGCTTTCAATGTAGGGGGTTATTAACCTAACAAAGGTTTGTCTGTGGTAGTAATCTGTGTTGTTTATATAACCAAGAATAAGGTTTTTCTGCTTTTTTTTATTTTAGAATATCCAAACAAACATCATTTTTTGTTAACCCTTATTTAAGTAAGTATTTTTGGACAATTTATATAACTATTTCAAAAAGGAAGGTGCTGTGCTGTCCATAATGTCCAAATGGAATACATCTAAACCTTTAAGAATGTGGATTGATGGAAATTGTTTTAATATCAAGCCATATGATAAAGTAAAAAAAAAATTAGCTGAACGAGCTGCAACTACTGCAAAGGATCATGGTAAATACTCTTTGATTTCATATGCGTAATGTAGCAAACAAGACCAAATATTAGCCCCCATACATTCACGGTTTATCCGTAGAGATGAAGTACGTACAGATTTGATTTGACAAATTTGGTTCGGACGTACTAAATCTTTCAATGTCCACTAACTGTAATAACAAGTACGCGCATCAAATGTTCATACTTGATTCCAGGTATCAATCTCGCCCGTTAGTGGAAAAAATCTTTCATTTCAGGCGGATTTGATGTGGCACGTGGTATTTTAGGTGAGCTAAGAGATCTGGCTGACAAATCCGTCGTTTAAATATTGCTTGTGCAAGCATTTTCGTTGTGGTTGCAGAACGTTTGCGAAAAAAACGATTGAGAATAAAATGGACTAAAAATTGGCTATTACGACGAAATGATTTTAATCACATGTTACTCTTGAGAGAGCTGCGAGCAACTGATCCAAATGATTATCGAAATTATTTATAAATGGACGAGAAAACTTTTAACCATCTACTAAATCTCATTAGCCCATATTTGAGGAAGCAAGATACGGTGATGCCACAAGCAATTCCTCCTGAAAAACGCCTAATTGCCATTCTTCGATTTTCAGCTACTGGCAGATCGTACGAAAACTTGAAATTCTTTACATGAATTTCAGTGAGCCGTGTTAAGTGATATATAATGTATTGAAAAAAAATTTTATGCCGGAAAGAAATTAGTTTTAATTATCAAAAACATGAAAAAAATTCGAAGTACATTTTCAAAGTGAATCGGACGGGTACAGTTTTACAATGTAAAAGTCTGTCAAATCTTTAGGACTGCTTCCAGCAGAAGATGCAGATCTTGAGTGATCAGAATGATTAACGGTAGGCATTGTTTCCTTGACTCCTGTTTTCCATGTCAACTCATTGAACGATCCTTGTGTTATTACTTGATTAATCAACGACTCTGATAAATAAGCTTGCTCTGGTGTCATCTTCTTTAGTTTGGCCGCAATATTTATAGCAATCACTATAAATTCATCAACCTCTTGTTGTAATAAAGCAGTGGAACAAACATTCATGAATTTCTTCAGTTGTATAGCATTGTCGTTTGCTTTTCGTTTTTGCAACCATTAATTAATATTTGTTAGACATTATACTTTTAACATTTAAGTAGATTTTGTGACAATTGAGTATTAATGATGATTTGCCATTTAGTTTTTTGAATTTCTATCTTTATTGACAATTGTTGGTTTGTTATTAACATATTTAATTGTTTTAAGGTATCTCTATTTTCAGTTATTTCTTTAAGTTTCTTTTTAATATCCAAATAATATTGCTGTTGTTTTGGTGTTTGATCTCCAAATATCCAAACATTTTGATTTGTTAATTTTGCTCTATTTCTTAAAATAGACATTGCTTCATCCTGAGAACCTGTTAAAACCTTAAGTGGCCGATTTTTATTTTCCGTGCGTTTACCCATTCTAAAGGTTTTAACTTTATCTAAATCAATATTAAAATTCCTAAGTAATTCACCAACAGTGGTTTTATCTTCTGTGTTTCTATCAGTGTATGAACTACCATTAGATTCTTGAACATTTAGTATTAAAATATTTCGTGATCTATTTTGTCTATCAATCATTTCTGATATTGTCTCTTCACAACTTATTGCACTGTTTGTTTTCAAGATTTTCATTCTTCTTCTGTAAATCTTCTATTTTTTGTTCAAGAATATTTAATTTATTTAAAAATTCCTGAATTCTAAATAAACCTTTCTCACATCCATCACATAGAAATATTAATTTTCGCTTACTAAGCTTCATACATCTAATGTCTGTCTTAGTTAATTGAGCACAGTCTTTACACAGGTGATTACTGCAGTATTCGCAATCAAATAAATAATCTTATTTTTCTGAACATTCATTACAGTTTTACATCTCAAACCTTAAATCTACTTCTGTAATCAGAAAAAGAAATTATTTAAAATGCAGTCCTGGTTTATTTATTTTAATTATCCACACAGCTGGTGAGATAACAAACAATAACCCTATTTGCAATTGTTGAGACTAAGTAAATGCCTTTGTTTTATTATACAAAATGCTTCAAAATTGTAATTTTTGGTTGTTTAAGAATTCAATACCCAGTTAATTGGATGTCCAATGTCACCACCTTATTGAAAATCAAATTCTGCTCTAAACTACCTTGAAAATTGTTATACATTTGTTTTATACACTGTGTAAAAATAATAAAATATAACAGAGCACTTTAAAAACATGTTCACTCTTCAAGCACCAACACTATAAAGGTGATCTCATGCCACTGTCAGTTGAAGCTATTATTTTAAACTAATTCAATGTTGACGATGACATTGTTACCGTCAACTCTTCCGAAGATGGGTCAGTAGATTAAATGTCACTTTTAATGTAAATATTTTGATTATTAAAATGTTGAGTTAGGTTAGTTTAAATTAACTTTTAATTATGAGATTGTTTAATTTTGAAAATGTAAGTAAAGGTATTACATTATACAAGTTGACAATATTGTTATTGTCGACTTGAAAACTAAGGACTCTACTTATGATTCTGAATAACATTTATTATGGAACCAACTCTGAAATTGCAAAAAAAGTGTTCCATAAAACTTCAGGTATCTACTTGATCACACCCCTGTGAAGTTGGCACGACATTCTTTAAATTTTAAAAAAACAATGATAATTCTAGTAGCACTTTTCATAGTTCTAGAGTTCCTGATAGAAAATAAAAGTTCCGCATTTTTAATACCAAGAAATATCAAATGAAAAATTGTCGTGCTAACTTCGCGAATCTAGCACGACAGTTACTCCTCTAACTTATAAGAAACTTATAAATATCACAACTTTTAGCAAGAGTTCCCGTTAGTTCTAATCGAGTTCCATCTTTCTATGTAATTAAAATAAAAATTACAGAAATAAAGTTATTTGCATAAACAACGTATATTGTACCCAGCACGAAACTCTGCGAAAAAGTGTCGTGTTGATCATATCTAGCGCATTTTACGATATATATCGACAGTTCTACATGAGTTCTAACAACTAGGATCACTTTTAGCCTGAGTTCCAGTGGCTAGCCATTTCTAAATAATTTTCGGTCTAGCACGACACTCGGAAAAATAGTGTCGTGCTGATCATTTCTAGCGCATTTTTTGATATATATCGACAGTTTTACATTAGTTCCAACAACTACGATCACTTTTTGCCTGAGTTCCAGTGGCTAACCATTTTTAAATACTTTTTAATTTTCGGTCTAGCACGAGACTCGGAAAAATAGTGTCGTGCTGATCATTTCTGTCATGTATTGTATACATGAACTGTAGTGTAGTCATCACTTATTCATAGAGGACTTGATGTTTTAATATATTGAAAGATGTCAATTTGACATATGTTTTAGTTATAATAATAATCAGTTATGAACAAGTTGTAAAAGTACACTTAATAAAGTATTTGGTCTATTTCAATAGTACGGCTGTTATTAATGTCTGTTAAATAGATATTGTTATAAAACGTAACTGTTATAAAACGTTAATGTAAAACGTAACATGGTGGCAGCGGTAAAAATCGTGTAAAAAAATTGCGGTTACGGTTTGAAAAAGTGTGAATGAAAAGACAAAGCTACACTTGCAATTTATTACAGCCTAGTTGAAATTAGTAGTAAATACTAAGTATTGGAAAATAGTCTTTTTTTTTTATTAAAAATGCATTATCAAAACCTGCATACAAAACAAATAGCAGCATGGCGGTCCAAAGCAAGACGCAGGAAAAAATGCGCTTTAAAGGTGACATCGCTAATAGCTGGAAGCTAGGGAAACAAAAACTTGAATTTTATTTGTTAGCAAGTGGGAAAACAGCAAAAGCAAATAATGTTAAAATTGCCATTTCATTTAATCTTCTGGGCGATGAAGGAATTCAAATATTTAATACGTTTGAATATACAGCTGAAGAAGACCAGTCTAAGTTAAGTGTTGTGTTATTAAAGTTTGATGCATATTCAAATCCAATTAAAAATTTGGTGTACGAACACTTTAAATTCTTTAAAAGAGACAAACTACCAGATGAAACGGTAGATCAGTTTATAACTGCATTACGACAACTGTCGTCTACTTGCGAATTTAATGAAAAAGATGTGTTGATAAGGGATCGAATTGTACTGGGCATAAGAGATGCACGAATCCAAGAGAAGTTATTACAAGTACAAAACTTGGAATATCATGAGGCGGTTCAAATCTGTCGTTCGTTGGAAAGCAGTGTAAATACTCAAAAGGAGATCATTCGGAAAACAGCTAGTATTAGTACAATAACACGTCATGAGAAACAAAATAAAGGCATAACTGGTTAATCTTCAGTTAGAAAGAACAATCCTGCTCAAGGTAGATTTGCGACGTCTACAAGCCAGGGAAATAAATACAAACATGGTAACAAATGCACAAGGTGTGGTTTAGTACATTCAGATGGTAAGTGCCCTGCTTTAAATCGATATTGTAGTAGATGTAAGCTGAAAGGTCACTACAGGAAATTTTGTAAAACTCTGAATGTTTATGACATTGAAAATTTAGATGTTTTCGACAGTAACGGGTCTGATTCAACCGATCATGTTGTCTGGACAATCACTGATGCAACTGTTAATTCAGTAGAGTGGTTAGAAACAATTAAAATAGGTCATGTAGCTGTAACGTTAAAAATAGATACAGGGAGTGAAGTTAATATATTAAATCTAAATGACTTTAAAAGTTTAGGTATTGACAACAGCGAGTTAGTCAAAACAACTCCTACACGATGTTCATATACAGGTCATAAAATTGTAATATTAGGTAAAATTAATTTACAATGTAGCTATAAGCAAATGCAGAAGAGTCTTTTATTTTATGTTGCGGATTCAACGTCTGCTTGTTCATTATTGGGACTTGGTGCTATTAGGGAATTGAAAATAATTAATAATCCTAATGTTAAGAAAAAGTCTATTGAAAATCCTGCAGGTGCTGTTGAAATAATAGCAGAAACTCCAAAATACATGCATAGTGGCGTCCAGGAAATTGTAGAAAAACATTCATCTGTGTTTTCGGGTATTGGTTGTGTGAACGGGAGCTATAAAATTATGTTAGCTGAAAATGCAATAACTCGCATTTCAGCTGCTAGGAAAATCCCCTTGGCCTTAAAACCAAAAGTAAAAAAAAAGCTTGCTGAAATGGTTACTGAAAATATTATAGTACTAATAAGCGAGCCTATAGATTGGGTGAATCCCATTGTTGTAGTTGCAAAGCCAAGTGGTGACATCAGAGTGTGTATGCACTAAACGTTTTTATAAAACGTGAAAATTTTCTAATACCCACTCAGGACGTGCTTTTTAGTCAATTGGCTGGTGCAAAATATTTCTCTTTACTGGATGCATCATCTGAATTCTTGCAAATTCCACTTGACGCAGACAGTTGTAAGCTTTGTACCATAGCAACCCCGTTTGGTAGATATAAATATCTTCGCTTTCCTTATGGAATTTCATCGGCTCCCGAGATATTCCAAAAATTTATCCATGAAACCCTAGACGGATTACAAGGAGTAATAGCCTATTTTGATGATATTCTCGTGTTTGGAAACACCGGTGATGAACATAATCGAAGATTGAACTTAGTTCTTGAGAGAATTGCAAGAAAAGGCTTGACATTAAATTTAGAAAAATCTAAGTTTGGGTTAACTCAATTAAAATTTCTAGGTCATGTGATCAACGAACAAGGCATATCTCCTGATGGGCAAAAAAATACAAGCTATTCAGAAGATTAACCCCCCTAGCAATAAAAAAGAACTACAGAGGTTTCTCCGAATGATTACATACCTAGCTAAATTTATTCCAAACCTCTCGACAGAAACTGGACCTCTTAGGAAATTACTAAGTTTTAAGAATACATGGCCATGGTCTGCCAATGAAGAAAAATGTTTTGATAAATTAAAACAATTAGTCACCACAACGCCAGTATTGTCATTTTTTAATCCTGAAAAAGATACAGTGGTTTCTGTTGATGCTAGTCCCTATGGATTGGGGGCGGTGATCAATCAAGATGGTTGCCCTGTTGAATATGCGTCTGTATCATTAACAGAAACTCAACAACGATACAACCATATTGAAAAAGAGCTGCTCGCCATAGTTTTTGGCTGTCAGCGCTTTCACTATTATCTGTTCGGTAATAAATTCAAGGTTGAAACTGATCATCGTCCATTATTGGGCATATTAAAGAAACCCTTAGATTAGCTTTCCCCTAGAATACAACGGTTAGTGCTTTGTCTACTAAGATATGAGTTTGAAATAACATATGTTCCAGGAAAGCTTATGCAGGTTCCCGATACGTTAAGTTGCGACACAACTCGTGACACATTAAATATTAATTATTTAGACACGTATTTACGTGTATATTCAATAATATCTACAACACCGGATAATGAGATACGGTTACTGAGAGCAATCAAGGAAGATCCTGCTTTACAAAAAGTAAAATTTTACGTCATGAATGGATGGCCTAACCATAAATCAAACGTTCCTCCTTCTGTAAAGCCGTTTTAGACGGTAAGAAATTATATTTATCTACACAAAGGAGTTTTATTTTATCAAAAAAGAATGATAATACCAACTTCACTTCAGGATGAATTTCTTACTTTGTTACATTGGGCACATCAAGGCGTAGTTTCCTGTAAAAAATTAGCTCAAATATCTATCTATTGGCCTGGAATCACACAAGCAATAGAAAAACGTATTCTTAGCTGTATAACATGTCAGCGTTACTCTTCATCAAACCCTCGGGAACCATTGATTCCACATGACATTCCTGAATTGAGGTAGGCCTAGATTTCAAATCGCTTGGCCAAAATCATTTTCTAGTTATGGTTGACTACCACAGCAAACTAACAGTAGTTAACAAAATACACAATAAAATTGCAGAAACAGTAATATCCACACTTAAAAACGTATTTCAAACTCATGGCATACCTCAAGAATTATTTTCAGACAATGGTCCACCATTCAACTCCTACGAGTTTGAAAAATTTGCAAAAAGATACTATATTACCTTAAAAACTTCAAGCTCTATATATCCTAGATCAAATGGGATGATTGAAAGAGCCATTCAGACAGTCAAAGGTCACCAAAGCTTATCAAAACAACGAGGACCCCTTCTTAGCAGTCTTACAGTACAATGCTACGCCTAAGGATGACTTACCTTCTCCTTGTGTACTGGCTATGGGTCGTATGAGTAGAACTTCAATTCCTGTAGTAAAACAGCAATTAAAGCCTATGTACAGCACAAAAGGCATCAAAAGTAAATTACAAGCAAGACAACATAAACAAGCAATGTACTATAACAGAGGTGTGAAGGATCTTGATAAACTTAAACCGGGACAACGCATATTAATGCAAAATAACAAAAGGGACTGGAAGCCTGGTATCATTTCAAAACAATGTGGAGAGCGAGATTACTTGGTTGAGGTCGAACATCGACAATATCTAAGAAATCGTCAACATCTAAGACCTCTTCAACTTTCCACCACACCACGTTATTCAAGTAACCAAAGAAATGATAAATCAGTAGAAATATCAATTTCAGAAAACAAAAAAGTAATTCCTGCTGGTGAAACCAATACCTTAATTCAGAATTCCAATTCGTTTCAGGAACACGGATCTCCGACAAATCCTACTGCACATACGACTGTTACTAAAAGTGGTCGTGTTGTGAGAGCACCACTTAAACTAGATTTATAATATTATTTGTGTAATAATGCTATTTCTTAAGAAAAGGCGTGTCATGTATTGTATACATGAACTGTAGTGTAGTCATTACTTATTCATAGAGGACTTGATGTTTTAATATATTGAAAGATGTCAATTTGACATATGTTTTAGTTATAATAATAATCAGTTATGAATAAGTTGTAAAAGTACACTTAATAAAGTATTTGGTCTATTTCAATAGTACGGCTGTTATTAATGTCTGTTAAATAGATATTGTTATAAAACGTAACTGTTATAAAACGTTAATGTAAAACATAACAATTTCTAGCACATTTTTCGAGATATATTGATAGTAGTACTTGAGTTCTAACAACTACGATCACCTTTAGCCTGAGTTTCAGTGACTAACCATTTTTAAATAATTTTTTAATTTTTGGTTTAGCACGACACTCGGAAAAATAGTGTCGTGCTGATCATTTCTAGCGAATTTTTCGATATATATCGACAGTTGTACATGAGTTCTAACAACTATGATCACTTTTAGCCCGAGTTCCAGTGGCTAACCATTTTCAAATAATTTTTTAATTTTTGGTCTAGCACGACACTCGGAAAAAGTATCGTGCTGATCATTTTTAGTACATTTTTCGATACATATCGACAGTTCTACATGAGTTCTAACAACTACGATCATTTTTAGCCTGAGTTCCATGGCATACCATATTTAAATAATTTTTTAGTTTTCGGTCAAGCACGACACTCAAAAAAAAGTGTCGTGCGGATAATTTCTAGTGCATTTTTCGATATATATATCGACAGTTTTACATAAGTTCTAACAAATGCGATCACTTTTAGGCTGAGTTCCAGTGGCTAACCATTTATAAACAATTTTTAATTTTTGGTTTAGCACGACACTCGGAAAAAAGTGTCGTGCTGATAATTTCTAACGCATTTTTCCATATATATCGACAGTTCTACATGAGTTCTAACAACTACGATCACTTTTAACCTGAGTTCCAGTGGCTAACCATTTCTAAATATTTTTTTAATTTTTGGTCTAGCACGACACTCAGAAAAAAGTGTCGTGCTGATAATTTCTAGTGCATTTTTCGATATATATCGATAGTTCTACATGAGTTCTAATAACTACGATCACTTTTTGCCTGAGTTCCAGTGGCTAACCATTTTTAAATACTTTTTAATTTGGGTCTAGCACGACACTCGAAAAAAGTGTTGTGCTGATCATTTCTAGCGCATTTTGCGATGTATATTGACAGTTCTACATGAGTTCTAACAACTACGATCACTTTTAGCCTGAGTTCCAGTGGCTAATCATTTTTAAATAATTTTTGGTCTAGCACGACACTCGAAAAAAAGTGTCGTGCGGATAATTTTTAGTGCATTTTATATATATATATCGACAGTTTTACATGAGTTCCAACAAATACGATCACTTTTAGCCTGAGTTCCAATGGCTAACCATTTATAAACAATTTTAAATTTTTGGTCTAGCACGACACTCTGAAAACTTTGCTAGAAATGATCAGCACGACACTTTTTTCCGAGTGTCGAGCTAGACCGAAAATTAAAAAATTAGTTAAAAATGGTTAGTCACTGGAACTCAGGCTAAAAGTGATCGTAGTTGTTAGAAGTCATGTAGAACTGTTGATATATATCAAAAAATGCACTAGAATGATCAGCATTACACTTTTTCGTCGAGCGCCGTGCTGGTTACAATATACGTCGTTTATGCAAATAACCTAATTGTTGCAATTTTTTATTTTAATTACATATAGAGATGGAACTCAATTAGAACTAACGGGAACTCTTGCTAAAAGTTGTGATATGTATTGGTTTCTTATAGATTACAGGAGGAAGTGTCGTGCTAGATTCGCGAAGTTAGCACAACAATTTTTCAATTGCTATTTTTTTGTATTAAAAATGCGGAACTCTTTTTATTTTCTATCAGGAACTCTAGAACTATGAAAAGTGCTACTAGAACTATCATTGTTTTTTTAAAATATAAAGAAGGTCGTGCCAGCTTCACAGGGGTAGTCCTATGTCACCACCTTATTGAAAATCAAATTCTGCTCTAAACTACCTTGAAAATTGTTATACATTTGTTTTATACACTGTGTAAAATAATAAAATATAGCAGAGCACTTTAAAAACATGTTCACTTTTCAAGCACCAACACTATAAAGGTGATCCCATGCCACTGTCAGTTGAAGCTATTATTTTGAACCCATTCGATGTTGACGATGACATTGTTACCGTCAACTCTTCCGAAGATGAGTCAGTAGATTAAATGTCATTTTTAATGTAAATATTTTGATTATTAAAATGTTGAGTTAAATTAGTTTAAATTAACTTTTAATTATGAGATTGTTTAATTATAAAAATGTATGTAAAGGTATTACATTATACAAGTTGACAATATTGTTATTGTCGACTTGAAAACTAAGGACTCTACTTATCATTCTGAATAACATTTATTATGGAACCAACTCTGAAATGGCAAAAAAAGTGTTCCATAAAACTTCAATACCTACTTGATCACACCCCTGTGAAGTTGGCACGACATTCTTTAAATTTTAAAAAAACAATGATAGTTCTAGTAGCACTTTTCATAGTTCTAGAGTTCCTGATAGAAAATAAAAAAAGTTCCGCATTTTTAATATCAAGAAATATCAAATGAAAAATTGTCCTGATTACTTTGCAAATCTAGCACGACAGTTACTCCTCTAACCTATGAGAAACTAATGAATATTACAACTTTTAGCAAGAGTTCCGTTAGTTCTAATCGAGTTCCATCTTTCTATGTAATTAAAATAAAAATTGCAGAAATTAAGTTATTTGCATAAACAACGTATATTGTACCCAGCACGAAACTCGGCGAAAAAGTGTCGTGTTGATCATATCTAGCGCATTTTACGGTGTATATCGACAGTTCTACATGAGTTCTAACAACTAGGATCACTTTTAGCCTGAGTTCCAGTGGCTAGCCATTTCTAAATAATTTTTTAATTTTCGGTCTAGCACGACACTAGGAAAAATAGTATCGTGCAGATCATTTCTAGTGCATTTTTCGAGATATATCGACAGTTGTACATGAGTTCTAACAACTACGATCACTTTTAGCCTGAGTTCCAGTGGCTAATCATTTTTAAATAATTTTTTAATTTTCGGTCTAGCACGACACTCCGAAAAAGTGTTGTGCTAATCATTTCTAGTACATTTTTTGATACATATGGACAGTTCTACGTGAGTTCTAACAACTACTATTTTTTAATTTTCGGTCTAGCACGACACTCGGAAAAAAGGGTCGTGCTGATAATTTCTAGTGCATTTTTCGATATATATCGATAGTTTTACATGAGTTCTAACAACTACGATCACTTTTTGCCTGAGCTCCAGTGGCTAACCATTTTTAAATAATTTTGTAATTTTCGGTTTAGCACGACAATCAAAAAAAGTGTCGTGCTTATCATTTCTAGCGCATTTTACGATGTATATCGACAGTTCTACATGAGTTCTAACAACTACGATCACTTTTAGCCTGAGTTCCAGTGGCTAATCATTTTTAAATAATTTTTTAATTTTCGGTCTAGCACGACACTCGGAAAAAGGGTCGTGCTGATCATTTCTAGTGCATTTTTCGATATATATCGATACTTTTACATGAGTTCTAACAACTACGATCACTTTTGGCCTGAGCTCCAGTGGCTAACCATTTTTAAATAATTTTTTAATTTTCGGTCTAGCACGACACTCAGAAAAGTGTCGTGCTGATCGTTTCTAGCGCATTTTTCGATATATATTGACAGTTGTACATGAGTTCTAACAACTACGATCACTTTTAGCCTGAGTTCCAGTGGCTAACCATTTTTAAATAATTTTTTAATTTTCGGTCTAGCACGACACTCGGAAAAAAGGGTCGTGCTGATCATTTCTAGTGCATTTTTCGATATATATCGATAGTTTTACATGAGTTCTAACAACTACGATCACTTTTTGCTTGAGCTCCAGTGGCTAACCATTTTTAAATAATTTTTTAATTTTCGGTCTAGCATGACAATCAGAAAAAAGTGTCGTGCTGATCATTTCTAGCGCATTTTACGGTGTATATCGACAGTTCTACATGAGTTCTAACAACTACGATCACTTTTAGCCTGAGTTCCAGTGGCTAATCATTTTTAAATAATTTGTTAATTTTCGGTCTAGCACGACACTCGAAAAAAAGTGCCGTGCGGATAATTTTTAGTGCATTTTTAGATATATATGGACAGTTCTACACGAGTTCTAACAACTACGATCACTTTTAGCCTGAGTTCCAGTGGCTAACCATTTCTAAATAATTTTTTAGTTTTCGGTCTAGCACGACACTTGGAAAAAAGGGCAGTGCTGATCATTTCTAGTGCATTTTTCAATATATATCGATACTTTTACATGAGTTCTAACAACTACGATCACTTTTAGCCCGAGTTCCATGGCGAACCATTTCTAAATAATTTTTTAATTTTTGGTCTAGCACGACACTCGGAAAAAAGGGTCGTGCTGATCATTTCTAGTGCATTTTTTGATATATATCGACAGTTCTACATGAGTTCTAACAACTATGATCACTTTTAGCCTGAGTTCCAGTGGCTAATCATTTTTAAATAATCTTTTAGTTTTCGATCAAGCACGACACTCGAAAGAAAGTGTCGTGCGGATAATTTCTAGGGCATTTTTCGATATATATGGACAGTTTTACATGAGTTCTAACAAATGTGATCAATTTTAGTCTTAGCTCAAGTGGCATTTATAAACAATTTTTAATTTTTGGTCTAGCATGACACTTTGAAAAAAGTGTGTGCTGATAATTTCTAACGCATTTTTCCATATATATCGACAGTTCTACATGAGTTCTAACAACTACGATCACTTTTAATCTGAGTTCCAGTGGCTAACCATTTCGAAATATTTTTTTAATTTTCGGTCTAACACGACAGCCAGAAAAAAGTGTTGTGCTGATCATTTCTAGTGCAGGAACTCTGGAACTATGAAAAGTGCTACAAGAACTATCATTGTTTTTTAAAAATTTAATGAATGTCGTGCCAACTTCACAGGGGTCTTGATCACAGTGTATGGAGCAACTGATTTTTTTTGCTATTTTGGGTTGGTCCTATAATAAAACTTAAAATGATGAGCAGAGTCTATAGTTTTCGAATTGACAGTGACTATAATTTCAGGTTGTATATCACAAAGTATACATAAGTGTTAATTTATGAACACTGGCTTATTATTCAGTGTTTCCTGGTATTATACTTCGATGAATACCAACGTAAAATTGGTCAGACAGAAAACAATACTACTTTCTGGACTGAGACAGATCAAGGGATTTCATAATAGGTTGATCAAGGCCACAATATTATATTGAATACACAGACAACTAAAAGCGAGTAAACTAAAAAATAAAAATGTCATCAAAATAATAGCATTGAAATCAATATAAAATTGGCCGGACAAAAATAACTATCAGGCTAAGGACCGACAGACCAGGGGATTTCTGGTCAAGACTATAATAATATGTTGGTTTCATACTTGTGTTTGATGACATAGAAACAACCTCCAAATGTGGCCCCAAAATCAATCGAACAGACCGAACTGCTAAGTCGAGGTGAGACCTACCATGTTTTTCTAGGTATACGTATCGAGTCATATATGAACAAAGTTCAATGCTGGAACATTATAATGTATTTTGACATCAATAAAGTCCCATATTTCTTCGTAACTGTGCACAACCTGCCAGGTTGCCTAGGACAACCAACATTTTTTTAACTTTTATTAACTCAGTTGCAAGTCAAGGATGAATCATGCCTTTAAACATGTTTTACTGATATTGTATGGGAAACTTGAATGCGTCTACTGGTGGCAATATTTAGCCTCTAAAACAAAAATACAATTTTATTGTGTATTTACAAAACAGCATTGCATCTTTGGCAATCATTGAAAAAATTTTATCAATTTTCGTTGTAAAGAAATATAATTAGAAACAAGCAAGGCTTGAAAACTGCAACAAAGGTAGCTAACTGCTACAGAATGTAAAGGAAACTGCGTTAAAAGAGTACGTGTGATCTTTGGTAGTAAACTAAATATCATTATAAAGAAAGATTTTGCAAAGAAAAATTAAAAACCAGAAATTGAAGTGTAAAATTTGAAATTGGAAACAACATTTAGTATTTGTGTACTTTAAAAACTCCATTTCGGTTAACAATGCTTCAGAAAATATTAGCAGAACATGTAATCATACACTTCTGTTTTGCAGTGGTTGTCAAGACTATTCCAAAATAGTGGTTTTCAAATTAAAAAGAAACCTAATCGGCATAATTTTTGTGAACTAACTCGTGTAGTACATCAATGAACATTTTTTAGAGATCTACATGAACAACTGAAATTCAACTCTATGGAATTTCATATTTGTGGAAATTTCATGGATTTTGGAAAGCCTGTTCCAGAACTTCGAGGTAAGACGATATTCCAAAGTGTTGTAAAATTAGAAAATACTTCTGTGGCTTTGCATACAGGTCCTTCAGAAGCATTTGCTTTACTGCATCCTGTAGCATTCTCCATTTTATGTTATACACATGTTTTTGTTTGTTCCTATTATTTAGGCTTTCTGTTTCTTTATTTATTTTTAATTTATTGATGTCAAATAGTCTGAAAACCTCCTTCTTAAATATAAAAGTAGAATAAACTCTGTGCTTATGTAAGAAACAAGCGTATTCACCTCAGATGTGTTTGAATTTTGGTTTAAATGTTTGAAAAGTGTCTTTCTATGATTAAAGATGCGAGATTCTCGCTTTCTTGCACTTGTTAAAGCTGCCCTCTCCCCGTTTAATATATATATATATATATATATATATATATATATATATATATATATATTAAAAGAAAAGTAGGATTAATGAGTCTTAATTAATACAAGTAAAAGGATTATTAAGTGACTCAAATTCAGCCACGGGGCTGAATTTGAGTCACTTGCCAATAATTCCTCTTTACTTATATATATATATATATATATATATTTATTAACGTGATAAAGAGGTCACGAGAGGTCAGGGAAACCCAAATCCTATAAATAAAACTCACCCAAATAGAAGAAAATGGAAAAAATTTCAAATTTCCAAACATTTAATTACTTGACCCGAATAAAATAGTGTATTGCATATACTGCGCCGATAAAGTCGTCCGTGTTATTACAAAACATTCCAGTGTGTGGCAATAATCATTCTAAGAGATAAATTTAAAGTCATTGAAATGCAAAGCAAAACACAACCTGTGTATTTAAAATACCCCAATTTTAATTTAACAATACCGCTATGTGTACAAAAAATCATTAAGATATAAATACAAAAAGCCATTTAATCCACACAGGAACAATATCAATTTATTGCCCCTCATTAATTAAAATACTAACTTTATTAGTATATCAATTAAAGCTTGAATTGTTTATGTAATAAATAATCTTGTGTGTAAAAAGATGCATTAGAACATATTTCACTTTCCGTGCATAAAATAATTATCCCGTATGTAAAATATCCACGTAAAACAATATCTAGTTGCATTTTCAAAGTACAAACAAACCCCTATTAAATATGCGTGTAAATTCATTTTAAGAGTTTCAAACCAAAACATTAATCTAGAATCTTCTTTTTTCAGAAACTAATACGTTAAATCCTAAGAAATGCTTTAAACTTCATTAATAAATAAACGTTTATTCAAGGAACTTGTGCAACAATTAAAAAAACCTATAAAATCGATTTTATAGTTTTCTGCATTAACTGTAAGATAGAATGCGATGCCACGTTAACTCCATGCATTAGACAAAGATAAACAGCATGCTTTACTGTGAACATAAATAATAAATTTGACACTAATTGTTCATTAAATGCTGACATTCTTGTTAAAATTACATCAGCCAGGTGAGTAATTCATCCAATTGAATCTGGAATAGTATGGAAATTACGATGTAGTTAGATAATTTAATATAAAAGCCGGGACTTGATTAGAACGATTCTTTCAAGATTCATACATTCATTAATTCGCATTTTGCCAAGAACATGTAAGCATCGAGAATGGAATTCGTTCCTAAACCAACCGATGTGTAACATTTGCGTTTGATTATAAAGGCAAATAACATGCCGAGTTACATGATGCTTATGCGTTTAAATAGTTTCAAGCATGGAAGTTTGAAGTATCATTCGTTTCGTAAAGATTGAAGTTCTTCAGTATAAAAGCTACTCTAAAGTTAATTAATTGCAAAATAGAAGGTACATTTTGAAAAATATTATTGTAATTGGAGATATACGGATATATACGGATAAACTGGTAAACTGGGATTTTAACGTCAATTTTAAAATGCCATTTTTGTTGCTTACTGTATATGTCGTATTTTTATATTAGTATTTTGGTTGGTATGGTTAATAAAGTGTTTCTGAATTCATATTCTTCACTTCCAGACCCTCCTACGCAAGTTGCAGAAAATCAATTCGTCATAAATTCAACTGATGATGGCAAACTGACTACGAAATTTCGTTTACCCTCGTAAGTATTAAATTGTAATTTTGGTACTTATAAATGCTTTTTATTTTTAGTCGATATTACAGGGGCTTAACTAATTTTCCGCAGTTTAGTCTAAAAAGTGTAGGACAAGAAACAGAAACTGAAATAACTCTTCCAGATTGTGGAGAAGTAGGCTATCTTACAATATCTGGAAAAAATGAACCAAATATTATCAATGCAAGGGAGCTAATACAGTCTGTTGTTGGAGAAATTCGAGAAAGAGAGTATATTCAACAATTTGTTTGTATTCCGGTGCATAGTGACGAAATTCAGAAGAATTTTATTAAATTTAGGGTAAGTATTTTATTCCGTGTACAAAAATAGAAATTCAGTGTGTTGTTGAAGAAATTTGAGAAAGAGTATATTCAACAATTTGTTTGTATTCCATTGCATAATTAAAAATTCATAAATTTAGAGTAAGTATTTTATTCTGTGTACAAAAATAAATTGAACGCCAAGCATTTTCGAAAAAGATATTTATAATTCTCTATAGTCTAAAACGAGTCGCAGAGAATTTTAATCAACTAATATTAAGAAGGATGTTTTCTGTTTACACAGCCTTGTTTAACTACTTCAAATACTTTTTTTTATGATGAACAAAAGCTAAGAAATTAAGAATTTTAACTTTTTACCTTGTTATGGGTATGGATTTATTTATTTTTCATCTTGTCTTTTGACTAAGTTTTTAAAAATTTTGTCTGGCAACTCCATATATGCTGATTATGGTGGGACTTGTATAAGTTACCGATGGCTAGTTGCTTACATTCGAGTATAGAGAGCGCATGAGAAACTGTTTGTATTATAAATACACTTTGATTTGTGTATAATCTCAGAACTTAGTTGATTGTTTTGCAAAAAGAGATGCGTCCGTCTGATGATCTGTAAGAACTGTGAAACGGATCATGGGCTTTTCTTTTTGCAAAATAACCAACTTTTTTTTTTTATTTTCGTTTTCTATGTTTGAATTACTTTCCCCATGCCAGACAAAATTATTCATTATTGTTATGGGTGTTTGAAGCATCAAGTTTTTAAATTTGGAATTGCCCAAAAGGAATGGGAATCCCGTAACAAAATAAGGATGCACCGGCTAACTACAATGGTGCAGGAGTGAGTTCCTGTAGTACTAAATAGCAGAAAATTAAACAAATTTGCATAATGACCGCAATCTCACTTCAGTGTACTTTCAAGCTACATTACTACTACCACTTACCCTGTTAGGTTTTCAATCCGTCGAGTTTAAAGAACACCAACAACATCTGAGACAATAGAAATTCCACTGACCGATCTGTAAACCAGGGGATTGTTGATTTTCTTGTTGGAATGGAAAGAAATAAAGCCATTCTTCACTCACTGGTCTTAAATCTATTCTACAAAACATTATGTAATCATTAACAAACAAGAAGAGAAACTACAAAATTTAAAATGTACTGACAGTAATAGTTGGGTTAGTAGCAATACTTATCTCTTACAACAAAATACATATATTAAACACAAATTGGTAAAATTTAATAGAAGTCCATTCTTAATACAATTAACCTTATATTCACTTACAGTTCTAGTTTTACAGTAATTTCTTTGAACGATGTTACCTTACAGGTTCTAACTTCCATGTAATCAAGAAATCCTCTCCTCCTTTGACATCTGGAATTCCAAAGTATTCTACTGGAAAACAAACTATTCCAAACTAAATTCATTTGTTGGTTATGTCAAAAATACGTATATCATTACATGGAACCTCATTATTTCATAATTAGTAGTAGGGCATTTACGATAAACTCAAACTCCTCCTTTTTGTTCTAACCCCCACATCTATTTGTATTGATGACTTGATAGGAAGTAAATTCTTTTGTTCGTGTAGCTGTCTCATGATGTCATTATTAGTGTATTACTTTGTATAATTCTGTTTTCTTTGCGTCTTGTATTCTAGTTATCTGAAATTATAGTATGTAGATGTATTATTAAACTGAATATTTTCAATGTAAAAAAAACTTTCTTAATATGTTATGAGAAATATATTGAAATTTGTTTTCCTTTTTGGTGATTTTTAAAATAATTAATGAATTGGAGTTTCATTTCAAATGTATTGGACAGAAATAAAAGTTGTAATTTCTTAAAATATGATTTTTTTGTAGAATCCCTATTTATTGCACTAGCTTATTAAACAATATTATAAGAAATCAAATTTATACAGGGTGCTTCAATAATAAGTTGTTTGCTTTAATTTTCTTACCCCCTTTCTCATCTGATTTTTATTTCTTGTAACGCCCAAACATTACAACAATTTATACTTTTTTAATCATAACTTCTTAATATCGGTTTTGAGTAAATCAACATAAGGTGTATTTAGTTCTAAAACGACTTTGGAACCAGACTGCAGTATGTTTTATATAATGAGAGAATATAATTGACAACCATTGTAGCATGTATATGAATATTTATTTTCTATTTAAATATCATAATAGGACTTGTCTAGTTAAAAGGTGCAATGACAGTAATTTTCAATATTTTATTCATCTTCTCCTGCATGTAGATTTTAAAACTAATGAAAGAAATTGGCATTGCTTAAACGAATGAATCTTGTCAATTGAGAATACATGAACACAACCCAACACTTACTTGTGTGGCCGATAGTTTTAATTTCGTCGACTTATTTTGTTCATATTTTTTGTTAATTGCACAGAATGAGTTCTAATGTCCCTATGATAAAAGCGAATGGAAAGAAACTGGGATAGTAGCAGTTTTTGATTTTTAAACATATAGCAAAAGAATTTGATTTTTTCAAAAATTTTCTGTGGTATGTATTAAGTTGAGAATTTTTATATCTGCCCACCTGTCAAAATATGCATTTTAAAGCAGATTGAAGGTTGCCTACAGGTTCTAAAATTTCAACTAAGAGTACTTATTAACTTTTGAAACAAAACAATTATTGTTTGTGCTTATTTCTTACCTGTGCATATTGACTTGTATCGCAGATCGTTATTTTAATTAAAAGCTAAGATAGCAATAGGGCAGTATTAATTTAGTACTGATGGTTTTGATCCTTAGTGAGGGTACAGTGTATAATTGAAAGTTTTAATAATTAAAGTTAAAACGTTCATGTTTCAACTTCAACTGATAATAAAGTCTGCTTGTTTTGACGTTCGGCTCTCACGAACAATCGCTCTCCTCCAAGATATGTCAATGTTCTCAGGCCAAACTGTTAGGCACAGCTGCATTTTAAGCACGAGAAATGCAATCCTTATGGTTTCTCACATCACAAATCATAATTCAATGTCTGGACTTATGTGAGAACCAAATCTTTGTGTGGTTTACATGTGGCGCTGTTAAACATAATAAGAGAAAAATTCCCATGTGGGATTTATAGATCCTCTAAGTTTTAATAATACAATAAAATAGGTGAAGCCTTTTTAAAAAAAAGCACAACTTTTAGTTATTAATGCGGTTGATAGAGATAGTGATAGCAGTGGCAGCATTTTATCGATTTGAACAGTTATAGAAAAATCAGAAAATTTGTTGATGTCTCCTCCATCAAACCCTCGACGTGGTTGCAGCATACTAGTTCTTCTTGTGCGGAGTACTAGGACAGTACATATTTTTGGAATAGGTGTTAGTCTGTAAGGAAACTGCTGAGTACAATCAACTTTCTTTCAGCAGTAGAATTTTGATATGCTTCCCTGTAAGTTAACATGCCAACGTATTCATTATTAGTGCGATGAGTCATTTGTTTTTTCTTATTTAGCAAAAGTATCAGAACAATTTAGAGAAAGCCAACAATGTACTGACAACAGATGAAATAGCTTGATAGTTGGGAAGAATTACTGACATCAACCTACTTAATAAAAAAGTCATGAATATGTTGAACGAGAGGTTGAGTTCAACAACAGGGCGATAACTTCGAATGAATGTGGTAAATAAAATAAAATGTTAATTGTTTAAAAAATCATATCTGTTTTATGATGCAACTTTTGTTAAGACGTTTTAGGTTTAATTACCTACTCTTAAGGTGGTTAATCATGCCTTAAAATAAAGTAACAAGACCACAAACAACCCTGTATATACAAGTACATTTCACAGGAATATTCGTAATTGTAAGATCAGAATGTATCTTTACAATATGCAATATATTATTCCTTTCCTATACAGGATCCACAGCATGCAATTGAACTTATCAATGTTGATCTTGTTGTCATACTTTCTGTAATGCAACATTGCTTAGTACTAAATTCCAAAAAATCATCAGTAGTTGTTTGGAAATCCTTACATAATTGATACATTCGAACGTATTGTTAATATTAAACTTGGAAATACTATCCCTGTTGACTCTACCAGTAACCTGGGATTAATAATGAATAATAGCTTTTGCTTTCAAGGATATACAAATAATAGTTCCTTCAAACTCGTACATCCACTTAGGGCACTTCCTTCCCATAGCTACAAAAACTACATTTGCGCAAGATGCTTCTGGTCAAATTCAGAAGGTGAAAATTTCGTGCATGTGCTTTATTTATGGTATAAAAAATAAGAACTATTTCATAAACTATAAGAACTTATCTGGTTTAACATGAAAAATAGATGCTTACTTCAATGCACATTATTTTATTATAAACGAATCAAATATAGACAGTTGCGGTATTTGTACAATAAGCTTAACCAATGCTCATAATTAAGATTTAGGGGTAACATTACACCCCCAATCATAGACTGGAGTTGTTTAAATGTAGTTTTCCGTACAATATGGCTAAAGTACTCCATAATTTAGATTATGATGTTAAACAGTTAACACTTTCCGTATTTAAAGGCAGAGTTAGGCAGTCTGTTCCATAAGCAGTCAATTGGCTGACATCATTTATATGCAGAGAGAATGGTCTTATACGATAATGTTTGTTATTACAAATGTTATGATATGTGAATGTCGTCGTTCGGGTATGAATTTAGCATTATTAATGAAAATTAATGGTTCTCTTTGATTTTTTCTTTTAATTTTACTACTTAATAATAACTGGTTGGTCACAAGCACTTTACTTATATTTTCCTCTTGTATACACAAGGTGGCAGTGGAAGAGCAGTTTACAGCTGAACTGTCACCTTGACTTTCTAGTTGTTATTTTATATATTTTTTCTCTTTGGTTCATGTATTGCTTAGGTTCAAGAAATAAATACCACTTATTATTATTATGGAAATAATATATATTGAAGAGCAAATAAAATCGTGAGGTTTTACTTATTGTTAAATGATTATTATGTTTTTGAATGTTTATTGAACTTATTTATTGTTAGTAATCGTGTTCACTCAAAAAGGAGATGAATTAGAATGTTTTAAAGACTTTAATTTTAGCATGTGCATCTTAATTGTGGTGTTAATGCAAAAGTTACGTAGAATATTTGTTTTTAAAGACTAGGGAGTAATTGCATTTTCGCATGTATACGTTAATTATAGTGTGACTTAGAATGGTTCATCATCATTTTGTTTTCGACCTTACTTAAGGTCGGTTTGACGCAGCTCTAACTTCTTTTCTAATCTGTGCTAATCTAAAAAGCTCTACATACCCTTCACAACCTAAATTTCTAATAATTTGACTAATATAGTTTGGTCTAGGTCTTCCTATATCCTTCTATCTTTTTCCTATCCAGCTGACTCTACATAGATATTAGCAACCTGATGGTTGTTAAAGAAATCTAACATGTTTACATGATTACTATTTATAAGGAAATGAAATATAACCTGGTTATCCGCTTCAAAAAGGAAAAGTGTTAAATTATATGTTTTGGTAAGGCTTAAGCAACGAATCGCTGCCAACATGCCAGACCGCTACCTAATTGTGAGTTATGTCATGGTGACGTTTATTAAATTATGCAGAATGGTTGTAAAAGACTATATAATATTTGGAATAGGGTGTATATATTGGCATTTATAAACAAATTCGGAATTAAAACATCATTAGGACTGATAAGATAAGAAAAAAAGATTGATTTTTTGCTTTTGTTTAATTTAAGAAGTTGCAGAGGTGTACTTGTGCCCTGACCAGCAATAGGGAGCATTAATCGTCTGTTGTTTGTATTATAAACTAATTTTGTACCCACAATTTTTTTATACTAAATAAAGATTAGGTATAGTTGAAACCTGAATTATATTTCTCAAATAAGAACAATTAGAATTGATGTAAGAGGAAAACCAACAACTTCAATTAAGTATTCTTTTTTTTGGTTTCCAATTCATAAATTGACTAAAATCTTGAACAAGGAGTTTGTATTCAAAAGAGATAAAAAATAATTTAATTAGCTGTAACGAGTAAAGGATAAGGATGAGGCACTTGTAGAACCTATTTGGAACAACCACCTTTCAAGTAGATAATTGTCTGGACAAAACCAGTGGTTCAGCGCCTATTTAAATTTTGACAAAACAAAAGTTAAAAGTCTTTCAAGTTAAGTGAAGCTCAAAAGTTTGCCGAATTTTTAAGTAGTTTTGCGAACTGTATATTCCCGAGTTGTATTTTTTTTTATAGGAAATCCTTCCAATATCGCTGCAGCTAGTCGGAACAGTTGTAAAACTATTACAGTGTTCCCGCCTCAAAATTTATAAATTAACTTAACGCAGCTTTACACATAACAATATTTTTGGCACTCAACTTGCGAGTTTTTTTAATTTTCATTTCTTTTTTCAAATTCAGTATGATAGAACTTAGTTCTTTTTACCAAAACGACTTTTTTTTTAGAAAAATATCTTGAAAGGTTTTGGAACCGAAGTTTAATCGATCGTGACATGAAAAACTAAAGAATTCTAAGTTTAAAAATGGATTTTACTTATAAAGTAAATAATTTATTGAAAATGGAATTAATTTACGAATTACAAATGAAAACCATAATAACAGTTGCCAAATTGAGGAAAATTTTGAGAAAGTTATTTAAATAGACTGAGGCAGTTGACGATTTTGACTACCCACTTGACTGCATGGATGATGCTACCGCTATAAAAACAGCATTAGCGTGAATTAGGAAAAATATTAAAAGTTTAAACCAGGTTAATTTTTAAGGAAATTGTGAGATAATCTAGTCGAAAACTGATTATTGTTATTTGCGATTATCACGAAGTTTACCCAATTATGAAAACGATGAAGGGTATAGGAACCAGTTACAGACAGTTAAAAGATGTAATTGAAACTTATAAAAAGGAAAAAGAAAATATTTTTAAAATTAGGGAAGAAGAAAAGTTAGGAAAATTGAAAAGTTACTTTCGGAAATAAAAACCGAACATAGTGTAAACAGTTTAGATCAAAGAAATAGGAAAGTAAAGGATTTTGAGAAAAACTAGATTTGCAATCATCACCGTTAAAAACAGAACTAACTAATTTGAAGAGTATGATTTTGGAAAATCTGTAATATAAATAATAATAAATAAAATAAGTAATAATAAAAATAAAACTCTGTAATATATCAAGTCACACCCGTAACAAAAGGGGATACATCGGTAAATCCATTTTTAGAAACAGTAGTGTATTTAAAAATAGTAAGAAATATGTTCGATTTTCATTTATTTTTGGAAGCATGCTTTTTTTAAGAGGAGTTAAAGAGGGTATCGAAGGACAAGTTTTTTTTTTACTGGACTATTATGATAAATTATTAACAGAAATATTGCACACTTGGGGTCAAAACAAAATAATAGGCTTACGTGCTGTGATAACGACCAATATGTTTTCTCGCTTAACAAAACTCTTAAGCTTGAAGAATCAGTTACAAATTTTAATAAAAAATATGTTACCATTCTATTTGACATCTTTGAGTTTAATAGAAATAAATTCAATTCAAGAGTTAATAAACGTTACATTTAATCGATATCCGTGTTGCCAAATAAATAGGAACCTTTTAAACTAATGTAAAAGGCTTTGAAAGTGCAAAGTTTAGTACAATATTAATTATTCAAGAAGTTCAACACTTTGCAGTACTGGGAATAGATTTTTGGCAAGATGTTGGGATTGTTCTCAGTATCTTAAAGGGAGAATTTACCTTTTCGAAATTGGAAACATAACATAAAGAACTAGTTTTACACTTCACACTAAACTTGGCAACAGAACAAAGAACCAAATTGGTCGAACTAGAAATGAACAAATTTAGTAGAACATAAAATTAAAGTCGATAGTGACCCAATTAAGCAAAGGTAGTATTATCCTATTTTTCCTGCTATGCATAACATATTGACAAAGAATGGGATAAGTTATTGAAATTAGGGGCTTAAAATTTGTAAATTGTTTTACACGTAACAGATTTGATTGTTTAAGAATAAATACGTGAAAAAATTTGGATGAAAATTTGTTTTCTTATTGTCGTTAATGATACAACATAGTTTAAAATAGTCACATTTTCTAAGATGTTGGATAGTCACACAGGTTTAATGCATTGGCCATTAAAAATAGTCTCTAAATTAAATTTATCATATTTTTTACATTTAGGAATTTAAAAATATTATGCTGCTAAGTTTATATGCATTAAATCTTATAAAATGTTTAGTCTTGTTAATGTTACACAAAGACAAATTAAATTTGTTCAGAAACATTTTTGTCGAAGAACTAAGCTAAGAACCACTTACTACATGCAAAGAATTGTTTGAAAATGTTTGAATAAATTGAATGACTGTGATTTAATTCCTTTTGGAAATTATATAGTTTTGAAAATTTTATATAAAAATCAGTTCTATATTTTGTGTAATTTGATAGAAATCGTTTTTAGGATGAAATATTAAATGGAGATTTAATCCAAGGAATGGATGCCTCAATATTTCAGTCCCCCATCAAACTACATTTAACAGTAGCAGTTTTTTCATTATTAGATGAGCTAGAACAAAAAGAAGCAATGGCTGCTTTGAATGATTGTAAAACACAAGTCGTGGAGTAAGTTTAATAAATAACTTTTTTTCTGTGACGGGAAAAAAATTTGACATTTAGGGTTTCTTGACAGGTAACAATATGTCACTTTTTATGAATTTACTTTTTTTCCCGCAAAAATAATGAGTACTTTTTTTCCCGGGTATGTGCAAATAAGTAAGAACACGAAGATATTTAATTTATAACCGGGTCCACACTTATGACATTCGGGTGTAACATAACATCATATCAATTCTTCGTCACGTTTAAAACAACCGACATAAACAACTTAAGTAAGCAATTTTTGAAACCACTCGCATAATTAAATTGACAGATATTTGATTACTTGTTTGAAACTTCAAATTTGACATTTGATTTTTTGACTTTAATATATTGTAATAGTTTTTTCAATATTAAATCATCGTTTTGCCTGTCACAGAAAAAATAGTGTATTATACACGGGTAAAAATGTAAGACTTTAACTCTAGGTGTTTTGTCTTCCTCCGCTTAACGTCGGGAAACAAACACACCTCGAGCTAAAAATCTAGTACTTTTTTCTCTTGTATAATAAATAACTATATTTTGTGCTAACACTGGTACAGTAACGAAAATTTTTTATTGCTATTGGCTTTGAAATCTGTTGATTTTCAAATGCATATTGTCAATACTAAATAGCGATTTTGCATTGATTGGAAGCAAACTTGTGTCATCAAAAGTAGAACTATATCATTTTAATGTTTAAAACTTTCATAAAATTCCAAAGAAAATTGCTGACAATCCAGATAAATAGAATGTATGTAGTTTGAAAAATTAATTACATATTTATTGCAGACCACTATTGATAGAACTAGAAAGCCCCATTAAAATTAATGTTTCTGGACTTGAATGTATGAATGATAATATTTCCAAAGTAAATGTTTTATATGCCAAAGCAAAGATACAGCATGAAAAAGAAGAAAATATTTTACAAAACATATCAAATGGTATAGCAAATTTTTTTTACGAGAGAGGTATGTATATAGTTTATGGTTGTGAATAAAAGTCCTAGGTTTAAACTATGATACAATGCACTTTTTATTTTGCTTTTAAAACTAATTTATAATATATATTAGTATATTATATATGTGGCATAGAAAATATGAACCTAATATAGTCGAGCTCATAGTTTGTGGCAGAGGCACTAACCGAAGCCACAGAACTGAGCAACCCATTTAATATGCTTTCTATGCCATGTTGTGTATACTATTTATTTAATAATTTATTTAAATGAAACAATTTTTAGTTTATGTGCTATGAACATGCATTTTTTAAATTTTACGTAACACTATTAATAATTAAAAGTACAATCAGTTAAAGTGAAATTATTAATATAGAAAGAGGCGCTTGCCATTTTGTTTAAATCAATGTTATTATTGGTCACGGTTTGCTTATCTTGAATAAATACCATATTTATTCTGTTTAATCTTGTTTGGGTATTAAACCACTCATAGTTTTTAAAATTATCTTTATTAACGTTTCGATCCATAACCTAGGATCGTTTTCAAAATAATAAAAACTTCAAGTTTGACATTTATGACACATAAATGTCAAACTTGAAAACGATCCTAGGTTATGGATCGAAACGTTAATAAAGATAATTTTAAAAACTATGAGTGGTTTAATACCCAAACAAGATTAAGAAGAATACTAAACAAACCACAACAAACATACAGGGAATATTTATTCTGGTAAGCAGATCCCATGATCGCTCACATTGAGATTTTAAATTCTACATGTGGTGTCTGTTTTGTTTTGTGTGGAATTTGTAACAAATGTGTATGTTTGTTGTGGTTTGTTTAGCATTCTTCTTAATTTTCTTTGGGAATAAAACCACTCATAGTTTTTAAAATCTACTTTATTTACGTTTGATCCATGACCTAGGATCGTTGTCAAAATAATAAACAAGTTTTTATTATTTTGACAACGATCCTAGGTCATGGATCGAAACGTAAATAAAGTAGATTTTAAAAACTATGAGTGGTTTTATTCCCAAAGAAAATTAAGAAGAATTGTAACAAATCCCTCCACGACTGCACTTTATCTCCAGCCACCATGTCTTTTCAAATCACTTAAGTTTCTCTATTCTCAACTAATAAAGTTGTTGAAGTCCATTTAAACTATGGCCCATATATTCTGTGGGACGAAGGAACTTCAACTATGAAGCCATTTCTTTTGTGGTTGAAGATATTTGTACACACCCATAACAGTGCGATGGCATTTTTCATTTTGATATTTTATAAAAAAAATCAAAAAGTCTTCCTATTATCGGATCTTAAAATGACATATTTTCTGTATAACTCGATGTAAAAATTGCCAACAATAGTAAACAAACACGGTCCTTTTGTTTTGGTGTGTGTTGTAATCTTCATTTACATTAATGTGGATTAATTCGCTACCAGAACTACGAGCCCCCGTGACTCCAAACAAAATAATCACATGTTTAACCATTATAGGCAGGAATTTTTAATTGAATGTTTAGTAAAAAAAATGTTAGGTTTCTTCTGTGTGTATCATTTTTTCTCTTTAAAAATGCCTTATATTTAGCATATTTTTGAATTTTCACATTGCCTTTTGTTTAATTTTGCTTTAATCGTTGAATTTTGTGCTTGTAAGCTGGAACTTTTCATAATTTTCGCCAATTTTGTAAAATCCTCTTAACATAATGCTTTCCCATACCGTTATGGCATTATGGTCAAGGAACTGTTGGCATTGTACCTAATTATGTATAATAGTCACTACTAGTATGCTTTGCAGTGCTGCCACTAGATGGTAGCCATTATATGCGCAATGTTTATTTTATTTTATGTAGTACGCGTGTGTCAGACCAAGCGGCGGTCTACTAACACTCATGTTTTAGCTTTCTGTTTAATAAAATGAAATACTTTTGAGTGTATCTTATTTTGATTATTGGCCGTCCTGAGAGAAAGCTAACAGAACTATTTTACAAATTGTTGGTGCCCAAACTCGTATAGTTTCTTTCATTTGACAGGAATGAATGTCTCACAGTATGGAGAATCTAATAATGTCTAAATAACAGACATATTTTATGCATGATGATGCCCAAATTGTCTTAAGATCTAATAAATGTCTAAATAACAGTAATAAATGCATGAATGATGCAAAATGGTATGTACTAAAGACTATTATGTGCAGATGTTACAGTTTTGGTTGAATAGTAGCAGTGTGCAACTTTGCTAATAATTTTAAAGTAGAATATTAAATGTTGACATTTAAGTTTTAGATTATATGTCATTCATTGTTTAGTTTGTGTCAACGACCTCGTGATTTTTGTTTTTATACATTGATATTCGGCCGGTTTTGCTTCAAACAGTTCTTTTGAGAACTCATATTAGTATTAAACTGAACTATAATCACCGAAGATGATGAGCGGCATTTATTTAGATGTAGAACTAAGCAATTTGTTACTAGTTTGATCACCTTTATAAGTTGTATGAAAATCATAAGTATTCATTTTCAATTTAAATTTATAGTGCAATGTAATTATTTTAGATTTAACATGTTTCTGTTCATACTTTATGATAGAATTTAAAGCATGATGATCTTTTAATGCTAATGAACGATCCTGAATACAGTCTTGCAAAATATTGGATTTAAATAACAAAGATAAGGTTAATGGAATTGTTAAATATTGTGGGTTAAAGAATTCAATTCTCAAAACGTATGAAAATAAAAGAGAGTTTAAATTCTATCATAAAGTATAGAATAAGTATAGAATTTAAACTCTCTTCTTTTATTTTCATACGTTTTTGAGAATTGAATTCTTTTAACCCACAATATTTAACAATTCCATTAACCTTATCTTTTTGTTATTTAAATCCAATATTTTGCAAGACTGTATTCAGGGATCGTTCATTAGCATTAAAAAGATCATCATGCTTTAAATTCTATCATAAAGTATGAACAGAAACATGTTAAATCTAAAATAATTACATGCTGCACTATAAATTTAAATTGAAAATGAATACTTATGATTTTCATACAACTTATAAAAGTGATCAAACTAGTAACAAATTGCTTAGTTCTAGATCTAAATAAATGCCGCTCATCATCTTCGGTGATTATAGTTCAGTTTAATACTAATATTAGTTCTCAAAAGAACTGTTTGAAGTAAAACCAGCCGAATATCAATGTTTAAAAACAAAATTCATGAGGTCGTTGACACAAACTAAACAATGAATGACATATAACCTAAAACTTAAATGTCAACATTTAATATTGGACTTTAAAATTATTAGCAAAGTTGCACACTGCTACTATTCAAACCAAAAGTGTAACATCTGCACAAATAGTTAGTACACATGTGACATCGCAGATGACATGGTCTATTTAGAAATTGCGAGCACTATAAACCAATTTTTAGCATCATTCATGCATTTATTACTGTCATTTAGGACATTCATTAGATTCTCCTCTTGAAACAGCAATGAGGTATCATCAGCATAAAAAATAATGTCTGTCCTATTGACATATAGTGGTAGATCATTAACAGCGATCGCCCACAACTTGGTGGAGACATTCATTCCTGTCAAATGAAAATAACCATGAGTTTGGGCACCAACGATTTGTAAAATAGTTCCTTGATCATAATGCCACAACAGTATAGGAAAGCATTATGTTAAGAGGATTTTACAAAATTAGCTAAAATTATGAGAAGTTCCAGCTTACAAGCTCAAAATTCCACGATTAAAGCAAAATTAAACAAAAGGCAATGTGAAAATTCAAAAATATGCTAAATATAAGGCATTTTTAAAGAGAAAAAATGATACACACAGAAGAAACCTAACATTTTTTTTTACTAAACATTCAATTAAAAATTCCTGCCTATAATGGTTAAACATGTGATTATTTTGTTTGGAGTCACGGGGGCTCGTAGTTCTGGTAGCGAATTAATCCACATTAATGTAAATGATGATCTTTTTAATGCTAATGAACGATCCCTGAATACAGTCTTGCAAAATATTGGATTTAAATAACAAAAAGATAAGGTTAATGGAATTGTTAAATATTGTGGGTTAAAAGAATTCAATTCTCAAAAACATATGAAAATAAAAGAAGAGAGTTTGTATCAGTTTGTGTTTTTAGACGAAACTGGCTTTTTCAAAATGGTGCTGTTTGTCGGTCCCAGCAAGACTGTTCTTTAAGAACACTTCTGAGCACATGAATTGATGGAAAGAGGTTGGTATCATCCTGCTTATCTTTAATTCACCATAATGTAATTAATATTTTAGGTACATAGTACTATATGCCAAAAATGTAAATAGATTTGTAAATGAGTATTTTTTTGTAGTTGTTTTCAGTGTCTATAATCTCTACATCATCATAGTTGACCTTATGAGGTGTGTTATAAATGTGTAAAGAGAGAGCACAAAATTAGGGAAGACATCTTGTGCTCTCTTTTTACACATTTATAACACACGTCATAAGGTCAACTATGATGATGTAGAGATTATTTTATAGACACTAAAAACAACTACAAAAAAGACTCTTCTTAGAATCATTTAATCATTTCATATTAATCAACAGAATAAACCATAAAGAAGATATCAATAATTTGTATGCTGTTTATTCATATTTGTATACTTCCAACTACAAAACAAATAATTGTTCTACATTTTTCTATAATCCAAATTCTATTCAGAATTAACTATTTCAATTTTTATTATCTTTAAATCTATATTTTCATCAATCAATTTTCATATTTTGTTGACTTTTTACTATCATACTAGTTATTACAGTGAAAGTGTCTTTGACTAGCTTTGATTATACTCTATCTCCATCCGCTTATATATTTATTATTTTCATACCATTCAATTTTCAATGATTCTATCAATAATCAGATCATAATGTTCAGTTTATTTAGCTAACTACAGTTATTATTATTATTTTTTTTCTTTTAACAAATATTCCACCATGACATTATTTAGTATTCTTTTATACCACAATAACATTTTTATTTATCCCTACATTCATTACGATTTGTTATTTGAATTACTTCCTTTAACAGCAATTTTTATACCATAAAACATTGGTTGTTTCACATTTTTATATACACTCGCTCTATTATTTTGTTCCATCTGTCAATCAGTTGAAGTGTGACATTACTTGAAGTATATAGTCCAGCCATGTTTTTATTTTTAATTTTAAATAGTATTTAACCAGTTATTTTTTAAACTACACCTCATGTTGAAAACCTGTTATATGGTATTGCTGACTGTTAATAATTTTTTCCTGTAGTTTGATTATTAAGGTGATAATTCTGCACCGAAATGTACGATAAATTACAAATCATTTAATGCTGTATGCTGTTTTTATTTTGAGCGACATCATCCCAAAAATATTTACATCATTAGGCTCTGTAGGTCGAGTAGTGAGTGAAAAGTGTTCTTTTGTTCTACTATATGTACTACTTAGATGACATACTCTATTGCACTTGCTTGATTTCTGGTGCGGCTCCGTGTCATAGTAAATATTTCATTGTATAAACCCAAACCTTGGTTGAACTTTTTTCATTATGATGTTCATATGTGAATTAAATGTCAACTTGCTATCAAAAATGAAACAAAGGTCTTTAATTTATTTTAATGAATAATCAATTCATATTAAATATGATAGAACTATTTTAACAATAAATTATTTAAAAAAATCTAGGTAAGTATTTTAAACACCGAATAATCTTCACTTGAATATTTCAAAAACAATTAAAAATGTTTAGAAACCCTTCTGGGGATTTCACCTCGCCATGGCGACTGAAGTGAACCATTTCAACAGACAATTAACTAATGTTGCTCTGAACAGCTTGGAATATTGTTCTCATCTGCAGGTGATCCCCACAGGACAAAGAGAATTACCAATTAGTTTTGTGTCAGAAAAGGTGAACCAATATATGTTATGACTAGGGATGATTAATAGTATTAAATTTTAGTTTTAATAGTACGAAAAATTAAAGAACTTGAATGAATTAATTTATATTCAGGAGGTTGAATACTAAATAACGGTGAAATTAATGATAATTTTCAAATTTCGTACTGTAAAGGTTGGGATATGTTAGTTGGTAGGTGATAACTGCAGTACCATTTTTTTTTCATATTTCAAATAAAATGTTCAGATAAATTATTATTGATTTCTGATATATTGTTTCCATATACCATATTTTACGGACTATAAGACGCACCCGACAGTGACGCACCTCAAATTTATAAGATGATCTTTAGAAAAATATATTTTAATGTTACTTTCGGATCATAATTTTTATTTATTGTTAACATAACTCGAATTAGCAATATTCATCTTCTTTCTCACTACTGTCACTGGTCTCGTTAATGTCACCGTTCGTATTACTTTTATCTGAACTATTGTTGTACTCCTTTCAAAAACTGCATCATCTTTAGTACCATCTCTAGCATTACTTATTCCGCATTTTCTAAATGACTTTATAATCACCTCCTCTTTCACAGCTTTCCATGAATTTTTCACCCAGGTACAAACTTTTTAAATTGTTGGTCGTTTCATACGTCCTATTGCGGTGACATCATGATTTAGCTTTGCCATACATTTATTCCACTCTTCTCGCATAAAAATTTTAAATGGTTTATTGATAGAGACATCTAAGGGTTGTAATTGACCGAGAACTCCAGGAATGACTGCTATTTCTGTATTCATTCCTTTTAGAAGCTTCTTGGTTGATTCTGTTTGTAACCTCTTTTTTTTTATTGTTATCTAACTTACCCATGTAGCTAGTTGCAAAAGTTAATAGGGTCGGGAGCTAGGGTAGTGGGTACCTCTAGCAGTTCACAGTAGCTAGGAGCGCCAAACAAGATAAAAATACTATTTACGATGGCATTAAAAAATCTGGTATGCACATTTAATTTAATTTGTATAAAAAATAATAGACCAATAACAATGTAACCACTGATGCTTAGGTATTATTACCGTGATAAACAAATTATTCTTACCACTTACAAAAACCAATTAAACAAATTACATACGCTGCCTTCAGTATATCTTTTTAACGAGGTTGCCAAAAATTAGCTTAACACTTCTAAATAAAAGATAATAACGTGGCAAATAAACCAACAGCATCAGCAAATTTATATGATTAGGTTTAAATGAGCATACTTAAAAATTTTGAAATAATTGTTAACCAAACTTAATTAACTAAACATGGTTTAGTAAAACAAAGAAAACTACAACATATATCTCTGACCTTGTCTTCTGAGAACTTTGTTATCGTTGCCTACCAGGGCAGGTGTCATCGGCGTGCATCAGATGCATCAGAACTACCTCGTTAGTGGTAACAAACAGATGACGTGATCAACTGGGACCTGTGATCAATTTCAAATATTACGTCCTATTTTCTACTGATGGGAATTATATTGAAATTTTCGGGAATATCGCACACAAGCCCAGCAATTTCAAGTGTGCCTAGCTTGAGTACAAATAATATTCGTTCAAATATGTTTCACTCCAGAAGCACATTTGAGGTGCATTCATGGCTATAATGTTGCTGATGGTAATTTATGGTGGCGGTAATTCCGGTGCTTTAACTGGCGATGAAATTTACGTCCAACCGACCACTCTGTCAATTAAATTGTACTCATTGTGATATCTTAAAGGCAGACTAACCTAAAGTAATCGTGTTGGAAATTAAACTCGTGATCTATCAAAACTAACGCAGATGTGCATAAGAGCGTCTATAATGCAATATTTAGAACCACCTTACGATAATGAAATTACTATCTTTAACCACTAATGAAAAACACCATAAATAAAAATTAAACATTGTATCATACAATGCACTGTTACATGTTGTATGCGCTCTGAATTGAACCCACACTAACATTGTGGGCTTTTTAAGCAAGCACCTGGATGTTTTGCCTACTTTTCTATTCATAATTTCATTCCTGTCTCATCCATCCAGCCTTTTGCTTGAATTTGAATAATAATTTCACTAGGAATTTTATCTTTTCGTAATGTTTTTCTCTTGAAGATTACCATGGGCAGTAGTTTTCTTTCGTCCGCGTAACAAGCTAAAGCTAGTGTAGTGAGTTTTTCGTGACATTGTTTTGATCACTTTTGATTTGGTGTCTTTTAAATCTGCAGTTCGATTTGAAGGAACATTCGAAAGTTAGAGGCACCTCATCCATATTCGCAATTTGATTATTTAATGTTACCTTTGGACAGACGCACTCAAAATTTAAGTCTATTTTTCTATGTAAAAAGGTGTGTCTTATAGTCCGAAAAATTTGTTATATTTAATTAAATCAAATCTTATTATTGCTTTTAAGAAACAATATTATCTAGCCACTTAATGTAACACATCTATTTTTAAATTAATTTGTATTACCTGACTGAAAATTGAACTATTTACTTCTCAAAGTTTTTGCCGCGAATTTTTTATTTGTGTTGAAAAATTTCACTAAGCGCCATAGTAAACCAAGATTTTGGTATAGATTCATTTTCAAAATCGACTGTTAATTAAATGAAAGGTGCAAATTTTATTTTACTATTTTTCCATTGTACTTTAATAATTTGTAGAATTTATATTATTACACTTTTTCTAATTGCGGAATTTTGTAGGGCTAATCAGGCAGTATCAAGATAATGTGAAACTTCATGTTACTTTGCTAAATACAAAATATCGAAAGAAAACAGAACAAAGTTACATTGGTGCAACTCCAAAAAAGCAATCTAAATGGCACCACAAAAGAATACCGTTTGATGCTCGAAGTATTATCGAAAAGTATAAAGAGCATAATTTTGGTGAAGCTTCTTTTGATTCAATTCATTTGTCTTATGTGAGCTCAGTTGGTGAAGATGGATTTTACAAACCCCTAACTGTAGTTGCATTGTAAATTTAGCATGCAATAGCATTAGTTGGTCTGAGGCGATGTATTTTTGAATAGATTAGATTATTAGTTCATGTGTTTATTGACAATGTTAGCTGTAGAGGTGTTTTACTATATGAAGAACTGTGATATGTAAAATGAATAGCCAACTCTGGAAGTAGGAAGTAGGTTTTAACTGTATTTGATTAGTGGCCGCCACATGCAAACATTTAACTCAATTGTTAATCCATGTTATCACGGTGTTTTCGATTACAATAACCATCACCAGTGATCCATAAACAGTTATAATAATTTAGATTTTTTTTGTGTACAATTTACGTAAAAAGTTGTAGATTATTTTAACTGTATGTAGATCACTGATGCTGACCGCTTTCCTCAAAAGTACTACAATATGAACTAAACATTAAAATCTTTTACCTGTACCTGTACTGGCTTTATAAATCATTAACCACGTAGGGGTTAAGATTAATCTTAAAGGAAAAGAGAATAGCAATTGGATTGACTAAGGATCACAGAGCATAGATGGTATCAGACAGATTTTATAATAACCTTCAGATAATAACATTTTCATGAGTTAAATAATTGTAACTAATCATAACCTTCATTAATAAGCTAAGATTAATAAATGACTTCTGTGAACTGCAACAAGAAAATTATTACAACTATTTATATGCATATCAAGGTTCATAATTTTTCATATAATAAAATGTTTCAATCACAGAAGAGATAGTTATAGTCGAAACCTTGAAAAAAGTCGTCTGCGTCATCACTTGTATTCGTACAAATTAAGTTGAAAATTTTAAGTCGATGTAGCATCTAGTTCATAAATACCCAATAAATATTCCAATTTGGAAGTTTCCGTCAAAGTTTTTAAAACTTTAAAAAGTATATTTCATTTACAAAAAACTAAGAAAGATATCCTATTTTAAAGAAAGGGCATAATTTTACCAAAGGTTAGCCTGTTAAGTATAAAGTTCAAAACGTACGGCACATACTCTTCTCTGTCGTTTTCCTAGATGAATGTGTTCACGTATGTCTTTATTTAAAACACGTACAAATCGTATTCCTATCTTTATCATATACATTAGTTAAGCTTTTAAATAATCTTAAACATATGTTTTGAATTGAGTTAGACATCTATGACGTGGAGGACTTCTTTCGTGGTTTCTACTATATCTAAACTGCAGTAGTTAATATATAAGTTTATGATGTGTATCTATAGAATAGTTACTTCGAATTAAGTTTGAATTTCTATATATAAGGTTTTTTTATAAGACTAAATTTTTTTCACTGAAAACAGTTACCTTTTTTCTGTGAAATGTGACAATCTTTCATTGTACTGTAACATTATATATTAAGTAATTAATTGCACAAGGCAAGTTAATAAACACTAACATATTACGGTTAATAAGATGAAATAATAGCTTAGACCTTTTATGCAAAGCCTAAATGATCATTTCAAATCGCGCTAGTAATTGAAAGATGGAAAATATAAGGTCCCAAACAGGATTCGAACCTGTATCATCAGCTTTCGCGACTGATGTGTTTATCAATAGCACTACCAGGACTAGCAATGACAATTGAAAAATTGTACAAATTTAAATCATATATGTAACTATACATCAACTTATCTTTCAGTTACATTTGGCAATATTGTCAAACATATCTGATGGTGTCAAGTTTTTGACATGTCAGATATAGACAGGAAGCGATGCTCATAATTATGGCTATAAGCCAACTATGTTAAATAATTAATTAATTATCTACCAAATATATATATATATATATATATATATATATATATATATATTGTAACGCCAGGTAAAGCGTTTAGTAGAGAAAGACCTGTAGCATAAACAGGAGGCTGAGGTCCACACAAATATGAACACGACTTTTATAAGAAATATTTATTTACACTAACCGTGCGCATATGTAAAACTACGAAGGTAAGTGGTAAATGATGCAATTACAAGATTTTATAAGCTCCAGAATAAGTAAAGGTACCCTGTCCAACGATGGTAAACATCCGAGCGGAATATTCAAGATAACAGTACCGGATTAAATAAAGTTGACATGCTCATAAAATGCCGAATGAAGTATTTAAATTGAAATGTAGGGTTGAAAACAATTGTAAAAAGGCTATATATCGAGGTTAGAGTATGTTTAAAGTGGTAAACGTGTAAAAGATATGAGTAGATAGGCAAAGGACGTGTAAGGTGAAAGATGAGAGTAGATAAGCAGAGGAAACTTGAAGCAAAGATATGAGTGGATAGGCAAAGGACGTTTAAACTCAACTGTATGAGTAGATGGGCAATGGAAAGTCACAGCAAAATGTGAGAGTAGATAAGCAAAGGGAGTTCAAATTATGTTTGTCAAAATGCCAAAGAACAGTCATGCGTGGAATGCCAAGATTGTAATGCAAACAGGTTTGATGTGATTTATTGCAAGGGAGGGTAAAATATTTCATAGATGTAGTTTTTAAAGTAGTATGTATAGAAATGGATACAACATGTAAAGAAAAAAAAAGTAAGTGTGCTGTAAGACAAAGCGTGTAAAGTACCTAGGTGATAAAGTTTGTTGATAAATTTGAAAAATAAAATGTGATTACTGAAAATGTTGATATAAAATAAAGATGTATTTATATGAAGCTCCGTCGTTTTAATTTAAAAAGGTTAAAAGAAACGCAAACAAAATGAATGTAGTGCACGCCATAAAAAGGCAAGAGACGATATTGAAGTTTGTGTAACAGGAAAAACCAGTACTTCGAAAATATAAAATAAAGGCAACGACATAGCAAATCATTATGCATTTAGGTGCAGTAAGGAAGTTCAATCAAACCTTAACCGTAAAGGAGAGCCTCCAGTAAGATACCAGTTGACAATAGGACGTGCAGGCAACAACAGTTGGAGAGAGTTTCACAAAGCGGTGAAACGCAGTGAAAAGACAACAGGAGAGCGTACAAAAAGGAGTGTCCATTTATTAAAATTTTTTATTTCGTTATAGTAGTGATTCAATTCTAGAAATTTTCCCAAGACTAAAGTAAACCGTTTATTCCGTAGATCACTTACCTCAATTGGCATTCCATGTGAGATTTCACACCACAGCAAGGAAGACACCACCAGTTGGAACAATATCAGGTACTAAGTTATAATACAGTAAACGCTTATTCTTGTTTCAAAATTGCATCATTGACCATATGAATAGTATAAGAATGCCTTCAACCATGGTAGTTTAAATATTACGGCGACGTCTGAACCTGCACGGCATTTATAGACCGTGCAGATTTAGTTGTAGACAAGGTATCCGGGTTGAGGGACACTAGTAGATTTCACTGTATCGAACCCACGCCGGGTGAAATCGAACGTAGAGTAGTTGAGTAGAGAGATATACAGGGTGCCCTATTTCTTACATGTTGTATGGGTAACTCTGTTATTTGTGACAATAGAGAAAAGGTTAAATAGGGAAAGTAGTGCAGTTTTTAATGCCGAATTCAGCCATGAAGAGATAATTAACATACAGGGTGTAGCAAAAGCGCTATACCAAAATAACGAAATTTTGATCTTTTATGTTTTGCTTCGTGGTTCATTTATTGTGATAGATACAGCAAAACGTTGTAGATGTTTTTTACATTATTTTAAAAGGAGAATAAGATAAACTTATTTGTTTTTACATGTCTTTGGTCATGTTCGAGTAAATAAGTGAGGTTATGTTTTTTTAAATAGAAACCATAATTGGCGGTAGTTCTGGTAGAAAGGCATTTTTTTTCTCTTTTCAGTGATGTACTACAGTGTACATGTTCAACATAAAATTTTTTTAAAAAATTTTGTTTTTATGAAATACGAAACTTGGTATTAAATAATATGTGAATATTTGAGCTGATTTTAAGAATCAAGTAGTCATATGACACATAATAATAGATTTCATTTGTTTGAAAAACAGAAATTAGATAGTACTGTTATTTTGTGTTTATACGTACATTATTTTCTTCTAATAGTTAGAATGTCCTATACAAATGAAGAAAAAATGGCATGCTTTTTGCTACTATTCTTTGAATCGTACCTCACGTGCAGCAGCGGATTTGTACTTTGAAAGATACATGGAACATTAGCAACCGCACACTGTCGGATATTTAGCAAACTTGAAAATAATCTTAAGGCATATGGTGCATTTACCAAATCTAAATTCTTACGAAAATATGAAGAAACTGTTGAAACAAATGTGTTGGCGTTTGTTAACTATAAACCAGAATCTTCTACTGGCGAAATTGCAAACCACTGTGCAACTTCTAGAAAATTGTGAGGTGCATTCTGAAAAGTCGGAAATATCATCCCAATCACTATTCTATTTCGAATACATTGTATCCAGTGGATAATCAAAGACGGATAACATTTTGTCGTTGGTACCTTAATAAATGTGAAGAGGATTCATATTTTTGGAGAACCATTATGTTTACTGACGAGACTAAATTTACAAATAACGGAATATTTAATCGACGTAACAAAGTATTTTATTCCCAAGAAAATCCTAAACTTGTGCGTGAATCCAGAGATCAACATCAATTTGGTATTAATTGTTGGTGTGGAATATTTTGTCGAAAAATTATTGGACCTTTTTTTTATAACGACAATTTGACCGCTGCAAATTACTTAAATTTCTTAAAACACCAACTGGAAGAATATTTGGATAAATTACCTCTTAACATCCATTACAGACTAAAGTATTTCCAACACGATGGTGCCCCTGCACACAGTGGTACATCAATGAAGCAATATTTAACTGATCGTTTTGAGCACGTGATTGGTAACAAAATGGAAATTGATTGGCCTGCTCGTTCACCACGACTTACGCCATTAGATTTTTATTTGTGGTGTGATTTAAAAAATATAGTGTATTCTAGTACTCCTCAAACGCTTGAGGATTTAATAGCTAGAATCCAAACGGCAATTGCAAGCATTGATGCACGAACAATAGAAAAACCACTTCGTAATGTTAAAAAACAATGAGTTGTGCCTTCAACAAAATGGTGGGCACTTTGAACACCTTAGAAGTGATATTATATTTAATATTTTTAACATAATTTGTTTTTGATATTTTTGTTGCGTCATGCACAAGTATTTTATAATTTAATACCAAGTTTTGTATTTCATAAAAACAAAATCTTTTTAAAAAATTTTATGTTGAACATGTACACTGTAGTACATCACTGAAAAGAGAAAAAAAATGCCTTTTTATCAGAACTACTGCCAATTATGGTTTCCATTTAAAAAAACATAACCTCACTTATTTACTCGAACATGACCAAAGCCATGTAAAAACAAATAAGTTTATATTATTCTCCTTTTAAAATAATGTAAAAAACATCTACAACGTTTTACTGTATCTATCACAATAAATGAACCACGAAGCAAAACATAAAAGATCAAAATTTCGTTATTTTGGTATAACGCTTTTGCTACACCCTGTATGTTAATTATTTCTTCATGGCTAAACTCGGCATTAAAAACAGCACTACTTTCCCTATTTAACCTTTTATCTAATGTCACAAATAACAGAGTTATCCATACGACGTGTAAGAAATAGGGCACCCTGTATATAAAAAGGTTTAATAGTTAAAGGTAAAGACAAATTATACATAATAAAATATATATATATATATATATATATATATATATATATATAACGGGTGTTCCATTAAGCGTATCGCGCGGCTGTATATCATAAAGTGTAAGGCCTAGAGCTTTGCGGAAAAAAATTTATTAAGTAAAGTGGCCAAGAGAAAATGCTGGAAATTATTTTTAAGTTTCAATTTCTACCGCAAGGGGAAGTATTTGTTAAGGTCAACAACAAAATTCAATTTTTCTCCCAAAATTTAAGCACAAGGTATTATGCTCAAAACGCGAATAGGCAGTTATCTTTATTATTCACAACTTTTATTTGAAACTTTTTTCTGTAGATTGCAGAAGGACAGCTGCAGGACCTGGTGAATTGGTTTACATGTAAATAGGGTTATCTCACAATGCCCATATTGGAATTTAATAATCTTAGAATCGTTTGAAAGAGAATTTCTTAGGGATCAAGAAAAACGACTAAATTGATTTTTCTACTGTTTTCTAAATATGTTAGAGGGTGCTTTTTCCAATCATGCCAGTTTTTGTTCATTTCCTTAAAAAAATTAAATGGAAAGACATATTTATCAAAGGGGAATTGAATGAAGGGCAAAAAAAAAGATTTTAGTGAAAATCGCACCTCGATATCTTTAATGGTTCTTAAGTTATTGCAATATTAGGCAATATATTCACTATGCGGCTTCACGAGCGTCTCACGGCAGAAATGCTGTGGCTGCAATGGTAGGTTAGGTTACTGTTAGAAATAGATATAATTATTAAAAACACAAATCACTTCACACGCATATCAGAACAGTTTCTTACATTACCGTAAACGAGGTATAAGAGGCACAAAAGATAGTTGGTAACACTAATCTATAATGTGGACATTAGCGCGCCCATCTGTCAATGACGTCACATACTATGCAAATTATTACACGTAAATGACGAAATATGCAAAATTCATAAAATGTATTATAAAAAAGACCCACACGGGGAACTTACGTGAATATGTAAGCGTTTCACAGAATTACTTCCTTCAGGGTTGCTCGTGGCTCCCTACCGGATTATTTAAAGATGGCGGCTGCGTGCTTCCTTCAGGATTGTTTAAAGATGGCAGCTGCGGCTTCTTTCAGGGTTGCTCCAGCTAGCGACTGCGGGGCTCCCTTCAGGAATATTTAAAGATGGTTCTCAGGGCGTGGATTGCGGTTAGGCCAGGTTGCTTCCAAATTCGGTTGGTCTTCTACCTATACGTAGGGAACGACAGGAACAGGTTTATAGGGACGACAATCAAAAGGCAAGAAAAAGGGATCTACATAATAAAGATAAAGATACGATACCAGACCCAACCACTCTTCTTGATGTTTCAAAGGCAAGTCCTTCTCCCAGCGTCTTGCGGAAACTCCCCACTTTTTCCTTCCCCCACACGCGTTGACGCGAATCTCCGCGCAACGCGCTTCTGACGTGACGGAAATACACGCGCCAAGTCTTTCAAATTTATGGCGCGAAACTCCCGCATATCAAAACTAAACTAAAAAATGTCTAGTGCCAAATTTTTGGCACGTAACAAGTTGTTGCTAAAACTCTTGCAGACTGTTCTGATATACGGTTAAGTGATTTGTATTTTTTAATAAAAATATCTAAGTTGTGTTTTTTAATAACAATATCTATTTCTAACAGTAACCTAACCTGTCATTGCAGCCACGGTATTTCTGCCGTGAGACGCTCGTGTTAATTCGCAAGCTTAAAGAAAAATTATAGGCAACCCATACAGCGTATACAATATGCTTTACAAATTGGTCTTGGCAGTGGCGTAGCTAAGGAATGAGGACTTCCCCGCGAAAATAACAAGGGTCTCCTATATATAATTTAAAATAAAGTAATTATATGAAAGAAAAAAGAAATCGCCGTCCTTGACGGTTATATACATATAAAACTTTTTTATTTAGTCATACCAAATCGCCTAAATTTTAACGAAAGAAACTTATCGACTAAACTTTCCAATTAATTTTTTGTGTGTGTTCCTGTTCTATACTTAATACTGCTATAATATAAAAGAAACGCCTCAGTTTTTCTTGTTTAATCTCTTAAAAAGAAATATTTATTTTAAAGTGTTTATTTTTTCTATTTTCACACTTTAAGTAGGTTATAGGTTTATAAAATCAACTAACACGCTTATCACCTAGCCGGTTTTCAACAAAAACAATCACCATTGTTCCAGTGTAAAACAACACTTCTGTCCATTGATTAGATATTATAAATATATGAATAGAAACTTATATAAGATTAGCTTGACTTGATTCTTGCATCAGAGCATCTACTTTTATAAATATAACGGGTTGTTTTTATATAAAAATAAGAATCCTGATTTGTTTTGTAGGCCCCTAGTGGGTAAGTATAACTGTAGATGAAACACTGGGGTCTTGTTTCTGTTTAATAATCCTTAAACGAATTCCACATCGTTTATTTCACGATGCTGGGACCGGACTGAGGCCCTTTAATGTTTGCACCACCCCGTATTGCGGGGCGCCGTAATTACACTACTGGATCTTGGTAATTGACTGCTAGAATTAAAAAACCCAGAATATGTTCTATATCGTTATAGTATGAAATTTAATTTGCTTCTTATTTTCAATCTATGCTTAAACATTTACCTCCATTGGTGATTGGTATTATATTTTCGTGCATTTACGTAATCACATACAATGGTAATTTTTTGTTAGATATTTATTTGATCGTACGTGAATTCATTTATTACTGAATTGTTATTAAAATATAGAGTTATCCTAGATTACACGAGTGTGCTAAGTCATTTTCTTTTTTGATGTAGCGGAGGAAACCTAAACTATAAGATGTAATACTACCATTGATTGAGGAATACCTCAATCAACGATACTACTAAAAATAAGTAAATGGATATAAAGTACAATTGTGTTTACAATTATTGATCAAAGGTGCAAGATCCTAATTTTCTCATTCCGAGAACAATATGATAGGTTAGATAAGTTAATACGCCACTCAGGGTTAACTATTGTTGGCAATCCTGCGCCATCCAGCAACCGTTTTAACTTCGTTTTAGGATGCATCCGGTGGAAGGAATTTTAAAATTATTATCATGTATCCGGTGGCGGGAAGTTCAAAATTGTTTAAATGCGTCCCAGACGGGAATTTTAAAATTTCAATGTGAAACAGGAATCAGGTAGCAAGAGCAATAATCATTATACATTAATTACATGCAACATCTATGCCCATGAAAATTAAGAATTGAGATTAAAATTTCAGAAAATTGATTTAAATACACTGATATATATAGGTTCTATAATAATGCATACAATTGACACATCGAAAAGGTTAAATGGTGTTCCAAATATTATTAATGCGAACACTTATGTAAATAAAACCAAGTAATGTTAAAAACACCAAAGCATAATAACTATTTATTATATAGCAACATAACATATTAGTACAAAGAAAACACATTCTGAAATGTACATGTTTATATATTATTGGAGTCCATAATAAGATAAACAAGAATATCTTGAACCTGTCAGACATCCAGTGAAACAAACAATATTTCACAGATTTATTAATAGTATAAATGATAAATGTGAAGGTCTGCTTATCGCTAAAAATACAAACCTAATCAATGCATAAACAATACTGATACGATAAAGGCAGTAGAGTGTGGTAGAGTCCCAACAGTGTAATAAAAAGACCCTTTAATTTAGGCTTATTAAATACAATACAATCATAACAAGTGTGAACTACATGGCACTTTTTGAAACACTATACTTACGATAATAAAACGTATTACGAAAACTCTAACAAAATGACTAAACTTAGCTAATGATATCCAACACACAAATTGACCCATAGGTTAATTAACATTCAAGGTTTCAAACATCATCATTAGGACCTAAGTCCTGAAACTGGTTAGACGTGTACCATCATTGTTTTCTATTCTAAACTAACCTACAGATTTCCCTGAAATCTGCAGTCTGCATCTATCACTATTTGATCTAGGTCTACATCCACCTCTTTTTTCCTATCTTTGCTTGTCATATATCCCATACTATTCCCCAAAAATGCCTTAGCACGTATTCTACCCTTCTATTTCTCCTATTTTTTCCCAAAGATATCCTTGTTCCCCTACTGTTTCTATAACCTATTTGTTATTACCTTTGTCTATCCATCCTCATACATCTGAAGCACGGCATTTAAAAGGCTGCTACCGTTCTTCTGTCTGCTTTTCAGACTGCCCGTATTTCATAGGCATACTGTCTGTGCTCCACACATATGCTTTCAACAATTTTCTTCTTGTTCTATGTTTGTTGTCTTTCATCATAGGCGCTGTTCTTTTGTGTTATTTGCAGTTCGGTCCACTTCTATTGTTTTACAATTATATACCCTATTTCTCCAACATTCAGTAGTTGTGAGGGGGGGGGAAGCAGCCTGTGGCTGCTAAGTTCCCCCAGCACTTGAACATTTACTGATTTAATATTTTTTCCAATATATCTTTTCGCACAGTCAACATTAGTTGCAGATATTTCACAACCAACACCTGTAGTTGTTTATAATAATCATCAGATTTATCTGCGCTTATTTTTTCGTCATTAGGTTTTCCGTCTCAAAACTGGTTGGACACGTACCTCACTTATTTATATTCTGAACTAGCCTACATAGTTCCCTGAAATTCTCACACAGCATGTATACAGCTCGGTTCCCCTTCTATTGTTTTCTAATTTTATGCCCTATTTCACCCAGATTCAGTGAAGGGAATTAAACAGCCTGTGGCTGCCAAGATCCCTCAACACTTAGACATTTGCCGAAATAATAATTTACCAGTAAATCTTTTGACACAATTACCATTATTCAAGAATATTGCCCACCCAATACCTGTATTTGCTTATAATAATAATCATGTTTAAGTGCAATTACTTTCTTCGTCATTAATTTATCCATCTTGGGACTGGTTGGATGCGTACCTCCATTGATTTCTATTCTGAGTTGGCCTACACATTTCCCTAAAACTCCTACAGCCTACATCTTTCACTATCTGTGTGCAGTAGTCTAACCTAGGTCTACGTCTTCTTCTCTTTTTTCCTATCTCTGCTTCTAATATATTCCGCACTATTCCCTCATGCCGTAGTATGTGGCCTATCATCCTATCTCTCATATTTTTTACTGTTTTCCACATATTTCTCTCTTCCCCTACTATTTTTAGTACCTCTTCGTTCTTAACTTTGTCTGTCCATGATATCTTCATCATTCGTTTGTAGCACTACATTTCAAAGGCTTCTACCTTTTTCTTGTCCAGTTCTCCTACTGTCTAGGCTTCACAGCCATACAGCGCTGTGCTCCACACATGTTTTAAGCAATGTTTTCCTTGTTTCTATGTTTGTGGTCTTTGAGCACAGTAGTTGCTTTTTCTTGCTAAATGTAGCACGACCTTGTGCTAATCTTTGTTTTATATCTTTTGTGTTTTTCCCATCTTGCGTTATTTGACTTCTTAGGTAGCAGAATTCCTTAATATCTTGTAAGTTTGTGTTACATATTTGTATTCTTGTTTTTGATTTATTTTTGCCTACTTTGCATACTATACATTAGTTTTAGTTTTGTTAATTTTCATACCGTATCTCTCTGTTAGAACCGTTTCCATTTCATTAACAGCAGCTTCTAACTCTTCTTTGCTAGATGCTAATATCGCTCTATCATCTGCAAATCTATTCATATCAATCTTTGTCCCTGCATATTAATTCCAAATGTCTTCCTGCATTTGACAGTATTCATTGCCTCTTCAATGTACAAGTTAAAAATTAACGGGGATAGGGCACATCCCTGTCTCACCCCTTTCCTAATATTTACTTCTCTACGTTCCTGCTCTAATTCTATTAATGCTGTTTGCTCTTTTATAAGCTATGTACTATTCGTCTATCCCTACAACTCATTCCAATCTTTTTATTTCGAACATTTTTTTCCATTTTACATTGTCGAATGTTTTTTCCAGATCTACAAATCCTATATGCACGCTTTTCCCTTTTATTGTTTTCTCCATTATCACTCTTAGAGTTAACATAGCCTCCCGTGTTCCCCTGTTTCGCCTAAACCCAAATTGGTCTTCTCCTAGTATTTCTTCAGCTCGTTTTTCCATTCGTCTTTGTACAATTCTAGTTAATATTTTTGACACCTGTGCTGTCAAACTTATTGTTCGAAAATTTTCACATCTATCCGCGCCTTTCTTTTTTGGTATAGTTACTATGATGTTACGTTTGAAATCTTCGGGTATCTCGCCTGTCTCATACATATAGCTTACAAGTTGGAAGACACTCATTCTGTTACTGCTTGTCCAGCGGCTTTTAGAGTTTTTTCTTGCACTTTATCTGTACCCGGCGCCTTACCATTTTTCAGACCCTTTAATGCTAATTCAAATTCATCTCTAAGTATAGGATATTCCAAGTCATCATTTTCAATGTCTGATTTCTGTTCTAATGTAGTTAGTTCTTCTCCTGCATATAAAGTCCCTATATATTCTTGCCATCTACCCATTTTCTCTACATTTTCTATAATGACGTTTCCTCCCGCATCCTTTATATTTTTGCTATACGGTTTTATATTCCTAAAATTGATTCCAATTAGTTTGTATGCTTCATCTGTATTTCCTACTTCCATCTTAGTTTGTACCTCTTTGCACTTTTCATCAATCCTGCATTTGCGAATAATTTCCCATTTTATGGCTTTGTATTTCTGTTTTCCTATAAATCAGCTACTAACAAATTTGCAGTATTACGCAACAGGAGCTCATTTGGACATGGTAGCGGATTTTATGTACATACATTCAACAACAGCTGGTAGAATTGTAAAAAGAACGTTAATTGCAATAGCAAGACTTTATAGGCAATTTGTAAAACTTCCGGCTACACAGGATGAGCAAGACCAAAGTAAGGAAGCATTTTTCCAAATTGCCCATTTTCCTAATGTAATTGGTACTATCGATTGTACTCAAATTAGAATTCAGTCACCAGAAGGTGATGACGCAGAAATATTTAGGAATCGGAAAAACTATTTTTCCATCAACGTACAAGCTGTGTGTGACACAAATGGCAAGATTATTGACATTGTTGCTCGTTGGCCAGGTTCAAGCCATGACAGCATTATTTTTAGTCAAAGCAACATAAAAGTTAATTTTGAAACTAATAATTTTCAAAATTATCTTTTATTAGGAGATGGTGGTTATCCCATTAAAAGTTATTTAATGATTCCATTGCTAAACCCCCAAACTAGAGCAGAACAGCTGTACAACGAATCACATATCAGGACTAGGAATAAAGTTGAATGCGCCTTTGGAATTATTAAAAAAAGATTTTCTTGCTTAGCATACGGATGTTGCTTAAAAATGGATACAGTGCTTGCAATAATACTTGCTACAACAGTACTACACAACATAGCAAAAGATGCAAATGAAGCAGAGCCAGATATCGATAATGATATGGATGAAGGAGATTTTTACAAGACGGCGACATTCTCCATATACCTCACCAGAATGTAGGTCCTGTAATAGGAATGCAGTTTAGAAGTCAATTAATTAATGATTTATTTTCAAGACTGGCATAACAACATTATATTTATAGTTGTTTGTTTAAGTTCAGTATGTTGTAACAATATTTTTTGATGACTACAAATCACCTAGAACTTATTTGTTAAATAAGTCTTTTTGTCTATTCGATTAAACAAGTAAATATCGTCATTCAAATAAATATTCGTATTGGGAACATGTAGCCCAATCATAATACAGAGATGCTAGTTTGGTTGCTAACAACAGGCGTTGGCTGTTTGAATAAACACTTCAATGTCAAACGACTGATATAATATGCGTAGCGTGCCAACCAGTTACTCTGGTTGGGGCACCTGAAACGAGCACATCGTGGAGAACATTAGAGTTCTAACCAGCAATTTGCGTGTAGTTTTACGCTTAGATGTTAATTCAAGTGCATCATGCACTTGAATAAGTGTTTTTAATAATGCGCTCTTATCTTATCTTTTCTTCTCTTCAATTTTACCATTTAATATGAACGTTTTTCAATATGATTGTAATATCTTTAATATAATATGAACGCCTTTCAATTCAACTGTATTATTCTAAATTTAATACGAACGTTCTTCAATATGGCGATAATAATTTTTGATCCAATATGGACGTCCTTCAACTTGACCGTAATATTTTAGATTTAATAGAAATGTTCCTCAATGAGGCCGTAATACTTGTGCTTTAACCGGAATGTTCTTCAATTTAATAGCAATTCTTTTGTTTTAATATGAACGTCCTATAATTAACATTTACGATAATTCTTTAATTGCTATGATGTATTTACAAGTAATAATGTGGATAATTACACTCAACATAATGGTTTGGTAACGAACGAAATGCCGTAATAGAAGGAAACATAGCATTTCTTGATAACTGTTTGATTGGATTTTGGTTTGTTTCATTTTTGCGTAGAAGAAATACAAGCTTATATAATTGGGTCCAAGAGGCGTACGGCTGGTTGGTTGCTCTACAACAAGTGGACAGCGACATCATTTGTTTGTCGAAGCACAGTATGTAATCTGGTTTAATACAATGTAACACTGCCACATAAACACGAACCTGACTATACAAGGTAAGCGTTCTGAATAAAGTACCATAATATGTATTATTTTATTTTTAAGAATATAATTGTAGGAAAATAGTTACACTGTAATTAAAAAGGTATTATGCTAAATTCAAATCATATGCTAATTAAATATTAGTGCCCAAAACTAAATTATTTATATAAGACAATGAAATACTAAAATTAAATGCCAAATACAAATTAAATATTAGAGTTTTTTAATGTTTTTAATTGTTGCTCTTTAATTTCAAGTTTTAATAAAAGACTTTTTTCTGCAGCTCATGAATCTCAATTTCTCTCTTATTCCTTTCTTGGAAAAGTTTTAACTCCTGCAATATATATTGTTCTTTCAGTTTAGCAACCTCCGTATACTGTTTGGACAAATGACTGGTATGCAAGCCTTTAATGACTTGGGGTCTTCTTCTATTTGCAGCCCATTTGTCCAAATTACCTGATGTTAAAGGCTCACTTAAAGGTCTTTTCAAATTTTTGGACGTGTGGTCACCCCAATCAACCTAAAAATTAATATAATATTAGAAATTGATCAAATGTCATTTTGTTTTGTTCAACAATTGACAGCTAATTGAGAAATATGTTGAAAGTTTGTTTAACTTACCTTGTTGCCGAGCTAGTGGTTGCTGCTGATGATTAATTATCGCAACAAAAACAATTTCCATGTCATCCATACCGACGAGATCTTCTGATATGTCAGGAATCGTAACCTCCTTGTCCTCAATATCAGCATTGAAAGGATTATATAAGCCTGATATGTTTTTTTTTGGTTGGTAATATCCAACAGAATCTCTGTACAAGGATCATTCTTGATCGGATCAATATACACTCCTCCCCCAGTAGCCAGTCGTTCTTGTTTTTCTACTGCAGCAAGCTTTCTAACGTCTTTTGTTTTTATTCTCATAATTTTTTTTTAAAGATTCTTTACTACAATGCACCTTGCTTAATGCATTATATTATGCAATTATCTTGTCCCACACCATGTTACAGCATCTGTCTTTTCATTTTCGAGAACACCCTTATATTGCGAAATAATGTTTACTAAACGTAGCTTTTCTTCACTGGAATAGTTAGCATTTCGTAATCTTTTTGCGGATTCCATTTAGGGCAATGCTAAAAGACTTTTCTACAAAAAAGCTACAAATGAACAACTATCAGCATATGATAATGAACTACTGTCATATGTTAGATAATTGTAGTTCACTATGAAGTTAGTCCCAAACACAACAACATAAAATTTCCCTAACTAAATGCCACTTAGGTAAGTACCGCTTAAATAATCACGGTGCAGTTGAGGTCGCCTTTAAGCTAGTCTTAAATTTAGGTAGAACTTAACTAAGTTGTAGTTTAAGCATAAACGGTGGTTGGGCCTAGGTAACTAAATAAACCAATTATTATTAAAAAAAAATACACCCATTTATAATTACTCTTACAGAGCTGATTATTCTCTTTGCTTGAATTTTGTGGAATTGTTTCATTTATCCATTTGTGTATACACAAACATCAACGTTTATAAATAATTGTATTTACATGCAATAAAATTCCCAGAAACCTAATGGACCAAATCAAAAGTAAGGTTGGAATCATGACATAGTTCAATTATTGTGATGGTAAAATCTAAGGGCAAAACTTATACAACTTCAAGGTCGAATAGCATTGATAATCCTTCTGCATTTAGACGCGGCTACTAAAGAGCCCCTACTGTGAATAATATTCCCACAACATACAGGGAAATTTTCGAGGTATTATAAATTACCCAGTCTGTTTTAACCAACCAAACACAATTATTTTTGACGGTTAATTCTCAAAGAGTGAAAACACTAGTAATTGAGCAGTTAGACAATATGTTGTCTATTCATTCTGATAGTATACAATTTCAATTATATAATGCTGTAGAAGAAAATGATTTAAATCTAATTAAACATCTAATTTATGAAGGTGCCTACATTGATGCAAGAAATTATCCATATGGAGATACTTTACTACATGTTGCTTGTAGACAAAAACCCTATAAAGATTTGAAGATTATAAAAGAACTCTTAATGAATGATGCCAACATCCATTGCTATAATTCTGCTCTTGAACTTCCACTGGACATTGCACTTACAGATGAAGCTTGTGTTAAATTATTTATTAAAATCAACTTATTGAAAACCTTTAGAAATCCTAAGAAGAGCATTAATTTGAAAGATTTCCCTCGTTTAAATCATGAAGAAGTAGTGGAATATTATAATAATTGTACCAAGGAATTAAATGAAATGGGAACAGTTTATATTAATGGAGTCACACTCAGTACATTATGTGCAAAACAAGTATGCCAACTACTATATTTAAACAATAAAAGATTGTTAAAGAATACGAGTGATGCAGTCTCGGCACTTATATTTTCATGCAGAACTAAATTTCCAATTTACAGCGATATTATAATTGAAAGCTTGAAACTTACTTTTAAAAAAATAAATCGCACAAGCCTTTTGAACAAGTTTGCAGAGTTACAGATTTACAGAATTCAACATCGTAGTGATCTGTTTATGCATTGTGCAAGAAAGGTAACATTAAACTTTGACTGTATGTTTGAGCTGGGAAAGTATTTGAGTAATAAAGATATATTGAATGTTTTAACTGCCATTTGTTTTGATGTGGATGTCAATACAGAGGAAGACTTTACACTTTATTGGGAAATTGATGAATACTTTATAAAGAAGTTCCGAAGTTCTTGCCGTAGCATGAATTATTTGTGATATGTTATTAAATGTCATTTTGAATCTCTATGGACATTGGTTTTAGATATTTTCACTATTATATATTTTAAAGTAGAATGAAAATGACAATTTGTTTTATTTTCAAGCCCTGCTATCTTTTGAAGAAAGAAAATGGTTCTGTCGACTTTTGTAACACCTCATAATTTGTAAATAGTTAAACATGTTGTTTGTATTCTATGCTCGTATTACTATACAGTGTACCCACAATCCGAAATAGTAATTTTTATTTGCTATAAAAATATCTATGTAATACAATATATAAATGTATTTATATAGTAATTAAATGTATGTAATAAAAAATTGTACTGTTAATCCATGTGATCACAAAGAATATTGGCAAACTTTTTTTTGCATCTGATAATATCCAAACTAAAAATATAATACATGGCACCTTTTGTTTCATATGTCGAAAAAGACCTATGTCCTAAAAATGAACTTTTTATAAATTAATTTTAAGCACAAATAATGTACAAACCAGTTCGAGACTGCTTAATTTAAAGTTTAGATTTAGGTATATGGGTAATTCTCTACAAATCAAACTAATAGCAGTCTGGGCCTTTTTTAAAGTCTATTTAAATCGTTGCAGTATATATTTATCCACAGCAAATTCGTATATGTTAAAGCAAAATAATATTTGATATTGTGTACATATTGATACTCGGGTAAAAAATTATACTGTTTTACGATTTATTTATCACTCCCTCATTATGTCCCAATCTCGCAATTACAGTATAATCAATCAATTGCCGGGTGATAGTCTGTTTAATATATTTTTTTGACCCGAATTTATTAAAGAGAACACGTCAAAGAGTGTGTGAACTTAGTTACTCATAAATTTGTCTTAAAAGATAGAGTAAATAAAGATTTTTTAATATTGTCGTAGGAGAAACAAATCACTCCCTCATAAATTTAAATTTGGCGTTTAAAATCCTTTAAAGTTGACATTTTCAGGAAACCTAAAACGACAGCAAAATTGTGATCAGTTGTTTTATTGAGAGTAGGAATATTTACTGATTATCATTCATTTGAATTTGGAAATAAAATTTATATTATCAAAAGTGCAATGTTTTTTTAAGGTTTCACTCACAGCAAATATTAAAAAGAAGGTAATTATATCCAGTTGAAGTATTTCATTAATTAGTGTGAATGTAGATGTAGTACTAGCTGTAAAATTATAACCTTAAAATGTTAAGGTGTATCCCAATGTTGCCTGAACTACGTAATTTTCATCACTCCCTCACCAGTCACTACCTCATAATCTTATAAGATGAGGGAGTGATATCTATCATGAGGTAGTGATTTTTAACTATATTAATGATTTTGTTATTATATTTTAGAAATGGTACTTAGCAAAGAAGAAGCTAGATTACGTAAGAAGTAGTATGATAGTAGAAAAGAAGACCTGAAAAGTAACCCAGAAAAGTTGGCAAAAATGAGAGAGAAGAAGAGATTTAAATACTTCAAAAAACGTGAGAAAGGAACAATTTTGGCCAAATTGTTGGTTGCAAACATGAGTAATAGGGAATATAGGCAAGTTAAAAAGCAATGGCGAAAGAGAGCACACACTTATAGACAAAAGAAAAAGGAGCAGCACAAATTAATCAAATGCTTACGGATAATTCTCCACTACTTTCACCAGTTTTAGTTGAACAGCCATATTATAACCCATTGGACAATGTAATAGTTACCCCTTTTAACTCAAATGCTCCTGTAACTTCACATATTTCGACTTCATGTAAAAACGTGGGGCGCAAACAGGTTAAAAAGTTGCATTCAAAAATGTACAGGAAAATAATTGATTTACAAAAAAATTTAATGAAGGCTAAGAGGGCATCTGAGAAATACGGAAAAAGATGTCAAAGGCTCAAGCAAAAACAATACCAAAAAAATTGTGTTGTAAGTCCAAACTCGAAAGTTAATCAGCTATTAGGAAAGGAATCACTTTCGGAGCCTGTAAGAAGAAAATTGTTATTTGGAAAAGTGTTGGAACGTCAGCTGAATGAAAATTATCAGAAATGTACTGGTTATTCAAATAAAAGAATTTGCAACAAATATATGCGGTATAACTTGTTGAAAAAGTACCGGCTTATGAATATAGCAAATAAGTCAAAGATTTTAAGTCCACAGTCATTAAAGAATTGTAATAGGACAATTCATCTTAGAGGTCATTATTTGTCCGTTCGTGTTAAGCAAGAAGTAAAAGATTTTTTTGAAAGGGATGACATATCGCAGATGACTGCTAGGAAAAAGAATATGTAACTTCTAAAAAAATTCAAAAGCAAAAACGATATTTGTTAGAAACTAAAAGTATTGCATAAAAAATTTCTTTCCCCCTCAACTTAACATGTTAGTTACCAATCTTTTTGCCGTTTAGAACCATTTTGGGTTTTAAAGCCCAAAGTAGAGGATAGAGGTACATGTGGATGCATTAAACATTTAAATTTTGAATACTTGGTATCTGCTCTGTATAATGCCAAAATTATAGAAACACGCTCTTCAAATGAACTTGTAAGCCTTTTTTGCTGTTCACCTTGAAAGCCTGATTGCCTTTACAGAAAATGTACTAATTGTTGCTGCAAAAAGTTAAAAGCCAAACAGTTTAAGAATAAGTTGGTTTCCTACAACAAGTGGACTTCAAGTTCAGTAAAATGTATCTCACGTGCAATGGAAAAACTAGTACGGAAAACAACAAAATCAAGCTTTTCAATCACATTGGTGAAACTATACGATGAACTTATCAATAGTTTAAATAACTTACTGAATCATATAAGATAATATACTTCACCAGTACCAGGCAATATCATCTTTAAAATCATCACTTAAAAAGAATGAAATATTAATTCACGTTGATTTTAGTGAGAATTTTTCATGTAAGTTTGGGGGAGTTTGGCGGCTCTGGGAAACAAATAACTCTGCACACAGGCATTTTATATATGCAAAATGAACTAGGAAATGTTACTCCACATTCATTTTGCACTTTATCAAACTCACTTCGACATGACTATATTGCTATATGGTAAGGTGACCAGACGTCCCACTTTTGGCGGGACAGTCGCGATTTTTCACAATTTGTCCCGCAACATTTTTCAAAAGTCCCAACTTTTAGAATTGTTAAATTTTATATTTATGAAAATCATTGTTTTGCGTTCTAAGAATCCTTCAATTTGTTTTGTGTTCTAAGAATCTTACAGGCTACAACGACTAACATATTGCTTTTGCCACCCAGTTACATTGTATTTGTCTCTCAGATGATACACTTCGTGTTCGTACTGCGTGCTTACAAGCTAATTAAACAAATAAATATTATAATCCTGCTACTTACCATAGAAAATTAAGGTAAGTAATTTATTTATATATTTCATAAATACATAAATTTTCTTAAACTTAGCTTAAAATACTCGTAGTCTTCATATTTTATATTGATGACAAAAAGTATATCACCGGCCTTAACCTTAAAAGAAATTTTAGAAAGAAATATACGAATAAAATTTTGCAAATATTTTAAGTCAATCAAACTAATTTCGTTATAAACAACGATAAAATATGTTCATGTAAATTATGTTTAGTGCAAATTATTTCGGCGAATAAAAAATATGTCAAGGAATAAAATATTATACATTTTTTATATTTGCAAATTGTACTTATGTAAAAAATAAAAAAATATTACGATATTATTTTTATTCTGTATGACAATTTTTGTTGATACCCCCTCCTTGAGAGTTGTCCCGCTTTGCCCATATAAAAATCTGGTCACCTTACTATATGGGCCCATTTAAAGAAAGTGTTTGATTGGCTCGTAGAACTTAGTAAAGAAAATATAAATGTAGTTCACTTTCTTAGCGATGGGCCGTCAACACAGTATAGAAATCGTTCAATGTTTTATGTAATTTCAAATTTTGCTAAAAAGTTTTTACCAAATATTAAAATGCTTACCTGGGATTATTCTGAGGCTGGCCATGGAAAAGGAGCCACGGATGGCATTGGAGGAACACTGAAAAAGACTGCAGATCAAGCAGTAGCTGAAGGAAAAGATATTTCAAATATTTCACAGCTACTATATATTTTAAAAGAAAGATGTTCCAAAATATATCTTAAAGAGCTGACAACTGATGCTTTGCAAGAAATAGAGCTAATGTTTTATGACATTTCGGTTCCTGCATTTTTGGGCACTACCAAAGTTCACCAAGTGGTCTTTAGAGAAGAGTATGATTATATATATTTTAACAGACTTAGTTGCTCCCAGTGTTACTTAGATTCTTTGTCGTGTGTTCATTCTCATATGGGAAAGGCATATCCAAGAGTTGAGGTTTCTAAACCAAAACAAGATATCAATGAAACCAAGAGTAAAATTGATGTTCAAGCGGCTCAGCCAATTTCTCTTGATAAACCAGTTGTTGATCAGTGGGTAGCTGTTGTGTATGATCAACAGTGGATTCCGGGGGTAATCGAAAAAGAAGAAGTGTCAGGAAAGATACGGGTAAATTTCATGAAAGTTGTTGGTCCTAACAGATTTATATGGCCTACTACAAAAGATGTAGATGTTATTAACCCTAACTACATTTTAACAACTATTAACAAATATCCAGAATTACTTTCCTATACTGGTCGATTAATCCATTCGTTACAACCAGCAGAATTCAAACGCATAACTGATATCTTTTTGGCATCGTTTTAATCCTTTAGTTTGGATTTATGCTTAATATTCTATAAATATAGCTTTTCTTATTTTGTATTTGTTCGAATATATTTTAATAGAAATTTAATGTTGTATCTGAATCATTTATTTAAAAAATAAATAAATAACCAATCTATAAGTCACTCCCTCATACTCCCATCACACTCCCTCATTTCCAATATATCACAAAATTTATTAAAAACAATGAACAAACCAATAAAACATCTTGGAATTATTATTTTTTTCTTTGTTTAGTTATTTTAGACTAATCTGGAAGCAAACTCCTCTATCTGAGATACTTTGCTATATTGCCACATGTAACACTAAAATTGATTAATATGCAGAGATCTACCCATATCTGCTTATGTATCATGCTGTAAATAAATAAAAATATGCTTTCATATATTATCTACCGCATATAGATACCCTTTATGTTTTTGCCTGCTGGAACTTTACTGTTTTTGTTTCAGAATAACTAGTCATATTTAGTATATAAATTGAAATTGTTTATCAGCAATATAGAGTATTAGAAAATCTAAAAGGAAAATGAACGTCAAACAATGTTTCTGTTATTAAACAAAATCGCACCAAATGACATTACAGTTATTTAAGTGAAAACAATGCAATACGACTAGGTATTTCAAGACAACAGTAATTGGTTCACCAAAGGAATTACGAATAACTCAATATGTTTAAGGTATTAATATTTACTTGATAACATAGTACAGAATCAAAGTTGAATTCAAATCAATAGATATAAACTAGTTGCCTATATTGGAAATGACATTTCAATAAAAGTATTACTTTTAGGGTTTGTAATTCTATTTAAAAGGAAGTTGCTAATGTCCCTATAGTATTATCCCTTTCACTTTTGTTCATCGGTCAGTTTTTGCATAATCCCACCCAAAATTTTCCTCAAATACCAAAAATGAATTGTTCTTAGAATTGCTACTGTTAGCAATTTTACGGAGCAAATTTACCAGATGTGTAAAAGTTTTTTGATACGACTTACCTACAGAATTTTGCAAGTGAAATTTTTAAATGAAGGATAGAACAAATTTCTGCATAGGGTCACTGACATCTAACTGCTTTTCTCTGCAATGAACACAATAAAATGGTTAGTTTATGCTATGAAACAAATTCTATCAGTGTAAATGCATTTTTTTGAAGTGTGAAGAATGAATTGAGAAAAGAGGTGTTACATGCTAATTATTTTTTGATTATGATTTTTAAAAGTCAGAAAGTCAATTTTACGTTTTCAGACATCATAGACAAATTTTCAGACACCAATGTACCATTTTTCGAGTAACTGGTCGAAAAGTATTTTTTAATACCTACCAGTGATGAACGAAAAGTTAATGTATAGTCAGACATGAGTTCACAAATAGATGAGAAAAACACAGTATTGTGAAAGTAAAACATTTTTATAATGATACACAAATTCTGCACGTACAGTTTTGGTAGAGAAAGCAAAGAAACGAATATAAAAACAAATACAATGTATAGAAAAAAGCGTCTAAATACAACCTTTAGAACATTAACAGAAATAAAAGTTGACAAGTTGGTGTTATAATACCTACCTTACAAACTGAAACCTAAACTGATCATCTTACAGTAAGGCACTAAGTGAATGAGATAATCATTTTTATCAGCATATGTCACATATGTAATCATTTTGAGCTGCATGATTGCAGGTCAAGCCTAACATATCAGTACATTTAGGTGATACTACAGAGGGCATTTATCAGCATATGTTCTTTTTTCGTCATCTACGGAATTGTAAAGCTCTTTTTCACAGCGAGTGCATAAAACGTTAACTTTGCCTGTTGAACTCTGTATCCTTGTATTATCTTTCATACTTTCCGCTTTCTTTTTGGCTGGTTTTGCTTGCTTTTGGCTCCTTTTTCTTTCTTCGGTTTCCTGTTTAGATTAGCCCTTTCCATCTTTTCTATTTTCTCATCATCTTTGCAAGTGCAATAAGTTCTCCATGTTGTTGATGATATTACACTGGGTAGTTTTCCTTTTAAGCGACAGCCATGCTTCTTTTCAAAGATGGTTTTGGAAATGTCAGATGCTTTTGAAAAGGGTCAAGCATGATCGCCTCTTTTTCTTTTGTTGCTAGATTTGCTGGCTTCTTTATTTCCATGTTACATTTTTGTTTTTTCTTTATTTTGAGCCTTTTCGCTAGTACTGTTACTATTTGTACTAGCATATATCTTATTGCATAATGTCACAGTTCTATTACTATCAGTCTATTTGACCAGAACTACGTTTTTGTGTAAAGTTTTTTTCAGTTTCGGTCTCGCTTTCTTTGTAATTTTCTTTTCGGTATGCTTGTTTCTTTTCTTTATCATTTTCTTCCTCGTTTCTTTTTCAACTACTGTTCTATGTACTCGGTCACTTTCTGTTTCAGTTTTTTTTGCCACTTTCAGTTTCTCTTTCGTTGTCTTTTTCATTACCTGATTTGTTTTCATTGCCTTTTTCTTTTTCATTGTGTATTTCATTTTCTTACCGGTTTTCTTTCTCATTTCGATTTTCTTTTTCATTTTCTGTTAAAGTTACAATTGCGTTTTGACAAAAGTCATCTGTTTCAATAATTTTAATGTGATCTGGTTTTTCTGCTGCAATTTTACTCCTATTTGCAGTTACTTCTTTATCCCCAGTGTCAATGTCGTTGTTTTGGGGTACATTTTCGAATTGAGTAGATACTTCCAATTTTGAGTTTTCATTACTTATCTACGAATTGTTCCCAAAGTTCAAAAGCATAGCCTCTTCAATTTCCATTATATCATCGGCTAACAAAGTTACATGGACCATAGGAACAACCCTTCCCACAGCAATTTTCACAGCCTGAACTGCTAAAATAGTTATTAAAGCGGATGGTGGAATTTTATTAGAATCTTTTACCAAGAGTGATTTTTGGAAGCGATTTCATTGATTACAACGTCTACATTGAAACCATAATTTTTCAGAATATTGGAAATTGACTCCTCACAGTATCAAAATTATTTACGGTTAATATTTGTTCTGAGGCACTTGCAGAAACGGTTTGTTGTCTACACTATTAGGGTTAAAAGATATAATTCACATTTACGCAAGTCTTTTACAATATAACCTTGCATTTGCGTGTTTTGCAGTATCTCTTCAAATATTTTGCAGAAATTGATCTTTTGTGATTACTTTATTCAAAATTTCAGTGCGTTTCAGCTAATTTTTAACTGCATTCTTTCATTCCCCCTTCATGTGTTTGAACACACGTCTGCTAGCTGCAATATGTGTATCATGTTTGGGGGTAAAGCGTATAAAATAATGTTTTCTGCAAAACTGCCTTAATGGCAGAGTCATATGTGATTTATGTCCATCTGTTAATAATAAAGCCAGCTGCTATATATCGTTTCAGTGTCAGTCATGAGTTAAAATCATTCGAGATGTACTTGAAGAAAACTTACCTTGTCATTCAACCCGAGTCGGATTTTCTGATAACCCAATTTCTAGACATTTTCTGCAAGAGCTTAAAGTGGTCTTACAAAAGGAAATTCTACAAACAGGAGGCATATTGCTTCTGATGCATTCAATGTAATAAGGATTGTTACGATTTATTTTAAAGCTCCTAGGTATTAGATCATTAATTTAGATTTAAGGACTTTTTTAGAACTCTGCGTGGGGAACATTCTCCTGCTGATTACAGCAATTCCGTTGACATCGTGAAAACCGTACTTTGTTGGTGTTCGTACGATTGTTGACGTAATTGACTTATCTATGCGATTGCAAGAATGCTGACAACGGTTTGTACATGGGAAGCAGTCGGTTCCGACCAACGCGAGCGAAAGTACGTTAATCTAGGTGGGGGGGCATTTTTGGAATGCAGCATAGTTTAGGTCATTACCGTACTGCCTTCCGTAGAGTGAAAACTACTACCACCTGCTGTGTGGTGCAGCAGTGAGTGCTTCGTTCATGTTCCCACCCTTTTACCTATCCTATTATAGTATCGTCACGCATCACCAGCAGAAACACCAAGAGCAGTTACAAACAACAGATGCAACAGCGAGGAACCAACCCCCTGAGAACGGCGGCCGCACCCAACAAAAATGACGGGATGTGTTTTAACTATATTTATTTACCCAGAGTTTTATCGGGAAGCGGTTGTACATTTTAATTATTGTTCAGATTGTAAGCGCCCCTTTACTGCAAAATACCCAATACCACCAAATTACCATTATCGTCACAATTAAGTTCAAAACCTGCTATCCCATTACTTTTAATACAAAAAAACAATGATTATACTTCTAATAACAAATCTTCATCACCAACCCCATTTCCTTTACATCAAATATGTCGTACCAACCCCACCTGAATGGTCTAAATGGTTGAACACCGTTTATGCTTTTTATCATCCTAATTCCTCTACCGCAAAATTGGAAATGAAACCGTTTGATAATCGTCCACATCTACCAATTTCGATTGCTTGTCTTTCCATAGATGCATTGTTAGACTCTGGGTCTGTAGCAGTATAAAATCCTGCTAGTATCGCTATAGGTAGGCAACCCTAATTTCGTGTGTATACATCAATGGTAGTATAAATTTCTATTGCAAATAAAACCAGATAGAACAGAGTAGGGATTCGAGATCTAACGGCTTGACTCGGGGTCGCTTGGGTTTCCTCCTTATTGTTGAGTTGATCTTGCAAGCAAGAAGATGTTTGGAGAAAATTATTTGATATTGAGAATTCTCGCAAAGAAGCGAGTCCGATTTAAACAGTTTTGTTTAACAAAACTTAGAGCAGGATAGTGGTATGTAAGATTTCTTTTAAATAAAATTTGTTAATGAAGTATTACAAATTTTAGCTGTCAAGTTACGGCGGAATCAAACTATTATAGTTAATTTAAATTAGATTACTACGGCAGCTCTTGAACGAAGGTGGTTTCCAGTAATCTAATGACGTTGCTTAAAAATTGGACTTGATTAAAACGGAATTTACTAGGAGGCTGTACCATGAGAATTTAATGCAAATAACAGGTGACGAATCCACACGTGCAAGTTGGAGCGCAACGGTGGCTGATATTGTACAATTTCATGTTCATCGCAAAGGTCAAGCCAAGTCAAGGTCGCAGCTGGAGGCTAGGTTTGGGCTGTTGGCAGACAGATGGTTGTTGTTGTACTACAAATCTTGTAACTAGGTAATTATTGCTTCTAATCGGATCGAGGCTTGAAACAAAATTTAATTACATCCAAGTGTAAACATTTCGGCGGTTTAAATTCATTGCTATTTTAAAATTGTTAGTAAGTTATTAATACCTGCTCGATAATTTAATTACGGTATCAGTCCGCAATTACTACACATTAAATTTGAACTAGAATGACGTTACCTAATTTTCATTTCACTTTGAACATATAGTAAATTTGCATAAAGGCTTGGTACACATATTATACATTCACATACAGTGTAACACTGATGAGGGTGTGAGCTCAGACCATTATCGGCGCTTTAAATTTGATTGTAAAGATTTAATATGAATTAATTTTCCATTAATTGTACATAATATTTATTGACATATGAAAGTTTATGTCAGGTTGTATATAGTTTTGCAGTCTGAAGTTTTACGTAATGAATCAAGGCAAATCATTGTTTTTTTACATACCGTTTTATTGTACATATATTACTGCAACATTAGAAATATTTTTTTGCCCTTCAATTATTTTATTTATTGAACTGGTGTGATGTGACTTAGTGCATTAAATGGTACACTACTGTGTTAAGCTATACAGGTCAGCCCACCCCTGAGGAAGCCATAGATGTCTCCTGCTCTTAAGTTATTATAGCTTAGGCTATGCGTTTAGTAAGCAAAATTTAGTGTTTTGTTTAGATTCTGCCATACTTGGGGAGACGGAGTTTGCAGCCAGTGCAGCAGTCCCGAGGTAACTGGTATAATTTTACTCCCGTACAGATAGGGGTAACAAGGAGTAGACAGGTCTAATTCCTCTTTAATTAATTCCACAGGTTTACAACAACTGACAGATCAAAATAAAGATTTTAAAAACTTCAAAATACATTTATGATTATTGCTGATTCTAGTAATGGGATCAATTAAACTAAAAATTCGTATTAAAACTGACAGATCAAAATAAAGATTTTAAAAACTTCAAAATACATTTATGATTATTGCTGATTCTAGTAACGGGATCAATTAAACTAAAAATTCGTATTAAATCTCTCAAATGTGAAGTTAAATTTTTAATAGAATCGACCCTAGCATATACTTTTCTCTTAGGAGTTGATTTTTGTTATCTCTTTAATTTATCGTTAAATTTCCTCGATTTTACTTGGCAAGCTAACCTTAATACGCACAAATGTGCTTCATTGGGAATTGCAAACAAAATTTCTTTTACTGAAGCACAAATTGTCTTGTTAGATAAAACCATGAATAGATTCCGTCAAAATGATTCAATCTGGTGTTATTTCTTCCAGCTCTTCCTGTTGGAGTAGTCCCATTTTATTAATTAAAAAGAAAAACGGAGATTATCGTGTTTGTTTTGATGGTAGTAAGTTAAACTCCGTTACAATCTCCGACAGCTATCCATTACCACAAACCGACTCTATACTAAGTAGACTGCATAATGCTAAATATATATCTTCCATTGATCTTAAGCAAGCTTTTTATCAAACACCTTTGGAACAATCTTCTCGTCAGAAAACTGCTTTTTGTGTATCTGGAAGGTTTATATGAATTTAACTTCTTATCATTTGGTTTATCTAATGCCCTCGAACACTTCAACGTACCATGGATAGAACACTATATCAAATTTTACATCAAGAATGTACTTTTGGTTACCTTGACGTTATCTTAGTCATTTTAAATACCTTCGAAGAACATCTCGTAGCCTTAAATGAAGTAGCAGATTGCTTAGACAATTTTGGTTTAAATTAACTGGGAAAAATGTAACTTTTGCTGTTCGTCCCTTTCTTCTTTAAGGTTTATTGTCGATGAAAATGGCTTATGTGCTGACCCTGATAAAGTAAATGCTATCACTAATTTTAAAACGCTCAAAAACGTTTAATCGGAACGATATCTTATTATCGTATCTTTTTACCAAACTTATCTACTATCTCTGTTCCTATTACTGTATTAATTAAAAATACAAAGAAAGGGCAATCTATTGATTGGACTTCTGATGCACAAGAAGCTTTTGATGGAATAAAACATTTGATTCATTCAGCTCCCATTTTAATTTCTCCTAGTGTTGAAAAAACATTTTATATTCAGACTGATGCCTCACTTACTGACTTAGGTGCCATTCTATTTCAAGTAAAAGATGGTTTAGAACACCCTGTAGCTTATGCAAGTCGTACATTAACCACTACCGAACAAATTCTGCTACCGAAGGTGAGCTTCTTGGAGTAATGTTTGGAATCGAAAAATTCAAGGGTTATATCGAAGGAACTCAATTTATAGTAATTACCGATTGTGCTGCCCCTACCTTGTTAAATAATTTGAAACAACCTGCTGAACGTTTAGCCAGATGGAGTTTACGTATTTCACAATTTACTTTCACTGTTCACCACACACCTAGAAAATTAAATATTATACTTGATGCTTTAAATCTCCCTAATTTAACTCCTAATACCCGGTACTCTAATATGATACAAAACTAGATTTAACATTCCGAAAACTACCCTTCTTTCAGTATTATAGAAAATCGTTTATATAAATTTGTTAGCTCTTCTTTATTTAAATCTGCTAATTTACCTGAATGGAAATTAGTAATCCCTACCCCTAATCGACTTGAACTTTTGAAAATGTTTCATGATGATCCTACCTCTGCACATTTTAGGTGTTACAAAAATTATATCAAAAATATCTGATTTTTATTATTGACCCAACTTAAAACAATCCGTTTGCTCTTACATTAAAAATTGTAAAACTTGTGCACAAAAGAGTTCACAAGAAGCTCATCCTGGTTTAATGGGTACGTTTAAAAAAGTATCTTACCCATTTCAATTAATTTGTTCCAACTTATTAGGACCCCTTCCTCGATCTAAGAAAGGTAATCAATTGGTTGTAATCGATTGGTTTTTGAAATGTGTTTTCGTTCACCCTTTACCAAAAGCTACCTCTTCCACAATCATAAAGTTTTAGAGCAACAAGTTTTTCGTATCTCGGCGTATCTCAAATTATCCTCTGTGACAACGGTTCACAATTCCTTTTGAAAGATTTTCAAGATTTCGTTTGATCTGCCCCTAACAAGCAGTATAAACTTATATTTGTTTGCATACCTTTATCTAAACATCTTTCTCTTTGGTTTCCCATCCTTGTTTCGTTCAAGTCTTTTTAGCTTTATTTTCTACTCTTAAACTTGGTTATAATTCCACAATCTACTATTATCGTAGTTGATGTGTTTCATCTGAACAACCCAACAAATCGTTATGACCTGTCGTAACCTGATGTCTAGAGCTGATGATTTGCTCATGGTATACGCACAGGATCGCTACCTATGCCTCTGCAGTAAAAAGTCTTCCTCGGTTGCGAACACAGCGAATTTCTATTCGATGTGTTTTCTTACGCATATACTTCAATCATCTTTTTACAGTTCTGTTATCAATCATTCTATATTAGAGGAAAGCTAATGTATTCTTTTCTTTTTCCTGAACGTGTTGGTGAGCGGCTATGGCCCTTTTGTTTCAAATGTTATTCCTTATGTCGCTGCTGTATCGAAATTCCCTATTTTTATCTTTAAATAAGTCTATCGTACAATTACCGTTGTGTCTATTGCAGTCATGTCTTTGAAATTAACATAGAGGTATATTAAAGTTGTTCATGCTATCTTTGTTTAAACTCCTTATCGCAGCGGATGTGCTCGGTAGGAAGATGATTTGCATGTTTTATTTGAAATTTAGTTGTTTTTAAGTATACATGGTGATAAAAGTTTTATCTTATTATTAATACCGCATGTGGTCCTTTAGACCAATCTGTGTTAACGGGGATATTCTTTTCTCTCTACCTCCCCTCTAAGATGCTTATCCAAAGCTCTACTGTTTTCTTATCTCGCTATATCCGTTATAAATCTTAATTTTTGGTTTGGCGGACCTGTCTTGTCCCGAGACGACCGTCCATCGCATAAGAGCAGTGTTCCCCACTCTGCGCTGACTACATTTTGACTCGCCGAGTAGTGCTTTGAATCCACAGTCATTCTATCGCTTTTGCTCTATGGGAGCCCTTCCTCTTCTACCTGGGTTGATACATAGTTCCTAACCTCCCATTTCTCTCTTTTATCGCCCTTGTTCCTCTTCTCTTCTTTTATTTTCAAAGTCACTGCATGGCTAGGAGGGTTGTTACTTCACGACATTGGGCCGTGGGCATGGAGGACATCCTCTAGTTACTGCCTACCGTTGATATACGGGGACAGTAAAATGTTATCATTTTGACTTTGCTGGCATTCCTATTCGACACCAAAATGCAAGGATTGCACCCCTGGGCGAATTGGTCCAGGTGCCATTCCAGTGAACAAGCCTGCTTCACCGAGCTTCTCCCTACTGGAGGGATGTGTAGGAAACTCTAAATTTTAAGTTTCTATGGGATAGCTCTACTCCCTCGGGGGTTTCCCATTTTCTTGTTATTACATTTATAGGAGGTGCAGTATGATTAGAGAATGAGGTTTTTAGTTTTAAAATTTTTTTTTCTTTTATCGTAAAATTGTATTGTACCTTAAATTTTTAGTACCTATCATTTTTCTATAGTGTCTTTAAAATTTTATTTTATCGGCTTATAATTTAACCATGATTGGTTAATTATTTTTTTCTCAAAAATATCTTGGAGACTTTATTGTACCTTAATAAGATGTTATCTTTACTGTGTCTTTACCGACATCTTTTTATAATAAAATACCTTATGAAATCACTTTATTAATTTATTGTTTCGAACCCTTGGTATTCATGATCAAAGCTAAGGTTCACACCTTAGGATTGTACTTGATAGGATAGTGTTAAGGAATTAGGTATTACAAATAATGCAGTAGCATTGCTTTATTGTCAACTTAACGTTGATGCCACATTATATTCTGCTTTATTTTGCTGAAGCTAGTATAAATTTGTTTTGCTTTAGAAAATGTCTTTGAGGCATGAAATTTGCACATCTTCATAAAAGAATGTGAATGGATCGACTTTTGTAATTAGCTTTATAGTTTCATGCCTCTGACAAAATTTGTGCGTTCGGTGAGGTGGCAAACAAGACCTGTGCATGGTGAGTTCGAGTAAGTCTTAAAATCGGATGGCTGCTCAATTCCATTTGTATCACAACTTTTGCTACAGTTTAAAAACCACATGGTGCATATAGACAAATGTAGGTTAAGTTCTCGTGAATGTGTAAGCTTTTTTTTTTGTTTTTCTCGTTGAAGCTTATGGCGATTGTTATGCTATATTTTAAAGCTTCTAGGTATTAGATCATTAAATTAGATTTAGGGACTTTTTTAGAACTCTGTATGGAAAATTCTCCGCTGATTACCACAATTCTGTTGACATCGTGAAACAAAAGGGTGTCGCCGTGGATCAATGTAGTAAGCGTAAGACTACGGATCCCAAGGTCCCGGGTTCAAATCCCGACACGGGCGACTGCTTGAAAAATGGCAGGTGAGCATTTTTCACAAAAATTACGCCCTCGTTCGGATGAGTTAAATGGAGGTTCCGTGTGTGAGTGTTGTCATGCACGTTAAAGATCCCTACCTTGCCTGAAACGGCAAGGGTTCGGCAAAATTCTAAATTTCCAGGCAACAAAAAACTCGCCTCCTGGCCAATGTAGTACCTACGGGCGAAGCATTGGAAATGTAAATAAACTGACATAGTGAAAACTGTGCTTTGTTGGTGTTCGCAGGGTTCTTGACGTCATTGACGTATCTATGCAGTCGCAAAAATGCTGACATAACAGTTTGTACATGGGAGTTAGTACTGTTCCCACCAAAGCGATCGGAAGTGCATCCACCTCGGTTGGAAGGGGTAAACATTTTATGTGGAATGCAGCATAGCTTAGAACATTACCATACCGCCTTCCGTAGAGTGAGCACTACCTTACCGTCTGCTGTGTAGTGGTGCCGTGAGTGCTTCGTTTTTGTTCCCACCCTTTCACCTATCCTATTATCGTATCATGAAGCATCATCAGTAAAAACAACAGGAGCAGTTAGAAACCACAACAAGGGCAACAGCGAGGAACTAACCCCCTGAGGACGGTCACACCCACTAAAAATGACGGGGTAAGTGTTTAAACTATATTTATTTATCTGGGGTTTTATCAGGAGATGGTTGTACGTTATAGGATAGTGATATTTTCTTTTTCCTTGCCAAACTTAATTACATACACATTTTTTCAACTTTTTGATCCGAGGACTTTGCCAGCTTTAGGACACAAAGAAAATCCTGACGTCCCCGTTGAATATTCTACTGGGGTCCCCAACACATCTTGAAAATTGTTGTCTTCTAGATACTTTGGCAAAGTGCAGAACCACGATCGAATGGATTCTTCAGTTACTAAAGCCCACACTTTGTTGATTCCTTCTGCCACCCTTTGGAAAATTTCGAGGTAACTTTTCAGAAATCCTTGTACTATCTAATCCCAAGTTCACTGTTCGGAAAGGAGTTTGATTTACCAATATCAGTTGTAATTTTTGCTACAGCTTCCATCAGATCGGTTTTCAAAATTGGAAAGTCACATTTTCCTATATTTATAGCCCAGTTTGCAATTTGCTTCTCACCTTCCACAGTCAGCAATGGTGGTGGTCCAGTTTTTCTTCTCAGCTGGAGATTTTTCAGTACATTTATTATGTACGATGGTTCTGGGCTTGCCTATTTACAGATTAAATTTCTATTAAGTTAGATCAAAATTATTTGTTATTGTTAGCTGGTGCCTAGTATAACACTTGCTGGTTTCTTTTAAACTTATTCCCGTTTTTAGAATAACCTGCAGGGCTGCTTGAAGCGAAGTGTCGTTGTAAGTGCAAAATTAACATTTTTTTTTCTTCAAATGGTTTTTGGATTCGTTTTTTGAATGCTGGTTTTGTTGTTGCCATCTAAAAAAACAGTTTTGCTAGGTATATATGTACCTATGATGAATTCATAACGTTGAAATTGTTTAATTTTAAATAAACATAAATTCAGGAGGGAAAATGGTATTTTTCAGACACCTGTGCATGCACTAAGTTGTCTGTCTTAAATCACTTTCCTCTTTTCGCATATGATTTTTATTTCTCGTAACGCCCAAATATTATAAAACTTTAAATAAACTTGACAACAGTCAGGCTGTGGATTCTGATGAAATACCACCGTACAGTCTTATGGGGTGTGTAGAATATTTGTTGGACTCTGTACTGTTCTCTTAAATCTTTCCTGGGATTAAGGTATGTTTCCAGAAATGTGAAAAGTTGGACGAATAATCCCTGTATTTAAATCTGGTTCAAAAGTGGATATTGGTAATTATCGAAACAGTTACAATTTGCGCTACTATTTCTAAGGTGTATTAATCCATACATCACAAAAGGTTTTATAAATAGTGCAGCACAGCATACATCCATATCAACATGACTTTGTGCCTGGGCATAGTACTCTCACAAATCTTATTTTATTTACTCGAAGTGGGTAGTCAAGTAGATGTAATTTATGTGGACATAGAAAAGGTTTTTGATAGATTGGCTTATGCAGAATTGATAAAAACTCGCTACTGTGGCGGGCAGTTACTGTCATCACATCTGAGTAATAGAAAGCTGTTTGTTGTTATTTACACCTGCATCAGATGCACCAAATGTAAGCATTATCCGGCATGACGCAGTGATCATAACATCTTGTTGTCTATGTCTAATTGCCAATTGGTATACAAAAATGCATTGTGGTATGTTTATTGTTATTATGCACAAAGTTATTCATAATGGTATAAATGATAGCGAGTTCTTAAGCCTATTGCCTTTCAGAATTCCAAGGAGCAACATCAGAAATAAGGAGATGTCTATTTATTAACGGCAAACACCAATTTCTTTAAGAAGTCATTTTTAAGTTGTTTAGTAACATAAATAATTTAAGTGATGATGATATACTTAACATAGCATTAAGTTGTCTAAAAAATCATCTTGCAGCTATGTAATTGTGCTCTGTTGTCATGCCTCGCCTATTTAGGGTGCATTCTTTGTACTGCTTGGTGAATAAATAAATAAATCTCTTTTTTTATAATAATAAATATTATAAAACATTTTATATTTGTTTCCAAAATCCAAGATTTTATTTACAAGCAATAAGTAAGGGTTATGTTTGTTTGGTTTGAGCACAAAAACACGGTACTTCTTTTATGGGTTTTGTTAGGATTAACACATACGTGTGTTAAAACCGATTGGTGATGCCGCATTTCAGAAAGACCTATTGGCTATAAATGCACTCGGTTAAAATTGAAATTGGATTTATGTTAAAATTAAGAACACTAATCTCATATGCAGCAACTCTTAAAAATGTATAGTGATTGGAAAATCCACTACAATGTGGCACTTTAGATAAACACCAAACATCATCTAAAGTCTCTAAAGAAATTATACGAAACAAATATTTGTGTCAAGATCTTAAACATTAATAAATTGAACTAACCCTTTCACCTTTTAAATACGATTTACATGCTAATACAAGATCAAACTTAAGTTTGTAACCTAAACGTTCATTATGTGTTGCAAGAACAGATACATCGATTTTGGGAAATAAAAGGAATCGGAGAGGAACGTTTAATGTCGGCAGAAGAAAAGGGATGCATATTTTCAAATAATTTTGTAACAGAAAGAGATGGTAGATTTTCTATAGGGCTTCCTTTCAAAGATAATTCTTACCGTTAACAGAATTAAAAGAAATGCAATTAAAGAAATTTTATTCCCTAAAAAAGAGGTTAGTTAAAAATACAGAAGTAAAAATTGGAATATTCAGATGTTATGAGACATTACTCAAGTGCAAATTACAAGCAAATTAAACAATTATGACAGTTCTGGTTATTACATGCCATATCTGCCATTTACAAACAAAATAATTTTACTACAAAATCAAGATTAATTTTTGGTGCTTCGGCATGAACAGTACAACGTATATTTAATAATATGTTAAGAGTAGATAATTGTTACTTGTTAGACAACCTTAAATATTCAGAATTAGCTGTATTTAATCACCAATTCTTACCGAGCTGGACTTGTCTCAAGCAGATTCTTTTAGCCCTAATCTTCCAGTCAATCAAGTATTAATAATAAAATATAAGCTTACTCAAAATTGGCCTAATGTATTTAATGACAAATTAATTTGAATATTTAAAGAGTAATTTAAAGCATTCAAACAAAATCATGTAAGAGGCCAAATGCATGCATGTGGTTTACATATAAATTAAATAAAACATGTTACCAAATATTGAAACTTAAACATTTTCTTAATTCTTTTTTCCCTCGTAGTAGTGATTACCCTAAGAATATTAGTGGCTTGAGAATGCAGACGGCTAATTACTGCTTCCAAAACTGTTACTGGAATAACCCACCCTATCTTCGAAGAAGATCGAAAACGGCTGCTTGTAGAAGTAAATGATTCTAAATCAGCAATCCTTAATTTCTCCAGTAAGACTTAAACACAGCACTTCAACAACCAGTGCTTCAAAATTACCATAAAACTCCAAAAGAACTGTCCGCAATTAATTAGAACGTATACAAGTAAGAATGAATATAAATGAAATAGAAGGGTACCTAAAGTACAAAGCTTTAGTTGAAAAATCAATCAAACATTTTTTAAATACTTACAGGCTTCTCTTGTAAAAAAGACATCGTGGCGTACTACAAATCCGGCAACCTGCCGACAACTCGAAATAAACATCAAATCAAGTTTTAAGGGTCTCAACTATTAAAATCCCGAACTTATAATGTCGGACTATTATATTACAATTAATGTTTTCAGATTTACATCTCTAGAAGAGCACACACAACCACTTGCTTTTCATTCCAGATGAAGAAGAACGAAAAGTCGCCTATCTCAAAAGCTGTTAAAATAATGCCATTTAACCTTGAACAATAAATTCCAAACCATGGATGGAACATCTTGAACAAAATATAACATACTCTGATCACCTTTATTTACCCAGATAATTACATATAAAATACAGAGAACCTTTGTACCCTAAAAGATAAATTATTCTTTTATAGAATTTCAAATTAAAACTTCAGAATTTAATCCTTTACAAAAATATAATTAATTTTGCAGAAACAGTGCCACCACGCTTGCAAGATTTAGAATTTTTTATTAACCAAAAATACGCATGTGCAGCATATTTTATAAATGACAATAAACAACAAACTAACAAGAAGATATTTATAACCTTAAAATATGTAGAAATGTAAACAATCTGAATTATTATGATATGGCTTTTTAATTTATCAAATGCAGAGAAAATAACTGGATTAATTTAAATACTAGAAGTACATAACTTTTGAATAAATGTTTCCACTAAAAAATAAGTAATTACTCAAGACAAGAATAATATTTTAATAACCTTAATTTATGCTCGTAAGTATTTTTATGAGAAATAAATTGAAAATCATTATTAAACCATAGTGACAGGCTAACATGTAAAATGTGGCCGTCACAACAGAATCAAGAGTTTCTTTAAATAGCACTTTTATGAAAGGTCCAGTGATTCACAGAAATTCTACAACTTTTGGTTTCTACAAAGCTGTAGTAACAGCAAATATAAAAAAATTTGTACGAATACCTAACAGAGATAGGGTATTTTAGAAGGTCATATGGTGTGATGATCCAGACAAGAAAATTCAAATTTATTCTTTACATACTTGTAATATGAACAACTCCAGCTCCATTTCTTGTAGTAAGATGTCTAAAACAGTTAGCAATGGAGTATGAAAAATAGTTTCTAATGGTCGCAGAAACTGTTAAAAATTATGCTTAGCACAGCAACTACGTTGGTGTGTTATGTATTTTTGTTCTTCGACATAATTATTGTATCTGACATTAAATAAGTTGTGTTTCATATCTCTAGATTCTATCATTCACCAATTAAATAAAAATAATACCTCTAAGGACACCTCTTATGCGTTTAATGTATCAATTAATTTACATAAAAGTATTGCAGCATATAGTAAGAATACACCTTGCAATTTGGTGCAACAAATTCTAGGTGTGAATTAAATTTGTTACTTTATAACTACAACTCGTGTACAATATATTACTCAATATAATTAAAAATACAACGATATACAACAAAAAAATCATGTGTTAAAGATCATTATAAAATATAATTTATGCACAGTATTATTTAAAAGAAATTGTAGATAATGCTTCATAATATGCATCTTGAGAAGACGAATATCGTATGGATAAATGGGCGAACTGCAAATTGACATCGCCAAAATAGAAATTTCTATATTTTTGTAAAATACGTGTGGCATCAAAAGTTTCTCTCTTTTGTCTACGCCCTCCAGCTTGGATATTATTTTCTTTGCGAAAAAGCGAATTCATTAAAGTAACATGCAACTTCACACTTTGATACTGCTTCCGTAGTAATCCTAAAATTATATCGTTTATATTAAATAACTCTTTCTTCCTACAAAATTTAAAAAATCTTAGAAAACTTTCAAAGATTTTAATCTTATAACCAAATTTTAACTCTTGTTGGTCTTTAGAAATGCCTAATATATTGTAACTATAAGAAAATTTTGGATGCAGGTTAAACAAATTAGCATAACAGAAGTGCAACTCTAGATGGAACTAAGTGGAAACGTTTCATATAAATGTCTGACAACATTTATACCAGCCGGAGCATGCAAAAGTTATGCCATATCTGTCTGGAGCAGGTGGAACAAACAAAGAGTCACTGGCAAAAAAAATTCGCTACCAGAAGGGGCTGCACAAAAATTCCTACAAAATGCTAACAATGAATGTATGTTTATCTGTGTAATTGGCCTTTTGAAGACCTTCAGCTCAGTCCTGAACTCACTTCAGTGGAGGTCAATGGAATTATAAGGGTGATGGTTCGATAAATGGATGTATCGGGCACCATTGCATCTTTCAGTGAATTGTGACATACTGTCATAAAAGTTCTACACAAAAAAATCTAACAATATGCAAACCTGAAATAGAGTGCATATTAATAATAAACAAAACAGAGATTGCCGTTTGCTTCTCAAAATGAAATACATAAAAAAAATCAAATGATCAACTTAAAAATAACTATTGCAGATACCTTTTTCATTTTAAAATTCATTAATCTCAACACATTCGATATTTAAATTAATCATAAAATATCCAGTAATTGTTAACCATCACTAGTTGTTAAAAGTGATGTTAAGCTGAATGCTTTCTGTGTTAAATTCTCAAATTTTCATCATCATCATTAGGTCTTCAATCCTGGAACTGGTTAGACGCGTACCATCATTGTTTCCTATTCTGAACTAACCTACAGATTTCCCTGAAATTTGCAGTCTGCATCTATAACTATCTGATCTAGGTCAACATCTACCTCTTTTTTTCTATCTCTGCTTGTAATATATCCCATACTATTCCCCAAAAATGCATTAGAATGTATTCTGCCCTTCTATTTCTCTTATCTTTTTCCCCAGATATCCTTGTTCCCCTACTATTTCTATATCCTATTTGTTATTATCTTTGTCTGTCCATGCTATCGTCCTCATACATCTGAAGCACAGCATGTCAAAAGGCTGCTACCGTTTTTCTGTCTGCGTTTCAGACTGCCCGTATTTCATAGGCATACTGTGATGTGCTCCACACATATGCTTTCAAAAATTTTCTTCTTGTTCTATGTTTGTTGTCTTTCCTCATAGGCGCTGTTCTTTCTTGTTAGATGCAGTTCGGTCACCTTCTATTGTTTTACAATTATATACCCTATTTCTCCGGCCTTCAGTGGTTATGAAGGGAGGTAAGCAGTCTGTGGCTGCCAAATTCCCCCAACACTTAACCATTTACCGATTTAATACATTTTCCAATATATCTTTTCGCACAGTCATCATTAGTTGCAGATATTTTGCAACCAACAACTAGTTGTTTATACTAATCATCAGATTTATCTGCGCTTATTTTTTCGTCATTAGGTTTTCCGTCTCAAAACTGGTTGGACACGTACCTGCACTTATTTATATTCTCAGCTAGCCTACATAGTTCCCTGAAATTCTCCCAAAGCATGTGTATACAGCCCGTTCTCCTTTTATTGTTTTCTAATTTTATGCCCTATTTCACCGAGATTCAGTGAAGGGGGTTAAGCAACCTGTGGCTACCAAGATCCCCCAACACTTAGACATTTGCCGAAGTAATGGTTTTCCAGTAAATCCTTTCACACACTTAACATTATTCGAGAATATTGCCCAACCAATTCTCGTAGTTACTTATAATAATCATCATGTTTAAGCACAGTTATTTTTTCGTCATTAGTTTATCCATCTTGGGATTGGTTGAATGTGTACCTCCATTGATTTCTATTCTGGGCTAGCCTAGACATCTCCCTGAAACCCATACAGCCTACATCTTTTCTTACATTTACGCGTGATTCTTACATTACCGTCGACACGGTATATGCGCAACGGCAGTTGGTAACGCTAATCCATAAAGTGGAAATTAGCGCGCCCATCTGTCAATGACGTCACACAATATGCAAATTATTACACGTAATGACGCAATATGTCAATTTCATAAAAGGTATTATAAACAAAATCCCACACACGGGGTACTCACATGAATAGGTCCAGCTTCCTACAGAATCACTTCCGTCAGGGTTGCTCGTGGCCCCTTTCCAAATTATTTAAAGATGGTGGCTGCGACCTCCATCAAGATTGCTCCAGCTAGCTACTGCAGGGCTCCTTGGACTCGTTCGTTCTAGGGTCGTGGACTGCTGCCAGGTTGTATCCAAATTTCGTATTCTTTTACCTATATGTAGCGGGAACGATAAGGAACGGGTTTATAGGGGACGAATAATCAAAAAGGTAATGGAATCTACATAATAAGATAAAGATACGATACCAGACCCAACCACTCTTCTCGATGTTCAAAGGCAAAGTTACCAGTTTTCTCAGCGTCTTCCGGAAACTTCCCCACTTTTCTCCCGCCACCCGAGTCAGCGCGATCTGGCGCAAACGCACTCTGTAGTAACGGAAATACACGCGCCAAGTCTTTCAAAATTATGGCGCGAAATTCCCGCATATCAAAACTAAACTAAAAAGATGTCTAGTGCCAAATTTTGGCACGTAACACTTTTACTATCTGTGTGCAGTAGTTTAACCTAGGTCTGCTTCTTCTTCTCTTTTTTCCTAACTCTGCTTCTAATATATTCTTCATCATTCGTTTGTAGCACCACATTTCAAAGGCTTCTACCTTTTTCTTGTCCGCTTCTCCTACTGTACAGGCTTCACAGCCGTACAGTGCTGTGCTCCACAAATATGTTTTAAGCAATCTTTTCCTTGTTTCTATGTTTGTGGTCTTTAAGCACAGTAGTTGCTTTTTCTTGTTAAATGTAGCACGACCTTGTGCTAATCTTAGTTTTATATCTTTTGTGCTTTTCCCATCTTGCGTTATTTGGCTTCCTAGGTAGCAGAAATCCCTAATCTCTTGTAAGTTCGTATTACATACTTGTATTCTTGTTTTTGATTTATTTTCCCCGCCTTTGCATACTAGAACTTTAGTTTTAGTTTTGTTAATTTTCATACCATATCTCTCTGTTAGAACCGTTTCCATTTCATTAAGAGCAGCTTCTAACTCTTCCTTGCTAGACGCTAATACCGCTATATCATCTGCAAATCTAAGCATATCGATTTTTTGTCCCTGCATAGTAATTCCAAATGTCTTCCTGCATTTGACAGTATTCATTGCCTCTTCTATGTACAAGTTAAAAATCAATGGGGATAGGGCACATCCCTGTCTCACCCCCTTCCTAATGTTTACTTCTCTACGTTCCTGCTCTAATTCTATTACTGCTGTTTGCTCTTTGTATAAGCTATGTACTATTCATCTATGCCTATAACTCATTCCAATCTTTTTGAGCATTTCAAACATTTTTTTCCATTATACATTGTTGAATGCTTTTTCCAGATCTACAAACCTTATATACACGCTTTCCCCTTTTTCTATTGTTTTCTCCATTATCACTCTCAGAGCTAAAATAGCCTCCCGTGTTTCCCTGTTTCGCTTAAACCCAAATTGGTCTTCTCCTAGTATTTCTTCCGCCCGTTTTTCCATTCGTCTTTGCACAATTCTAGTTAATATTTTTGAGACGTGTGCTGTCAAACTTATTGTTCGAAAATTTTCACATCTATTCGCGCCTTTCTTTTTTGGTATAGTTACTATGATGCTACGTTTGAAATCTTTGAGTATCTCGCCTCTCTCATACATATAGCTTACAAGTTGGAAGAGACGTTCTGTTACTGCCTGTCCAGTGGCTTTTAGAGTTTCTGCTTGCGCCTTATCTGTACCCGGCGCTTTAGAATTTTGCAGACTAATGCTAATTCAAACTCATCTCTAAGTATAGGATATCCCAAGTCATCATTTTCAATATCTGATTCCTGTTGTAATGCAGTTAGTTCCTCTCCTGCATATAAATTCCCTATATATTCTTGCCATCTATCCACTTTCTCTACGTTTTCTATGATGACATTTCCTCCTGCGTCCCTTATATTTTTGCTATATGGTTTTAAATTCTTAAAATTCTTTCTAATTAATTTGTAAGCTTCGTCTGTCTTTCCTATTTCCATCTTCGTTTGTACCTCTTTGCACTTTTCATCAATCCATTGATTGTTCTTTAGCTTTCCTGCATTTTCGAATAATTTCCCATTTTATCGCTTTGTATCTCTGTTTTCCTGTTTTGTCTGATTTATTTTTGTATTTCCGTCTTTCTTCTATTAAATTCAGGATATCCTTTGTTATCCATGATTTCTTATTTTCTTTTTGTGTATATCCCAGAATATCTCTGGCCACCATGTCTAGGCTGGATTTAATGTTATTCCATTCTGTTTATACTTCCTTAGTATCAAATATTTTCCTGATATCTTTGAGCAATTCAGTTGACTTTTTTTCGAATCTTTCTTGAATATCTTTATCTTTTAGTTTCTCTAAGTCCAAGTGCCTTTTTCCGTTTCTTTTTTTCACATTCTTAAATTTAAGTGCGGCCTTCATAATTACGATGTTGTGGTCAGTGTCTATATCTGCTTCTGGGTAGCTTCTACAGTCTTTTACTTGATTCCTAAACCGTTGTCTAACAAGAATGTAATCTATTTGATATCTTCCTATATCTCCTGGCATCTTCCACGTATATCGTCTTCTAGCATGATGTTGAAATTATGTGTTTGTGATGATTAAATTGTTCTTGTCGCAAAATTCTACCAGCCTATTTCCCCTGTCGTTTCTCGTGCCTAAACCAAATAAACCTATTACCGCTCCTTCCCTACCCTCACCTACCACGGCATTAAAATCCCCCGTAATTATTAAATTTTCATGTCCTTTTACGTTTCTTAATATGTCTTCAATATCTTTGTAGATGGCTTCTATCTCTTCGTCACTGTAGCTAGAGGTGGGCATGTATACTTGTATTATTACTGTGTTTACCGGTTTAGATTCTAATCTAACCATGAGTACTCTTTCGTTCTTTTGTAAGTAATTTTCTACACAGTATCCTATCTTTTTCTGCATAACTATCCCACACCCAAATTTCCTTCCTCTGCTCCTGTATGAAATACCCTGAAGTCTCCACTCAAAAAATCCCCCGCCTCTGGCCACCGAACTTCGCTGATCCCTACTATGTCTAGTGATAACCTATTCATTTCGATTTTTAGGTTCTCTAGCTTACCTACTTGCTTCATACTTCTAACATTCCACGCTCCGACTCTTATTTTTAACTTTCCGATCGCATCCTCCGAAGTAGTCCCCTCCCGGAGATCCGAATGGGGGACTATTTTAACTCCAGAATCTTTTACCCCAGAGAATGCCATCATGTTTGTTTCAATTTAAGTATGCTGTGCGTCTTAGACTGCCATACCGACCCCTATGGTCTCTGCCAATCTAAGTACCGAAAGAGCCGCTGCCCTCTTTCGGGGGCCTGTCTTAGTCTGGTTCCTCACTAACGACCCTACTACTTTGGTTGGACCTGTAGTTTGGCTCTTTAGCTCATTAGAACACACAAGCTATTTCACCTGTTCTAGTAATTTAGAACTTCGGCAAGGTGCAGGTCCATTCGAAATGGTCTCAAATTTTATACACCGATAAATAAATATGTCAAAGAAGTTTATGTGCATATAATGAAAACTCAATTTTAATTCAAGAAAATAATTTTTGTTTACAAAAAGACATTTTGTATTAAAAGATAAATTTCATTTCATTCTCGACCAAATAAAGCATTTAAAACGTTGGCCAACTTAAGTATTTCAAATTAAAATAGTAAGTGACATCAGTGAAATCGCAACAGCATTATAAAAAAATTCAAAATTTAATGTTTGATGATTTTTTAAGTAACGAAATCATGAGCATAACCTTCCTTACCTAACATGATGAAATGCAACATTTCAATTTGAATCATGCTTTAGTTTTTATTCTATAATTTCCAAATTGTATTGAAGTATTGATAAAAAATAACCGCATCACACAAGTTAAATTTAGGAGTTAAAAGTGCTCTAATAAGTTATCGTAATATAACCAGACAGAAGGATTATTCTTGAGAACAAACGAACGGAAACAAAAGTGTCCGCGATAATTAATAAAAAATTTGACTTAACACCAAATATTCCCAATGTGCGATTAATAAGATCGGACACAAATCATTACCAATATTTGGTTGATCAACTTTGAAGACATTTTGTAGATAGGTGCTAACATATACAAACAGGTACAGTTGTCACCACTGATTTAAGTAACAGAATTCTTCTTAAAGTGTGTTGGATCAAAGGATGTATCATGCATTTCTTAACATTAACACTTACTTTGAACTCCTCTAATGGTAATGTGGACTGTAATTAGGTTAACTGTACAGCGAGATTAACGGCACTATCTTATTGTCAACGAGCACTCACGACACAAAAACTGGTCTGTCACTTCCGGTGGTTCAAACATGACAACAACAACACCCTCGTCGGCTGCTGGTTTTAAGTCTTTTCATGATTGTTACAGGAAGGGGTTAACAATGATCAAGAAGAGAGGGACAGGAGCCCGAACAAAGTGATTCAAACATTATTGATGAAAGGAAATTGTTTGCATACTAAAATTTGTTGATGCATTCCACATTATCACTATTATAGTTCAAAATTTTCGCATCAATTAAAAAATACTTAAGAGAACATAATCTTAGTAATGTTAAAATAACATGTCCTTAGATCGTTAGCATAAATTCGACAGATTATAATGATTATACAAGTTGTTCCATTATAAGATAAACAGTTTGTTAGATGTAAATCCCATTTCTCCAAAATTTTCTGTATCTTGACAGTTCAAGGGGAGATCCAAGAATAATTGTAGATAATGAATTGGAAATTTGAGCATTATAAGATAAACAGTTTGTTAGATGCAAATCCCATTTCCCCAGAATTTTCTGTATCTTGACAGCTCAAGGGGAGATCCGAGAATAATTGTAGATAATGAATTGGAAATTTGAGTAGTATGACAGGTGTGTTCCATTTACACCTTAGAAGTATAAAATCGAATTAAATGAATTTAACGTTGGTTGAATAATATTTAGGAATGATTTTTATATATGAAATAATGACTATATAATCTTATGGAGCCATGCAAAATTTTGACGATTCTAGTAGGAATTTTTTAATTAATTATGAACGTAAAATAAACACGCTCTAATATTGTAGGAGCTAATCTTGCATTTGGTTTCCTGTCATCCTTGCATTAGCCTAAAATCTTATAAACAATGCAATGCATGAAAGTTTGGCGTTGTAATTCACCAAGAACATATACATGAATATCACTGTGCCATGGCTACAATAAAATGCCACGAAATTTTCTAAATGTTTTATCAAATACAATATTTTGAAGTTCTTATTTAAATTTCTCTTCAAGTCTTCAACATCTTTTTAGGGCGAATTTGTGAATAGACCTATTTTTGAAGATCTATTAATTAATAAAATTAAAACTAATGATGTATGCCTACCATTAGTTTAGTGTATCATTATTTGTACTTACAATATTTTAGTGTGCAAGCAAATATTATAGTGCACTTTTTACTACCAAATAGGCAGAACATTTTAACAGTGAAGCTATGCCTCAAAAGAGCCATAGAAATGTTAAATGAGAGTTGTCAGTCATAAATTAGCCCATGGTAGGAGGAGGTGGAATAATAGCCTAATTACAGAAGAGAAATTAACTAGCTGGTAGCAGGTCTGCATAGACATGGGAGGAGGGGGCTGTTGTTTGCTCCAACTGAAAGGGGGAAAAAGTGTCACCTAACCTGGATTGAGTAAAATAAAATGAGGGGAGGGGGTTCAATTGAAAGGTGGAATGAACAGAAATAAGAATTACTAATTTTGTTATCTATAGGTTTTCCTTGATTTACTTTAATTTTGGAAAACATATTAAGTACACTAATTTTTGGTGAACACCATTAACCTAAAAAAGGTAAAACACTGCCACTATAACAGATGAGCCGATAGTCCTGCCTAAAATAAAATAAATAAACTAAAAAAATTGACTTAGAGTAAATAACAATTAAGGTCCCTGTTTACTCATTATTAATATCATCAGATGGCAACCACTACAAAAATAATAAATTGTTGCACTGTCAGCATTATTCACAGTATTACCTGAAACTTTGAATCCGTCAATAAAATAACTTCCAATTCTTGAAGGCTAGGTATTTCTAAATGCATGAATAAACAAACAAGTCAACAACCAAAAAAATAAATAGGTAATTGTAAATTCAATACCCTCTTTATATCTTCGCAAACCTCTCATGAACACAAAGTAAAAATTATAAAACATATTTATATGATAAAGTTTGTTAGTTTGTTGCATTCTATTTTTTTTAAATGAATAAAAATGAATTGGTTACATTTCTATTTCTAAAATAAATTAACCTCTTTTAACAACGTGGAATGATTCGTTTACGAAGTGCACAAAACGTTCACAAAATTTTGCAGCTTACTAGAACTTGATCAATACAAAAATTATAATTAAAATACTTCTTTAAAGACAGACTTGTTAAGTTAACAATAATAAATGTATAATTATAAATAACAAAAATTTCAATAGTTAAAAGTAGTTAACAAGAACTTAGACAAGGAACAAGTTTTGAAAATTTGCTCTGCATAATCAAACAATATGGCAAATACTTCGGTTTTATGTGTGATGCACACATCCCACATGTATAACAAAATTTTTCATGCATAAAATTTAAAGATAACATATCATCAGGTATGTCAATGAACCTATCTTCCTTTTTGGGCAAATTAGATGCAGCGCCTGAACATACTCGGTCTCACTTAAATATAGATCATTCCAAAAGTAACTTAACTGCTTGATAACATAAGCACTGCTGAACCAAATAACAACCAGCTGATCACCAGTCTAATGCATGCTACCTCTAAAATGCCAAAATATATTAAAGCAGGAATTTCCAAAAGGAACAAATTGAAAATTTAAGAGACGTCCATCTGTTTAAACCAATCAAAAGTCTTAAAAATGTTAACATATTATAATATAACAAAATTAAAATGTAGTAGCGATGTTAAGCTCAAATATAGAATATCAACGGATATACTGCAAGCTTACTAGGGCAGCTATTCACATATATCTGTTCTTTTATGAACAGTACCAAGGAAAAGAAATTAAGAAAATGGGATTAGTTCCCATTCTATCAAACCACATAAATTCCTGATATCAAGTGGACTTATTGTTTCATATTTAACTATCAGGATCATCTAACTAAATTTACAATTCTTAAACCATTTAAAACGAAACAGCTGAAGAAGTTGCATATAATCTAATCAATTTTTTTTTGCATTTTCAGGTGCTCCATTTATATTCCAAAGTGCCAATGGAATTTTTCAATAAAATAATCAATGCTTTAGATCTGTGGTCAGGTCTTAAACTTGTGCACGGTAAACCACAGCGTTCGCAAAGCTAGAGATCGGTGAAGCTATCCGATCAGGAGGTCAGAGACATGTTGGTAGCATGGGTGGATGCTTGACAATAATACCAAACAATGGTTAGAATGTTTACGATTTAGTCAAAGCAAAAAAAATCATACTCTTCATGAAGGAATAAAAACATTCCTTACGAAGCCAAGTTTGGTTGCAAACAATGAATTGAGCTTGCAGATTTTTCTCTGGAAAGAAAACACTAAATTTTAGAAATGAAAGAAGATTTACAAACAATCATGGTAGGAATTGCATGGAAAACAAACTATGAGAAAAGAGAATGTAACCAGCACAGTATGGGAAGATTATGAAATTCCTCAATTATGCAAAAAATGTGGTTTAAAAGTGCACACAATATGCATGAGATATTGAAATTGAATGCCAAGTCATATGCAACCTTCGCAATAGACGGGAACCAATCAGAGAGCAGCATGAAGAAATTAAGACAAGACTGGAGAAATAAGCTAAAAAATGTTAGCTTTGTCTCAAGAAAAATTATCTTCTGCCGAGTGTGGTCAAAATGTAATAGTTAACCTTCTGGATGTCAATGTGACTTGTTCCTAAGAAATGTTATAGCCGTAGTTCTAAGCATTAATGAATTCGATATGTATAAGCTAACACCAAAAAAAGGAAACACTGGCAAGACTTTATAGTCGAAATGAATTCTCCTTCGTTGATTTGAATTTTATGAATCCATCCAATGTCCTGAGGTCCTCAACGAATTTGAGAAAAACTGCGGCTCCTTCGTCTGGGTCAAAACAAAGTTTTTCTTGATCTTCTTTGGGAATTAAACCACTCATAGTTGTTAAAATTGTCTTTATTTATGTTTCGATCCATAATCTAGGATCGTTGTCAAAATAATAAAAATTTTCAAGTTTGACATTTATGACACAAATTGAAGGCGACTTTGATTTATTAATGTTTGATATATTTGGTTTGAAAGAACAAGTTATAGTATGATGAGAGAATGACTACAAAACCATCGACACATTATTTATAAGATATTGAGGGCATTATAAATTTCATATGAATAACATTAACAAAAGATGATTTTGATAAAATTCTTGTTAGTGAAAAAACCTACTATGAATCGGAATTTTCCAAAGAAAAAGGAATTCACATAATAGTATATTCAATGAGCATATAATGATGGCTATTATTCACGAGGTTTAAGTTTACGACACGAGTTGTAGGCACGGGTCGTAAATAAACCGAGTGAATAATAGCCATTATATGTGAGTAGAATACTATACTTCATCCACGACTATCAAATAAGTTTAGATGAAGCCTTATTTTTACTAACATTAAACAAGTAATATTAAAACAAACAATGAATTTCTCTATACCTAACTAATTTAAAAAGCCTAATTTTATCTATTAACATTTATTGAAATATTTGTATTAACACAATCTTTTATGTTGAATGAAAGGATTGAATTTAATTCTACATTTTGGTTACTTGTAGATATTGTTCGTGTTGTGTAAATGTCCGATAACTACAAGAAGGATTTTGTATCGAGTTTGAAATTTTGGTGTTTGAATACACCGAACTTTTTGACGTTTCAAATTAAAATTAACAGCGGAAACGCTCTGGACTTGACGTTCCATAGCCAGCTATTTATTATAATTTACGTACAAAATTGTATTGCAAGCATTGAATTTATAAATCAGTGAATAATGAAATCATTATTCACTAGTGAATAATGGGTAGTTTCATTAGAAATACATGTATAATGAACATAATATAGATTAGCCGTGGATAAAGAAATTTAATGATCTATTTATAGAGAAAAGAAACACGCAAACTAAAACGTTAAACAACAGCAGCACCATGCTGAACACCGTCATAAATTTATGAAACAGAAATATTAACGACACAGAAAAAACTAATTCTATGAAAAGACCTAAACTTTGCAGCAACACCAAAATCAATACCAACATTTGAAATAATCAGCTATATTCAGAAAACAGCAAAACAATTCGAAGATCAACTAAACGAATTTAGAGTATGATGCAAAATCGAAAGAGAAAAGAATCACTAAATAAAACCAAATGTAAGTAGTAACGAAATAAAAGCAATTCACACTCTAAAAAACGATGACTCAATTATAATTCTACATGCTGACAAAGGCAATACAACAGTAGTAATGGATAAAAACGATTATAGCGCAAAAGTCAATGAACCGTTAAATACTGAGAATTACATTAGTTTAGAAACGGACCCAACAAAATCAATTGAAAATAAAATATATAAAACTCTATATAACTTTAAAACTGAATTCGAAAACACGGAAAGATGCAAACTGGTCCCACATTACAATAAACCACCTCACTTTTACGGTCTACCAAAAATTCATAAAAAGAGACATTCATTCCATTGAGACCTATCGTAAGCTCTATAAATTCATCATGCCATAATTTAGCAAAATTTCTCCTAAAAATTATAAATCCATTAGCAGGCAAAATGAATTCTTTCATAAAAACCAACCAACCTTTTTTAGAAAAATGATCAAACATCAAAATTGAAAATACACACACAATGGTAAGTTTCGATGTAGTAAATCTCTTCACAAATGTCCTTGTAAACCAAACGCTTAATATTATAAAAAACAAACTAGAAAAAGAAGTCAATCTTAAAGAAAGAACACAACTAAATATATCATCGATCATGGAATTACTTGATGTATGCGTCAATACCACATATTTTCAAATAAATAACCGATTCTACAAACAGAGATTCGGAATGGCAACGGGAAGTCCACTATAGTCAATCTTTATAATATATTCATGGAAGAATTCGAAAAAGATGTAATATTGAAACCAATAATCTGATGGAGATACGTAATGATGTCTATGCTATTTGGCCTCATAATACAGAACTAATTAAAATCTTTGTAAATTCGATTAACAAAATCGAACCAACTATTAAGTTCACTCATGAATTAGAGCAACATGGAAAACTTCCATTTTTAGATGTTCTAGTTAGCAATAACGATACAACAATTAATGAATCAGTATACAGAAAATTAACACACAAACAGATACTTAAACTTCGATTCAAAGCATCCACACTGTGTCAAAGGAGGAATTATCAAAACCTGTATGATAGAGCAAAATTAATATCACCAAACGAAGACATTTTAAAGAAAGAGAAAGACCTAATTAAATGTACACTAATAAAAAACAAGTATCCTAAAAGAATAATAGAGAAAGAAATGAATAAAGTTCCATCATCAACATTATGTCTTCAGCCTTGGAACTGGTTAGACACGTACCCTCAGTTTTCTATTCTGAACTAACCTACACATTTCCTGAAATGTGCCCAGTCTGCATCCATAACTATCTGCATGCGATAGTCTGATCTAGGTCTACCTCTACCTCCTTTTTCCTATCTAGGCTTGTAATATATCCCGTATATTCCCCTCTTACAATTTGAAACGTGAATTCTTACATTTATAAACGTCGATAATCTACAGTTAAAAAAGTCGATAAATACATCGCGCAAGCGCGAAATAAAAAGCGAGCGACGCCACTGGCGGTTGGTACGCTAACCTTTGTACAGATTTTGCGCGCCCATGTGTCAATGACGTCAGCAATGCACAATTTATATTACGCAATAATCGGAAAAATATATAAATTTAAGACAATAGGTTATACAGCAATTACTCACATGAATATGTCCCTGGGTTAATGTTGGCTTCTGCTGAAATTCATCAGGGCTACGGAGGGCCCTTTTGAGGTAGTTAAAGATGGTACGCCCGACGCTCTTCCCAAGCGCTCGGACCAGCTCCGGCAGTCATGGGCTCGTTCATTCAGGGTCGTGCAGTACGGTTCGCCAACGGCTGCAAATTGTCACCTACCTATGTAGGGAATGGACAAGGAAATCAGGTATAGGGCGACAAACAAGATAATTAGGCAAGGGAATCTACATAGATATAGCTAAAGGCACGATATGATACCTCAAGCGTCCACTCCACTCGAAGGTTCGGGCAAAAAAGCCACGTTACATAAAGTCACGGAAACACTTGTCCCCACTTTTTCCTACTCCACTTGCGTCGCGCGACCTGGCGCAAACGCACTGTGACGTAGCGGAAATACGCGCCTAGTCTTTTAAATTTATGGCGCGAAACTTCCGCACATCAAAATTAAACTAAAAACAATGTTTAAGTGCCAATTGGCACGTAACACCCCAAAAACGCCTTACAACGTATCCTGTCCTATTTCTCCCTTTTTTTTTGCTTTTCACACATGTATCTTTATTCCCCTACTATTTCTATAACCTATTTGTTATTAACTTTGTCTGTCCATGCTATCATCCTCATACATCTGAAACACAACATTCCAGAAGGCTTCTATCTCTTTCTATCTGCTTTTTCTACTGCCCCTATTTCTTAGATGTACTGTGCTGTGCTTCACAATTTTCTTCTTGTTTCTGTTTCATAGGTGCTGCTCTTTCTTGTTCGATGCAATTCGGTCCCCTTCTATTGTTTTACAATTATATACCCTATTTCCGTAATATTCATTTGTATTTGAAGGGGGGTAAGCAGCCTATATACAGCTCGGTTCCCTTTCTAATGTTTTCTAATTGATTATATGTCATGTCTACAATACAACTTAATATTGCTGAATGAACTCCTTACATTTAACATTGCATGGGTAACACAGTTATTTGTTACATTAGAGAAAAGGTTAAATAGGGAAAGTATTGTAGTTTTAATGCAAAGTTCAGCCATGAAAAGATAATTAATATACAGGATGTAACAAAAGTTTTATACCAAAACAACGAAATTTTTAATTTTTTTGTTTTACCTTGTGATTCGTTTATTGTGATAGAGTAAAAAGTTGTAGAAGTTTCTACGCTATTTCAAAAGAAGAATAAGACGACCTTCATTCGTTCATTCCTTAAATAACGTAGATGAAAAAATAACATACTTTAATAAAAACCTAATTACTCTCTTTGACATATATGCTCCCCTTAAAACGTCTGTATTTTGGAAACAGAAATCTCCATGGATAACCAATGTTTCTTATATGCCACGGTGGTTATATTTACAAAGTTTCATAAAAACAACACCGGTAGCGTGGTTTAATAGACACTATCGGCAGTTGGCAACGCTAATCTTATACAGATCTGGGCGTGGTCCTCTACCGATGACGTCTTCAATATTGCACAATACCTACGAAAATTTCCGTAATTCAAACACAAAGATTAAAGCACACAAATTAAGTAAAGGATTACTTACATCAGAAATCCTGCTTTCCCGAAATTGCCTCGGTAGGCCTCTAACCAAGTCCAGTCGGGCTCCTTCCGAGGAATTAGAGATGATACGTCGACGCTATCAAATGCGTACGGATCAGCTCCGGCTAGCTAAGGTAGACATGAGGCCTTCATCCACAGACGTGAAGATCGGTATGCCTAGGTGGCGGCAGATGTCTTACCTATGTAGGGATTGGACAGGAAAAGGTATGAGGCAGACAAACAAAAGATAATTAGGCAGGGAACTACATAGGTAACCCTAACGATACGTTACCAGAGACAAAAACCAGCACTTCACTCGACGATACCCGGTAAAAAGCCACGTTATCCAGAGAGAACCGCGAAACTTCCCCACCCTTTTGTCTAGTATTGCTCTACCCCTCTAGGGATAAGCACACTGCGCAAGCTCACTACTCTGACGTACGGAAGTGCCGCCTAGTCTATTTAAAAAATTCCCGCGCACCGCGTATTTGAAAATATGCCGCGAAACTTCCGTACACCAAAAACTAACCTAAAACAATGTTTAAGTGGCAATGGCACGTAACAATAGCGACAAATCCACAAAAGAAAAAACTTAAAAAAAGAAAAAGTCTGTTAGCACAGTAACAGCTTAAAATCTAAATCCTAACTACCCTACATAAACCCTACAAAATGTTTATATAAGGCGCCACCTGGTTTTTTGACCGATAACACGTCTACCAAAGTACCAGGAAACGGAATAGGTAGCCCGATAGTCTTTGACTACACTAATCAACGACAGCACAAATTTGTCGGGGAGCATGAAACACTACTTAAACTAACACGGGTGCGACAAGTCGCCTAAACTATCTAAACCTATCTAACTAAAGCTAACATAAAAGTTGATATGTGCAAACACACATGAGTGTTGCATCAAAACTATTCTTCTGTTTGGCAAGAAGTGCCCAAATTTAAAAATGTTCATAGAGTGAGTCACTTTGCACTCTAGCTAATTTTATTACTGGTACTTTGGTTTTACCAAAAGTACCACCTACTAAATCCTTATATGCTAACCTGACAAATTACATTTCTAAATCGGGTTAGCTTTTTCACATAAATTTCAGAAAAAAAAATAATTCCCACGTCTGGTCATATATACCACACGTTAGGACGATAAAAAGATAAGACAAGATCTCAAATTGTTGTTAAAGATAGTAGATAAGATAATGATATTAAGCTTAAGTTGTTATCCTCAAAGGTAATAGACAAGATAACGGTATTAAGCTTTAGTTATTATTTGAGATACTCGATAAGATAACACGATATTAAGCCAAAGTGATTATTAGAGATAGTAGGTAAAGTAACACGGAATTAAACAAAAGTTATTACTAAAGATAACTGGTAAGATAACGCGAAATAACTCGAAGTTATTCCTAACGGTAGTCGGTAAGATAACGAGAAATTAAACCAAAATTATTACTAACGGTAGTCGGTAAGATAACGATACTAAACTAAGGTTATTACTAAAGGTAATCAGTAAGATACCGATATTAAAACTAAGGGTATTGTCAAAGATAATAAAGAAGACAAAGGTTTTGGCCTAGTTATTACCCAAGACAATGAATAACAACAAATAGAGTGGCTCCAGTAGAGCCGTTTAAATGGGATTGACTCGTGCCCTCTAAAAAGAGAAACCTGTGAAGCAGGTCCGTTCACAAGAACAGCACGGGGGACCGGCAAAGACATTTGGGTGCATTCCTGCACCCGGCGATAATCGATATCGGTGATACTATCACCCGATATCCACACGGTATATAAGATATATATACTCATTCACTCACACATTCACACACTCATACATACCTTCACTGCCAGAGCCCATGCACTGACAGCGGCACCGCATGACCTCACGAAAGATTCGCAGAGACATGGTCCAGGTGTCTGTGAAAACCTCCCGCGCAACCACACGGTGACTAACAGAAATGAAAAGGCAGTAGAGAAACAGGAACGGTAAAAAAGAAGGAGGTTGGTTTTTTGGAATGCATTAGAGGCACTTCCAGGTAGAAGAAAGTAGAGGAAGGGCTCGCATTGAGCAAAAGCAACAGAGGGAAAGGTGGATAGCAAAGCGTTACTCAACCAACCAGTGTGGTCAGTAGCTCGGAATGAGGGAACATCACTCTTATGTGGCAGACGGGTGTTCCGGGACAAGAACAGGTCCACCGAAAGAAGAATAAGGCATAGCGGAGATAGCGGGTTAAGAAAAAAGTATAGTTTTTTGGACAAACGTCCGAGAGAAGGTAGAGAGTTGTCCCTGTTAAACACAGCGCAGTCTGAAGGACTACCTGCGATATTGATCCGACAAGATAAGGTATACACATTTTTAAAATTCACTAGACTCCTAAGAGAACTAGTACGATCATTTTCCTAACGAGTACATTGACTACGATAAGAAAATCAGACAAAGGTAGACACGACAACTTAAAAGTATCATTACAGATACTAACACACAAAAACAAACTGTTTTAAGGTAGTTTTTTTAAAACGGTAGCACCCTAAACACACAAAAATGCCCAATTATAAGCAGTTAAATACAGATACACTGTCCCAATATGCTAAAACAACCGAGAGTTTAATAAGATAACAATAAGAAGCAATAGCATCTCACCACAAAGTTCAATAAAAAACAATGAAAAAAAAATGTTTATAAGTTATGTTGATTTAGTAGTAAAAGAAAGAAATAATGATGTAGTATAATGTGGGCGACTGCAATAATTCAGAAGAAAAACACATGGAATAGGTAGTCCTAGTTCTTGCAACTGCGAATATGAACTATTTCTTACAATGGCATAGGTCATGACTCCTATGTTGGCCCAAAGAAAAAAAATCATCCACTCAACATCAGCTAAAACCAATCATAAAAATTCAATGAGTTATTTCAACCAAAGTTACGACAATTACCACACAATTAAACCATATAAGAGAAATACTAGAGACCGAACAATATGTAGTAGGAAAAGTTGAAGGGTTAATTAAATGAAACGACAGAGTTATATTGGAGGGGTGTAGAGAATGAAGTGATATATTGTAACATGTCATTTTACCTATGGTAAATGCCACGCTCCAGCTTCAGTTATTTCTCTTTAAACCTCACATTTACCTAGAAAAGTCCATCGAGCCCTAATTCACACTTTACTTCCAATAGATAAGTTATAATCACAGAACATAGGAAGGCATGAGTATTTCATAAAGTACCGTGTTTGTTTCCAATATTTATACCTGTCAGTAAAGTTGCCTATAATCCAGTGTTCTTGATATTTATTTTCATAGTTTAACTTTGCTAAATAATTCTGTGGTTTTTCCTTTCCTTATAACTTCAAATACCCCTCTCTGATAAATTAAAACAGATGTTTGCATGTCAAAGCGTACTGGCAAGAGTTTTCATTTCTTGTCTGGGTTCTGTGCACAACAGGTCGTCTTAAATTCAAGGTGACAAAAATTGACCATGAGGTCGAAACAAGTATGTATTCCTTTTATTAAATAATTAACTAATAGTCATCTAAATATTATTACAGATACCTTGTTTAGCGTTTTCCTTACCTCAATAAACTACAAATCCCACCGGATTACTTTTCCGATGGTAAGAATTAAATAGATACATTTTAAATTCCTTTACAATTGTTTTAGCGTGTTTAATTAATGCACGTGTTATATTTCAGGGTCGTTCTCTACCCTCATGTCTTCATACCTATATTTAAGTTCCGCTCTGATGCAAATTTGCTTTGCTGTCGTTTTATAAAGGAGATGACAATGCCGTGGTATTTTTGATTTACATTACCTAAACATGCAAATTTTAGTTTGGTTAATTTATTCTCGTAAAATAATGGATCTATGAAGTTACACACAAAATTCTACCTCATCATTTGTCGTTGATGCTACCTGGGACTCCTACAGTTTATACACATTCAATTTGGATTTCCACAGATGGTCAGTTCAAGGAATTTCACGGTAACAACACATGTTTTACATGGCACGTGTCAGGTATGACAAAATAAAGTAATATTTATCCACGCAAAATTAAAGTGAACTGATTTCTACAAATATTAAATTTTCTTTTCATTTTTCATTTGTAAAACGTACTAATATTACAGACAATTTATCTACTATTTGCAATATTTAATTCCTAATTATACATAGTCGTACTGGACGCATACTGTCCATATGTAAGCCACATGTTTCATGAAACTTATGGTAGTCAAGTTCATTCATTAACTTATTTACGCTTTTTAAAAGCACAGTTACATTTTTTTAGTTACATAAGAACAAGTTTCATTATCTTTACTTATCTATCTTATTTCAAATGACTTCATAGAACCTTTATGATATTTTTGTTCAAAATTCAATATCTAACAAAATATAATAAATACGCTAATTAATTTGTCTATAGTTTTTTCTCAGTTATTCATGTTACAGTTATTAGTTTACCAATTCTCTTCCCCTCGAGATTTTAAGTTTCATGCAGCCTACGCAACCACGACGGTCGATGCTAGCTGTGCCAGAGCATAAATGTTTTATGCTCTGTCGTGCACCTATCCTTTAATAACGCCTGAAAAAGGGTAGGGTGCAATATAAGTAACGGTATGGTCAAGGAAAAGTCAACCAGAAGCGAAGGGTTTAAGGTAAATGAGTTAAACGTATAAAACATAGGTGTATAAGAGAAGGAATAAGTAATTAAAGATACTAATTGATGGTGAAAACAGAAAAATATTAGGTAAATCGTGAGGAGAATGGAACATGAAAAACTTAATTAGCATTTGGGTCGGCAGAGAATGGCTTAAGGTCTTTAATATGCCACCTGCCTTGGCGTTTTCCTTCAGCATCCTGAAGTTCGTAGATAAGGGACTAATAACACGAGTGACTTTACAAAGAATGAATTTAGGGCTAATTTTGAAGAGAATTTCTTAGATGCATCCGATAAGACATAATTCTTTTCCAAACTTGTTCGCCCAAGGCGAAGGAAATATTTCGTTTACGTAGATTATAATGGTCCTTACTCTTTTCGTAAGCTTTTAACAAATTTTTCTAACGTCGTTAAAGATAGAAGGTAATGACTGTTGGTCTTTGTCCCAACGCATTTTATCGTCAAATTCAATTACGTTAGTATCGTCAGGCACTAAACCATAGTAACTCCCATCGATTGGGGTATATCTTCCAAAAACAAGAAAAGACGGAGTGAATTGGGTTGCTTCATGTTTAGATGTACGCAAAGCTTGAGCAATTTTAAAGATATGTTCATCCCATGTAGTATGGTCTGAATCAATATAGGACGAAATAGCGGTAACTAAAACTCGATTTACTCTTTCGGTAGGGTTTACTTGGGGGTGATATTTTGCGTTAAACCAAATTTTTTTTACTTTGTAACTTTTAACGAAATTCTGAAAATCTTTGGAGATAAATTGTGCACCATTGTCACAAAGGATAATCTGTGGGACACCAAAGATAAGAAAGACATTTTGTTCTAGGAATTTAATTATTGCTGCGGAAGTAGCTTTACGTAAGGGTTGCACCATAACAAATTTAGAAAACCAATCGGTAACGACTAAAAGATATTGATTACCTCTTTTCGATCGAGGGAGAGGTCCTAATAAGTCAAGCGATATTAATTGAAAGGGATAAGATACACGCTTAAAGTTACCCATTAAACCAGGACGAGCATCTTGTGAACTCTTATGGGAACCACAAATTTTGCAGCTCTTGATGTAGCGACAAACAGATTGCTTAAGTGTGGGCCAGTAATATAATTCAGATATTTTAGCGAGAGTTTTTGTAACACCAAGGTGTGCAGCAATGGGATCATCGTGACATAATTTGAGCACCTCACTGCGATTTGCAGTGGGCACGACAAGTTTCCATTCAGGAATATTCGATATTTTATGCGGGGACGAAGATACAAATTTATATAATCTATTATTAGTTACACGGAAGGTAGGAAATTTGTCGGGATTATCGGAAACTTTTTTAATCATATTGAGGTACCAGGTATCCAGAATTAAATTTGGAAGGTTAAGAGAAACGACATCACGAGATAAGGCATCAGGTACGATATTTAATTTGCCAGGCCTATGCCTAACGTCAAAAGTAAATTGAGATATACGCAAGTTCCATCTTGCCAAACGACCTGCGGGCTGTTTCAAGTTTAAGCCACGTGAGAGCTGCACAATCAGTGATTACGGTAAAGTGTGTACCTTCGACATATCCTCTAAATTTCTCGATGCCAAAGATAACGCCCAATAATTTTCGTTCGGTAGCAGAGTATTTTTGTTCGGCAGAAGTTAAGGCACGACTCGCATATGCGATTGGATGTTCTAAACCATTGTTTACCTGGAATAACATTGCACCTAAACCAGTAAGTGAGGCATCGGTTTGTATAAAAAACTTTTCATCAAAATTTGGTGAGATTAAGATAGGTGCTGAAGTGATTAATGTTTTAATTTGTTCGAAAGCCTGTTGGGATTCTAAATTCCACTCGATAGTTTGGGATTTCTTTTTATTTTTAATTAAAGCAGTAATGGGTGCGGATATAGTTGAAAGATTGGGTAGAAAGATGCGATAATAGCTAATCATTCCAATTAAGCGTTTGATTTCGGTAACAGTTTTTGGTGTTTTAAATTTAGTAATAGCGTCAACTTTAGCAGGATCTGCTCGTAGGCCAGTTCCATCGATAATAAAACCAAGAAATGTGAGGGACGAACAACAAAATTGACACTTTTCCCAGTATATCTTAAAACCTGCTGCATTTAAACGTTCTGCAACCTCATTTAGTGTGGCGATATGTTCATCGAAAGAACTTGAGATAACTAAGATATCATCTAAAAATACAAAGGCACGTTCTTGATGCAAGATAGGACCTAACGTTTGATCCATAGTACGTTGTAAAGTTTGTGGAGCGTTACAGAGACCAAATGGCAAAAAATTATATTCGAAAAGACCTCGGCCTGGAACACAAAAAGCAGTTTTTTGACGAGAAGATAGGTCGAGAGGTATCTGATAAAAAGCTTGTCTAAGGTCGATAGATGAGATAAATTTTGCGTTTCGAAGCCGGCTTAAAATCGAGTCAGTTCTAGGTAGAGGGTAAGCGTCCGAAACAGTCACAGAATTCAACTTCCTGCCATCGAAACAGACACGCCATTCGTCATTCTTTTTCCAAACTAGTAATACGGGAGACGTCCACGGTGAATTTGAAGGAGAGATAACACCAGATTCTAACATTTTGTCTATTTCAGCATGTAAATGCTTTTGTAATGCAGGCGATAAGGGATATTGACGTTGCTTAAAAGGGAGGGCATCACCTGTAGAGATAACGTGTGTTGCCGTTGTAACACAACCCAGTTCGGAGGTATTAAGTTTGCGAAATTTGTCGATTGTAGCGTTAAGAGTTACATTTTGGGAGTCAGTAAGAGAAATTTTGTTAGATATTCCTGTAGATGCACAGGAGTTCGTTTTAAGAGAGGTTTGCCATGAAAAATCCTGGAAATAAAGTGACAGATTAAAAAGTTTACAAAAATCAACATCTAGTAGAAAAGGATAAGCTAATGCAGGCACAATTAAAAATAAAACGTCACGTTCAAGAGATTCTACTGAAATTTTTAACTTAAGGGAACCGGTTACATGTATTTGATTATCATCAGCTAAATTTATGGAAGTTTTTTCGAGAATAATTTGAATTTTGATATTTTGTTGAGATAATTGATGTAAACCTTCGTTATTTATAAGGGAACATGAAGAACCTGTATCCAATAAAGCAATTACATTTAAGGAACCTATTGAGATAGATAAGTGTGGATGGTTATCGAAGGGTTTTTAACAAGTTGTGAAACGACAGCAGTCTTTTTATGGTAAAAGGAATTGACGGTTTGTAACCACTTAGACCACTCGGATGGCGTAGTATAGCATAATTCCTCTAATGAAGGTAAGTCATTTTGAGCATTAACAGTAGCGGTATTATTGTTAGATAGATTTAATAACGGTACAACGTTAGAAGTAGTTTTATGATATGAGTTTATTGGCGTCTGGGTCCGTTGAATGATTGGTGATGAGGGCGATTTTGGATCCTTGAGATATTCACACCCTGATTTGAAATATCTCGACGGGAGTTTCCCGATACATTAGGATTACAATTCGTGCAGTTAGATTTGTAGATATTTGAGCGGCCACAACCATAACAAAAAATATTTCTAGGGTATGTGCAGACATTATAGTTATGTCCACTTCGCTTACAGTTCCAACAGGTAAGTGAGTTATTAGTAACGGTAGAAGGAACGTTAAGGGTAGATACTTTATGGGAAGCTCGAGCTTGGCAAGCTAAATCAGGTTCTAAAAGGCCAGATTGTTTCTCTGGGGGTGGTCGATATTTGTCAATTCTTAACTTCACTTCCTGGAGAGAACGACATAGGTCTTTAAAGTGGGCTAACGAAGAGATTTGCTGTAATGCCAAACGTTCTGAGAAATAGGGGTTTAAATTTCTAAGTAACTGATCGATAATTTCGGATTCTGAAGGTTTTTTGTCGAGTCTGCTATATAAAGCTTCTAATGAGGTAATAAAAGAAACAACATTTTCGTCAGGACCTTGAGTTCGGTTACGTATTTCGCTCCAAAGGTCGTTAATATAACCGTGAGGTAGGAAGTCTCGTTTCAAACACGCAACTAACTCCTCCCAGGTAGAAATTTGGTCTCGTATGTTTCTGTACCATATTAACGCAGAGTCTGAAAACAAATCACCTGCTGAGACAAATAGGTCCTGGTCGGTACACCCGCGAGAGATTTTGAAATCATTAATACGATCAAGAAAGGACGATAAAGAGATCTGCGAATCAAACCCTTGAAAGGTGAGACCCCATTTGTATACAGGTATAGATTTTCCTAACGGTTTAGGTTGGGCAAGTACAAGATTTGAAATGGGTAACGATATATCTACGTCTGCATTAGGATTAAGTCTTTCAAGAATAATTCCTTCAAGTAATAATACTTCGGACAACAAACTTTGTTTAGCTTGAGTCGCTTGGGCATGGTCATATAAAGATAATAGTTCTGTACGTTGTTTGACGTGCGTTATTCTCGAAGCCAATCTCCCTAGCTCGATATCACTAGCACCAGGATCTGTTCTATTTATTATACCCGATATGTCATCTAAAGACAATTTAATTTCCGATACGTTAAGAGGCCAATCGCCAACGAGTTTCTTTAAGATAGCAACGCCTTTCGTTTCCTGGGCTAAAATGGCCCTGAGCTGAGATCTTCTATCGTTTTGGTTACTAGCTGCAATAATATTCCTACACTCAAGCTCGTAAATTAATTCCAGCGATTTTAAATGTGAAACATTCATCGTGAATAGAATATTCGAGACACGATATATATAAAATATGCCATTCTGACGCAGATCAAAAGGTAAAAAAACGTTACAGCTACTTTAAGTTAGTACGATACGGTATTTAGGGGTGAAAACTTGTTAGGAACGTCACCGGTAAAGAATAATATGCAAATGTTAAAAGGTTAATTAATCAACACACTAAAGAAACACATTTAAAACTATATGCGAACAAGGTTAGTATTTAACAAGGGATATCTCCTTGATAAGTTACAAAAAAAAACCATCCAAAATAGAGAAACACATAGGTAAGGTATTATTTTAACAGATAACACGAGGCTATTAATGTAGCATCTTCAAAAGATATTCTGGAGGTCAAATCGTTACGTTAAACGTTTTTTTTTAAACATAAGGTTTCTTTAAAAAGCGAGTTTAGATATTAGTTAACAGGTGATTGATTAAAACACTTTTTTTATAAGCAAACTAGAGAATTTTAGATACAGTTTTTTTATTATTACAGCAAGGGTTATATTTTAACTGATATAAGGTAAATAATTATTATAATAAACGGTATTTAAGACGTGCAATTACTTAAAATATTTATTTATTGTACTTACTTGGAAAAAGTGGGGTTAGTATACATCCTTGTAAAAATTTGAAGTTTTATATAGACACTAACACACATTTTCAGATAACTGACACATTTTTTAGACAACTGCAGTTATGAACTTCATTTTAAAATTACAATAAGGTAAATAGATTAACATTTTTTAGATAAAAGCTATATATCACAATAACAAAGTGACGGTTCTTAATTACAAACGCTATCTGTCAATTCCGGAAAATTTCTGGGGAATTTTCGCAAGTTACCAATTGAAATTAAAAATCCACAGATATCTTAGTGGACATAGATAACGAAATTTATTAATTTATTTAGATGAAAAAGCTTGTTTAAACATTAATTTATTCATTCCATAGGTATATAGAAATCATACCACCTAAAAAACACACGTTGGAGCGCCAAATTCTTATATGCCACGGTGGTTATATTTACAAAGTTTGATAAATACAACACCGGTAGCGTGGTTTAATAGACACTATCGGCAGTTGGCAACGCTAAACTTATACAGATCTGGGCGTGGTCCTCTACCGATGACGTCTTCAATATTGCACAATACCTACGAAAATTTCCGTAATTCAAACACAAAGAATAAAGCACACAAATTAAGTAAAGTATTACTTACATCAGAAATCCTGCTTTCGCCCGAAATTGCGCTCGGGTAAGCCTCTAACCAAGTCCAGTCGGGGCTCCTTCCGGAGGAATTAGAGATGATACGTCGACGCTATCAAATGCGTACGGATCAGCTCCGGCTAGCTAAGGTAGACATGAGGCCTTCATCCACAGACGTAAAGATCGGTATGCCTAGGTGGCGGCAGATGTCTTACCTATGTAGGGATTGGACAGGAAAAGGTATGAGGCAGACAAACAAAAGATAATTAGGCAGGGAACTACATAGGTAACCCTAACGATACGTTACCAGAGACAAAAACCAGCACTTCACTCGACGATACCCGGTAAAAAGCCACGTTATCCAAAGAGAACCGCGAAACTTCCCCACCCTTTTGTCTAGTATTGCTCTACCCCTCTAGGGATAAGCACACTGCGCAAGCTCACTACTCTGACGTACGGAAGTACCGCCTAGTCTATTTAAAAAATTCCCGCGCACCGCGTATTTGAAAATATGCCGCGAAACTTCCGTACACCAAAAACTAACATAAAACAATGTTTAAGTGGCAATGGCACGTAACATGTTATGAGGTTATTGATGAATCTAAGGGATGCAGCCTACAAACGTTTTAAAAAATACTGCAAACTGGAACAATGGACATACTATAAATCACTTCACAACCTAACCACACTTTCGATTAGAAATGAAAAAAAAGGTTATCTCACCAATGCATTAAATAAAAGTAATCCGAAAACGTTATTGAAAGATTTACAACGCTGTGGAATATATTCCAAGCTGAAAAATTGCAATTTTCCCAGTCACTTAAAAAATGTGGATGATAGTAACTCATATTTTAGTTCAATAAATGGAGTAGTGGAAAATAAAAGCAGTACACTAAAAATGTATAGCTATAAAAATCTAATTTAAGTATGGCATTTTCATTTACGCTTGTTTCTGAGAAGGAGGTAGGTAAAATTATTAACTCTATCAAAACTAAAGCAACCGGTAATGATAACCTAAATATAATTCTAATATGGTTATGCTGTCCATTTCTTATACCCGTTATTACACACATAATTAATTCATCAATAATACAGGGCATTTTTCCGCAAGCATGGAAAATTGCAAACATTATACCTATCGCAAAATATAAAAATCCAAAAAGCTTGCAAGATTTAAGGCCGATCAGCATTTTGCCAGTGGTGTCAAAAATCTTGGAAAAAGTTATGGAATTCAAAATAGGACAATTTCTGGATAGAAATTCTCTTCTAGGTGACTATCAATCAGGTTTTCGACGTAATTTTAGCTGTACTTCGGCTTTACTTAATATTTCTGATAACATACTGAGAGCCACGGACAACGGTAAACTTACAGTGCTAGTTTTAATTGATTTTCAAGGGCCTTCGATACAATTGATCATAAATTACTTTATGCTATATTGAATCATTACGGGTTTGAAAATAGTGCTATAAGCTTAATTAAAAGTTACCTTACTAACAGATTTCAATGTGTTGTATTAAACGGTAATCGTTCACGACTATGCTCCGTCCGACGTGGTGTCCCCCAAGGTTCCGTACTAGGGCCATTATTGTTTATACTGTATTCAATAAATTTATGCAATGTTGCGCTTAAACACTGCTCCTTTCATCAATATGCAGATGATACACAGATTTATCTGTCGTTCAATCTGTCTTTACTTCAAACTGCATGTGATATTATCAACGAAGATCTAAATCATTTAACAGAGTTGACTGAACTACATTCACTTAGTATCAATCCCTTAAAGTCGGCGGTTTTAGTCTTTGGTTCCGATATTAATAGAACTGCAGCTCTACAAAAAATAAGTATTAAAATTAAAAATATGGCAATTCCTATTAGGGATTCGAACAAAAATTTAGGTGTTGTTTTGGATAAAGATTTTAGGTTTAGAGAACACATAAATCTTTGCCTACGCATATCGTATTGCGGTTTAAAATTAATTTATGTTAATGGACGATCTCTGAACAAGGATATCAAGAAAATTCTATGCGAATCATTAGTGCTTTCGCATTTCAACTATTGCGATGTTCTTTATGGACCGTGTATTGATGTGGCAACGGCTAGGAAGATCCAATTGGTGCAAAACTCTTGTCTGAGATTGGTGCATGGTATCCAACGGCAAGACCGCATAACGTACAAACTCAAGGAAACTAACTGGCTTAGCATGAACAAACGACGTTTCTTGCATTTTTCATTTTTCACAAAATTGTTCAACTAAAATCACCTCCATATCTTTATAACAAAATTAGTTTCCGTACCGATCTACATCATTTAAATTTACGCCACAGATGCCTTTTGAGTATACCTCGACATCGCACGGAATTTTATAAGCGTTCATTTACATATCATATGTCCAAGGTTTACAATACAATACTACTCACTTATAAAGAAATGACGGTTGGTACGTTTCGAAATAATGTGATGCTATGGCTCGAACTTCAAAACTAGCCTTAAAATATATTTTATTTTTAAAATATATTTTTTTGTTTGTTTTTAATTAGCTGCTTATTTGGGTTGTGTTGCTACAGTCAGCTTATCATAACGTTGTGCTTTCTTACATAAATAGGAATATATTGTATAATTGAAACAATTGCTTAGGATATAGCTTGCATTGCAACAGCAGTGTTCAAAAAATTGGATAGTATTCAACCATAACTTAATGAGTGTTATAAAAAAAACGGTTTGTGAAATCTGCTACGCAATAATTCAAACGCAGTGGTGGGGTAGAGCAGGGGCTTCCTCCTTCAGTAGGAAATTATCTGATCACCATCGGTTTTCATACCTTACTGTGTATATTATTTATATATATATATATATATATATATATATATATATATATATATATATGTATATATTGTAGGGTGGATCGAGCGGCAGAATAAATAAAACTAAAAGAACTAATTGTCAGATTTAATAACCGAATAATAAACAAAATAAAAATAAGTACTGGTGACGAGCATAAAACGGTTGCTTTCGATCACCGGACATTCGTAGTAATAATAATGCTGGTTGCGTCGCAGTCCTCTTCAGCTCCCACTTGTCACAAGAGCCAATCATAAGGTAGGTGCCTGGCGGGAACTTTAAATAATAGCTTACAGTTGGTGCTTGGCGGAAATTTAAATAATAGCCTACAGTTCGCCATCCTGACCCTAAGATCGACCTCGATCTCTACATAATTAATAAATATAAATTTTAACATAACATAAGGTTGAATAATGTTTGACATCGAATAAGCAATGATGTATCATAAAATAAGTTATCACAAATGACAATAAACATAAGCACATATTTGTGATGAATAAGGAATAATTCATAATAAAGTTTTATCACAAATTGTGGACAATCATAAATACATATTTGTGATTAATAAAGAATAACATAAAACCTTAATAAAGTTTAAAGTTTTACATAATTTAGCCACTTAAGTGACCCGTGGGTCTAGCTATAATAAAACATTCTACTAATGTTGAGCATACATAAGTTCACAAAGATAATAAGGTGAGTAAATACAATAAGGTAAGTATTAATAATATTCGGTTAATAATCAGGTAATTATATGATAAAAAATATTATTGTGAGTAAGGTTTTAACCTTCTAACATCTAAAATACCATTATAGGGTATTTGGGTATTCTGAACCAATAATGTCCGTCACTATATATCTGTCATGAGGTAGAACTGTATTGATAACGAGGGCCCTCTATATTTAGGGATGAGTTTTTGTTAACACCCATAGATGTATCAACATTTGATATCATCACATAATCTCCTACATTATATCTGTGCGCTACTTTATGGTGCTTATCATAATAGTTTTTATTTTGTACTTGCACTTGATCAATCTTTTAGATGCATTTAATCGTGTTTGTTCTAAATCAATTTCTTTTCATTAAAAGATTCTAAGGCTAGTCTTAAATTGTCTTGAATGATGCCTAATTGATGACGTCCAAAAGTAATTTACTGGGGTATTTCCGATGGAGCGATTTAAACTATTGTTAATACAAAACTCCATTTCGCCTAATAAGGTATACCAAGGAACTTGTTTTTCATCTGTAGTTTTAGCTAATAAGGGGTTAATAAACGATTTATGCGCCCATTTGGCCATTAGCTCTAGGTGCGGCGAAGCTATCAGAATATGCTTAACATTGTTTTGTTCTAAAAACTCTTTGAAATCTTGGGACGTAAAAGCAGAACCTCTATCAGAGATTAATATTGTCGGTCTGCTATAGTTCCTAAAATAAGAAATAAGATGATTAATGACTTCTTGTGTGTTTACTGTTTTGCATGGATAAAACTTTGTAAATTTAGTGAAACCGTCAATAGTTTCAAATATATATTTAGCATTATTGCCAGTTTTTTCCAATGGACCATAATGGTCAATATGTAAAGTTTCGAATGGGACTTTACCTTTGGGAATATTATTTAAAAGACTTTCGGATTTTCCAAATTTCGGGTTAAATTCTATGCATTTGAGACAATTTTCAATATGTAATTTCACTTTAGATTTAATTTTGGGAAACCAGTAAGTGCGGGTTATGAGCTCGATAGTTTTATCAGCTCCAAAATGGTCCATATTATTATGATAAGTATGTATAATTGAGTATTCCATACTTTCAGGTACATAGAATAAGATACTGTCACCTAACTTCCTATAAACCAAATCTTGGCGCAGCTCAAAAAATGGGTGCTCGGTTTCCAATAACTTCTTTTTAATAATCATTATTTGATTATCACTGCTCTGTTTCAAGGCAAGAGTCTGCTCCAATGTGTTGCCCTCTAACACTAGGATATTATTAATTCTACTTAATGCATCTACATGGCGCATATTTTTATTAGGCCTATGCTCAATTGAGTAATTATAATTTTGTAATGTTAGACACCAACGCATTATGCGAGGTACTATTTCTTTTGTTCATTGTAAGCCTAAAGCTGTCGCAATCTGTGATTATTTTAAAATTAATTCCTTGCAAATAAGTGTGGAATCGTTTAAGGAGTAAACAATCGCTAAGCACTCAAGCTCGTAACTGTGGTATTTGGATTCGGTGTCTGAAGTGCGTTTGCTGAAATAAAACACAGGGTGAAACTTTCCATCTGATTGTTTCTGCATAAGAATTGAGCCGAAACCAATAGCACTTGCATCACAGTGCAGCTCAGTTAAATTAAAGGGGAATAAATAGATAAAACTGGTCGACTAATCAATTTTGATTTGAGTAATTCAAAAGTTTCTAAGTGTTGACTTCTAAAATCGAATTTGCAATCCTTTTTAATATGTTATACAAAGGCAGCTATGATACTAAAGTTTTGGATAAATCTTCTAAAATAACTGGCCATTCCTAGGAATGAGTGTAGTGTTTGGCATTGTTTGGCACAGGGTATTGCTTTATGGCTGAAATATTATTAACATTTGGACTGATTCCTTCATGATTAATGTGGTACCCTAAATAATCTATTTCGTGGTTAAAAATAAACATTTGTCTACTCTCAGTTTTAGTAAATTATCAACCATTAGTTTGAAGACTTGCTTTAAAATACCAATATTTTCATAAATTGATTCTGTGGCGATTAAAAGATCATCAAAATAAATCAATAATTTATTGTCCCTAATTAAATCTTTAAAAATTTTGTTTACAAAACGAGCAAAGACAGACGGGCTTGTACTAAGACCAAAAGGCATTCTTAAAAATTCAAATTGACCTAAGGGGGTCGTAAAAGCAGTAAATTTTATGGACTCTTCTGATAAAGGAACATGGTAAAATGCATTTTTCAGGTCAAGTTTTGTAAAATATTTCTTTCCTTGTAAATGCTCTAAATGGTCATCAATTAAGGGTATCGGATATACGCCACGTGTTAAATATTTATTTAAGTTTCGAAATCGATACACATACGTAACTCGCCTGATTTTTTCTTGATTAGAATAATTGGAGAGCAGCAGGAGACTCGCTTTCCTGATAATATTTTGACTTTGAAGGTCAACTAAAATTTTTGTAATTCGTTTTCTCATAAAATGAAAGACGTCTTGGTTTGCATGAAAAGGTTCGTGCTTGGCAAGTTCAAGCTTCATTTCAAAATTTACTTTAGGGTGATGTGGTTTTGGTGCCACCAAATAATCGTTATGATAGAGTTTTTCGATTTGTGCTTTAATATCATTAGGTAAATTATTATTTATTAAAAGGTTTTCAGTAACCGTTATTGGATTCTGAACATAATTGATATGCATAAGTTCACTAACCTCATTTTGGAAATTAATATTCTTACCACTATCATTTAACTCAATGGTAGGATCCTTCACTTTAAGCTTAATGTGTAATTCATTATCATCGATATCGATTTGTACATTAGGATGTGAAATAAAATCTCTCCTAAAATAGAACCATATGTCATAGTAGAATCTGGTACTACAAAAATTTAAGTTTCAGATTAACTTCGTTTTCAATGCAGACATCGGTTTCAAATATACCCAAAATATCCAATTTTGAACCATTAATACCTTGGAAGTCTCTCTAAAAATTCTTTAATAATACATTCATTAGGAACATATTTTTGCTTAATTAAACTTATTGGCGACCCTGTATCTAAAAGGCTGCAAATTGAAAATGTACATACATCTAAATAATCATAATTAACGTTAAATTTTAGGTTAATTACATACGGTTTAGTTGAATTGCATTCAATAACATGTGCAGTTGTGTCGACTCTCTGGTCTGGGCAGTCTTTTTGACGATGACCCATTTTCCCACAAAGAAAACATGATCCTTTTGGCCTAATTGGTTTCTTGCAATTGTTAATTCCGTGACCATCCTCATTGCAATTGTAACAGCGGAGTTTTCTGTTATTGTGAAATGATTGATTACCATTAAAATTCTTCCTCGAGATTGAACTGTTGGAGGGAATAAATGTAGACTTATATGATGCAGATTCATCACGAACGACATTATTTAAAATTTTGAATAAATCTTCGACTGTTTTAATATCGTGGAGTAACATTCTAGCTTGACTTTGTAAAGTGCGGTCATTCAACCCATCAATAATGTACTGAATCATTTCTTGTTCTGGAACAGCAGCGTTGTTACCTAACAAAACTTTATCGTGATAATACGACGTGAAATGTTCATTAGATTTCCATAACCGATTTTCAAACTTTTATGCAGTACAACAATATTTTGTTGAGCATTAAACATTTTTGCGCATTTCTAATTTAAGTGTAATCCAATCCATAGTAATATAACTTACTTTTGAATTGTACCATTCTGGCGTGTTTAATAAATTTGCTCACGGCGATTATTTGCATAACCTCATTTGAAATTTGATACGTGGTTTGTACTGCATTAACTCTTTCCAGCCAAACATTTATATCCACGTCTTTTCCGTTAAATTCAGGGAGTAACATGCTTATTTCGTGATTACTAAAAGTAGGTTTTGCATTCGCGCTTACAGAACCTCGTGGTTTTGTAGCGTTATCTACAGGTTGTTGCTCTTGGAATAACATAATTCCGCCGAACTGTCGCTTGAATAATATCATTCATCGTTAATGTGCTGAGTTCTCTTACACTCGCATTTAAATCGGGGCTGCTTCTTCTGGTTTCATCAGAATCGGCTTGAATAATTTGTTCAGTCATGGCGCCCATGTTTGACCCGGAGTTTTTCGTAACGCATTTGTAAAATTGAAATTTCTCTTGTTGTTGCCCACACCTGAAATCTGTAGGGTGGATCGAGCGGCAGAATAAATAAAACTAAAAGAACTAATTGTCAGATTTAATAACCGAATAATAAACAAAATAAAATAAGTACTGGTGACGAGCATAAAACGGTTGCTTTCGATCACCGGACATTCGTAGTAATAATAATGCTGGTTGCGTGCAGTCCCTCTTCAGCTCCCACTTGTCACAAGAGCCAATCATAAGGTAGGTGCCTGGCGGAACTTTAAATAATAGCTTACAGTTGGTGCTTGGCGGAAATTTAAATAATAGCCTACAATATATATATATATATATATATATATATATATATATATATATATTATTATTGTCACATATATTTCATGAAAGGTAAGAAATAAAACCCTATTATTATTATTTGTTTTTAAATGGCTTCTGTCATCTTCAAGTAACTGAAGTTGTTTTTTAAATGGGTACCACAATTGGTGGAAGTTCAGGTAGAACAGAATTTTTTCTGTCTTTTCAATGATGTGCTACAGTGGACATATTAAACTTAACAATTTTTTTAAAAAGAAACCATTTCTATGAAATATGAAGAATCTAATAATAAAATATGTATACATGACATAACAAATTATGTTTCAAACTTTTAAAATAATACTGCTACATCAGATGTTCAAAGTCTCCATTTTGTTGAAAGCACAGCTTTCTAATGTTACGAAGTGCTTTTGTTATTGCTCATGTATTGTTACAGGTTAAGTAAATTACCTCAACATGCATTTTCAATTATTGGATAACCAGTTTCCATTTCTGTATTTACTAAATCTATAATTTTTTGTAGTAAAGTAATGCCCCCCCCGTTTCCTGGATAAATTATTAATTACATTGTAGATTTAGAATGATTTACTATGTATAAATATGTTAAGACACTCAGATATTTTGACTGTTCTCGGGAATGGCCATGATCATGCATTATTGATGTGTTAAGGTTCTCTATTTCAATGGACTGTAGGACATCAGCCAATTTTAATAAGCCAATCATGGAAGTGAGTAACATAGTGTTGAAACAAGTGAGGTGATTTAAACAAACCAAAAAGTAATGAACAGTTCAGGATTTGACAAAAAATGGTTGTGCTTTTGGCAGTGTCGTTTTTGTGAGTGCTGTCAATGTAGTGCTCAAGTTTTTTTGTCATGCCTTTCCTTTAGGACACTGCAACTGATATTGGATAGCACCACGTTAAAAAAATCTACATAAAACCGGACCCCGCTGTAACCCCTGAGATGAGCTTGTCACTGCAGGACTGAACGGTGAGTGTTATAATTTTAAGATTTGTGTGAAGAAATTTGCAGTATTCAAACCTTACTATTTAACTAAGTAATGGACACATAATAGTTTTAATGCTTGAAATTGCTACTTGGATTCTATCTATTAAATCCCGAAGTATATGAGTAGTGGAATTAACACACTTTATTTTTTACATCACCCACAAGCAATGGTGTAAGTTGTGGTGCAAAAGCAGGCTAATCAATAGTCATTTTGTTATTAATCACATGCTCAAAATAATCATATGTATTGCTTCACTGATCTAGCATTAAGTGCAGGTGCACTGTTGTGTTGGAAATACTTTAGTTTGTATGTTACGTGGTAATTCGTCTAAATATTTTTCCAGTTGGTTTCTTAAAATATTTAAATAATTATCAGTAGTTAGTTATCATTGTAAAAAAAAGGTACAATTATTTTCCCAATACCAAATTGATTTGATCTCTGAATTCATGGAGAAGATTATAATTTTCTTGAGAATAGAATACTTTCTTGTGCTGACTAAATATTCCATTATTTGTGAATTTCGCCTCGTCAGTAAACAAACGGTTCTCCAAAAATATGAAACCTCTTCACATTTATTAAGATACCAACAACAAAATCTTATCTCTCTTTGATTATCTGCTGGATACAATGTATTCGAAATAGAATGGTGATAAGAGATAATAATTCCATTTTTTCAGAATACACCTTACCGTTTCCTTAGAAGTAGTACAGTCTTCCAATTTCGGCAGTAGAATATTCTTATTTAGTTGACAAATGCCAATACATTCGTTTCAACAGTTTCCTCATATTGTCGTAAATATTTAGGTTTAGTAAGACACCATATGCTTAAGTTAATTTTTTAATTGGCAAATATCTGACAGTGGAGTTGCTTACGTTCCATGTATCTTTCAAAGTATACATCTGCTTTCAAAGTATACATCTGCTGCTACCCGTATACGATTTGTACTATTATAGCAAAATAACATATCATTCTTTTCCATTTGTATAGGACAATCTAACTAGCACAAGAAAATAATGTAAAAACACAAATTGTCAGTACTATCTAATTTCAGTGATTTAAACAAGTAAAATCCGTTGTTTTGCATCATGGCTACTTGAGTCTTAAAATCAGTTCAAAATGGTAACTTATTATTAAATTCAAAGTTTTCTCATTTCATAAAAATGATTTTTTAAAAATTTTTATGTTAAACATGTGCACTGTAGTACATCATTGCAAAAAGAAAAAAATACGTCTCTACCAGAACTACGACCGATTCTAGTTCCCATTAAAAAACATAACTTCACTTATTCACTAAAAGATAACCAAAGTCATTTAAAAGCAAATAAGATCACCTTATTCTCTTTTTGAAATGGTATAAAGAACATAGACATTTTACTCTATCTGTCATAATAAATGAACCACAACGCAAAATAGAAAAATGAAAAAATTCGTTATTTTGGTATAAAACTTTTCTTACACCTTGAATGTTAATTATTTCTCTCCATGGCTCAACTCGGCATTAAAAATTGCACTAGTTTCCCTATTTAACCTTTTCTCTAATGTTACAAATAACCGAGTTACCCATATAACATGCAAGAAATAGGGCACCCTGTAAATATTTTTTAGTTGTTTTGCTGACAATGCATAAATTATTCAAGATTTTAACAAAATAGTTTAATTTTAGTAAATATAACTGCTGAAAAAATAAAGCGTGTTAAAAATATCCAGCTATGTTTAAAATATACTCAGTAGTAAAAATTCCAAACATATAGCAATTAATATTAATTTAAAGAGCTTAATCTGCAATTTTGTCGTAATACATTCTAAAAAATACATTTTAAAAGCAACTATTCATATCGACGTATCAATTATATTTGCAACACTAGTATTCCATCAATGAGCATTATTAAATCTGCACACGCAGTGCTATGATATGACGTCACAAATATTCTAAAGTCAGATTAAAATTGCAAATACTATTGTATTGTAATCAATACAACTTAAAATACTTTTGTGATAAAATGTCACACATTTGTTGCAAATACAACCATGTTTCTAATGATAGTAGGCATGCAATCACAACTATGTATGTTTATTATTACTATATGTAAAATATCCAGTGCAAATAAATTCAATTTTTCAATATACTTTATTCACCATTAAAGGCACTACATACCCTTTTGAGCGAAGCATTTCACTATATCATCTGCTATTTTCTGAAAGTAATCATTGTATTTAGGAGGGTCAAGAATAATCTTTCCATATAAAACATCAACCTCTGATGGGTCATCATTCATTATTTCAACTCCTTTCATTGTAACTTGTAAAGAGTCCATCGATGCTAGTAGAGGACTGCGATTAACGGCATTTAAAAATATTTATCAAATAAAATCACCATACTTAATAACATCTTTGCATTTTCTTAATGTCTTGATTGCATCATTTTTGTCAATTTCATCTGCCAATATTAAAGTACCTATCGTTAAATGAAGTTTACTTGGATTTTGAAATAATGTAGGATCCAAACCACGTATATGTGATCCAGTTAATAAATTACTCTACAAAATAAAGCAGTTATACAGACGAATAGGCATGAATACTTATAATAACTTCTTAACATTATTTGAAGCAGGTATTATGTAGTTGTAATACTTTCGTTTCTCATATCAGTTTATAGAAATCTTAAACTTCATTGGTTAAAAGTTGAGGCTTCTTTATTTTCATTCAGTCAAAGTGAAAAATTATCACAATTAAATATTTTCAATACATGTTCAGACAATTTTTGAGATATGACAACAGTGTCATAAAAATTTATTTTACATTTCTACAGAATCGATTACATTAGAAATGAACAACAAATTGCAGGTCACCCTATGAAAAATTTGTAAAAAATGCTTACTAATCAATATTTGCGCTGATACTTGTCTGCCAGTATTGAAAATTATTTACTTGAAGAATAAGATTTAATAACTATTATGTAATATGTCCTGATGTACAACGGATAACATTATAATTTATATAATTGATAAACAACGAAAAAATATTGTAGTGCTGGATTTATCGGTAATAAATTGAATAAAAATGTGTAGCAACACAAGGAAGAGGATACAAATATAAGATAGTACAATAATTTATACACACTACGTTTATTAAAGAAAGATCTCCATCATCTATCAATTAGAGGAACTACTGACCTTGTTAGTAACAATTTGTACAAATCGACTCTGTTCTGCAATACATATTATAACGTTAAAGTTGCAGATTTTTATAAAATTGAAGCTTCTAATCAGTAAAGATTTATAAGGCAGTTTGAGAACTGTACAACATTATATGCAACATATTTAAATTGTATGTAGTATATATGTATCACATCTGCTTCACACCAGAGGTAATTAAAAGAGAAATTCGTGACGTTCCCTTAGAAATCATTATAATCAAATTTCATTTTAATAGTTTCTGTGTAAGTAAAGTCCACCAATAGGATTAGGTTATTCCCTTCAGGAAATATAAGTTTCAGGTTTCTATAAATTCTAATCTAAAAGTAAATTATCTTGAATCATATTTAATCCATAGTCAAAAGTTATAAAATTCAGATGTCAGTTCTTAAAAGATTAGAGATGGTAATTAATACAGCATGATTTTGTTTTGTCTAGAAAAAATATAACGACGCCAAGATAATCTCATCGTCTTAGAACAAAAACAGGTCATATACAGTTTTGTGATGAGTCAGATACATGTAAAACCCAGATTTCTGATTTTAGTACCACTATACCTAAAGTTAGGTTAGGTAGTAGAAAGACTATACGAAATAGGTAATTTTGATCCATACAGCCTGTTATGTGCCAAATTGACACTTAAACATTTTTTAGTTTAATTTTGATGTGTGGAAGTTTCGCGCCATAAATTCAAAAGACTCGGTGCGCGTATTTCCGTCACGTCAAAAGTGGGTTGGACGAATAATTTCGCGCCGACGCGTGAAAGGACGAAGAGTGGGGAAGTGTTTCCGTGAGACTCGGTAACGTGGCTTTTTGCCTCTGACCTTCGTGGAGAGCGGTTTTTGTTCAGGTATCGTATCGTGCCTTTATCTTTATCTATGTAGATTTGCTTGCCTGCTTATCTGTTTGTCGCCCTATACCTGGTTTCCTAGTTCATTCCCTATATAGGTAGGAGGTAATTTGTAGCCGTTGGCGACCGCATTCCACTCCGGAGCACCATCTTTAAACACTCCGGAGTGGAGCCCTGAGATCCAGTCGAAGTCATTTGGATGGACGTTAGGCGTACCCTCCGTTAATTGCCCTAAAAGGGGCCATCAGTAACCTGATGGACGTCAACAAAAGCCAACTTTAACTCAGGGACATATTCATGTGAGTATTTCGCTGTTATAAACTATTGTATTAAAATTGGCATATTTTCCATCAATGGCGTATTTAATTTGTTACTGGTGACGTCATTGTCAGATGGCCGCACTAAAACCTGTGTAAAGCTTGGAGCTACCACCTGCCGTGGCGTCGCTTATTCCGCGCTTGCGCGATGTAATTATGAACTTTTAAACTGTAAGAAGCCAAAGTTTACCGAGAATGCCTCGTGTGGTTTAAAAAAGAGCAGTTTCATTCTTCAAAGAAAGACTATGTTGCTATCATCCAAACGCTCAACAGGCCGCTTCAGTAGGGCAAGTATCTTGGTCAGAGGGTCACGAGCTAGGCAATGTAGCCAAATATATTGGCATAATCCCCTACCAACTAACTCAGTTTATTTCTTAGGAGCAAATTATTTTCCAAAAATTCAACTCGTGGATTAGAATTAGGTTGAGATAACCCTACATGTGATTTTCCAATGATCCACCCGAAGGTACTACATTGGCCAGGAAGCGAGTTTTTTTACCTAGAAAATTTGGAATTTTGCCGAACCCTTGCTGTTCCAAACAAGGTAGGGATCTTTAACGTGCGTGACAATACTCACACATGAGACCACCATTTTACCACTCATGCGAACGTGGGTGTATTTTTGTGAAAAATGCTCACTAACATTTTTCAAGAGGTCCGTGTTGGGATTCGAACCCAAGACCTTGAGCGTAGTAGTCACACACATACCAACTACGCCACGGAGCTGCTGATTGAGATAACCGAACGCTTTAATGAAGAAATAATCAATCATCCAATTGCAGGTACAAAATTTAAAATAAACCAGAGCCGAAACTATACTGAAATGGAAACATAAACAGATCATTGAATATACAAATTGAAGGTACTTGTAAGTGCATCTGAATTTAGATTACGTTTTTACCCGAATATATAAATTGAACATACTTACAAGTACGTCTGGGTGTAGATTAAGTTTTTAGTTAGTAGATTTATGACATATTGGACTTTTAATATTTGGTTAAGATTGTACTGTGTAATGATGAGGAAAATGTGTGGGTTAAAGCTTTAAAAAATGTTTTATTAAATTGGGTAAATACTGTGTATATATGGTTTTCCATTATTGTAAATGGTATAGTTACAGTTTTTGCCATAATAAATTGTGTTGTGATTTTTTTTAAAACCGTGATTGAATATTTCAGGTGTTAGTCAACATTTACTTTTATTAATCTTCCTTGCAGTTACCAGTCGTACATGTCTGTGTTTTAGGTTTGCTTTAGATTTAAAATAATTTTGTTTTAATTACTTTTCAGCTATAACTGTAAGTCAGAATCACTCTCTTGATCTCAAAATTTTGGCACCCCTTTGTTATTCATTCTAGGGCTTTTCCATAGAAAGTCTGCGAGATTAGGTGGCAACCAAGGTATTTCCCGATCAAGACCACATTTCATACCCGATAGTCTTCTGGAACCCCTGTCCAACACTTACACCACCCATCTCACTGAATTAGTCGGCAACGAACACTTTTGTTAGTACAGTCGAGGTTTTCGGTATTTGTCGCAAACGGGATTTTTAGCTGAGTACTTCATGAAATTTTCTGTAAATTTCCTGATAGATATTCTGAGGGCCAAAAACTGTCATAACAAATTTAGTTGTCTAATCTAATATAAAATATATTGAAGTAGGTAATTTTTAATTTGATTATAAAAAGTTCAGTTTCCCGATATTTAAAAAAAGCTATTGTTTTTCTTATACAAAAATGGGCTTAAATCAGAAATGCAGAAGTACGCAACTAAGTTTCCGGGTTTCACACATGGATGGTGCTAATGAACATATAGTTGCCATACATGTCTGAAGTTGGTTTTAAATAGCTTGGACACCTGTTAACAATAACCAATCGTAATACTAACACAAAAAGAGGTCGAGTTTTGTATCAAATAACAGTATTTGCAGGAAGTTATGCTTTTCGGCTTTAACTTGAAAAAATATGTAGCTGAAGCACGTCGTTTGCTAGAAGAGGCTTATGGCAAACATGCACCATCAAAAACTACCCATAAAGATTGGTTCAAACGTTTCAGAAGTGGCGATTTTGACACTGAGGACAAGGAACATGCTGGACGACCAAAAACAATTGAAGACATCAATCTGCAAGCATTATTGGATGAAGATGATACGCGAACACAAGATCAACTTGCGAAGGCATTGAACATAAATTGTCGAGGTATTTCCAAGCGCTTACATGCTATGGGAAAAATTCAAAGGGAAGGTAAATGGATGCTGCATAAGTTGCCAGAAACAGGTGAGAAATCAAGAGCCACTTCCGAAATTTTACTTTTGTGCAGCATGAAAAAAAGAGCTGCCTGTATCGAATTGTTACTGGCGAAGAGAAGTGAATATTTTTCAAGAATCCCAAACGCAAAATTTCGTGGTTTTCACCTGGCGAAGCATTAACATTGACGGCACGACCAAATTGCTTTAGAAAAAAGATAATGCCTTATGTTTGGTGGGACCAGAAAGGAATCATATACTATGATCTGCAGAAATCAAACAAAATCATCAATGCATTGTTCGAAAAACAGCCAGAATGGGACACGAGGCACGAACGAATGATATTGCAGTACGATAATGCTCGATGATACCATGATACTTCCATTTTCCAAAACATCATTAAAAAGCTGAAATGGGAACTGCTACCACACCCACCGTATTCTCCACAACTGACCCCTTCTGATTATCACTTGTTCCGGCCGATGGCACATGACTTGGCTTTGCTACACTAGGTCAATTTCGAAGAAGTGCAAAATTGGTTGAAAGAATGGCTTCGGTCCAAAGACGCTTTGTTTTATCGTTGCGGTATTCATGTACTGTCAGAGAGATGGAAAAATGTGTAGCTAGCGAGGAACGATACTTTGAATAATCCATTTTTTGTATTTCATGTTTCATTTTTCATTGATCCAAGAATATTGGAAAGTTAGTTGCGCACCACATACAGAATTATAGATAACATCTGCCCCCGTTAAATTACTGGAATAAATAATTTAGTATAAAATATGAAACTAGTAGTTAACATCATCAACGTGGTTCTATTTTAAAATGACTACGACAAAACACAAATATGTAAATATGAGGGCCAATTTTTAAGTTTTCACAGACGATTACTCAATGATGCTACCGCGACACATCATTATTATTTTTATACAACTTGACATTTGTTATTGTCAAAACGAGGAAAGCTAAAAAATTAACCACTAATTCGATTTTCAGTAAGTGTTTTTAAACTATATAATTTTGTAAAAAATGAAAACTTCATATTAAAATTTTCATTGGATAATTTTTAATACAACAAAAGAATACAATTTTGTCACAAGCTAACAAATTTTAAAAGAATATAATATAAAGCAGTACTAAGACTTCAGGGTAATTCATACAGGAGCAGAGGACGGAAATTTGGGTGTGGGGATAGTTATGCGGAAAAAGATAGGATACTGTGTAGAAAATTACTTACAAAAGAACGAAAGAGTACTCATGGTTAGATTAGAATCTAAACCGGTAAACACAGTAATAATACAAGTATACATGCCCACCTCTAGCTACAGTGACGAAGAGGTAGAAGCCATCTACAAAGATATCGAAGACATATTAAGATACGTAAAAGGACATGAAAATTTAATAATTACGGGGGATTTTAATGCTGTGGTAGGTGAGGGTAGGGAAGGAGCGGTAGTAGGAGTTGGTTTAGGCACGAGAAACGACAGAGGAAATAGGCTGGTAGAATTTTGCGACAAGAACAATTTAATCATCACAAACACATTTCAACATCATGCTAGAAGACGATATACGTGGAAGATGCCAGGAGATATAGGAAGATATCAAATAGATTACATTCTTGTTAGACAACGGTTTAGGAATCAAGTAAAAGACTGTAGAAGCTACCCAGAAGCAGATATAGATACTGACCACAACATCGTAATTATGAAGGCCGCACTTAAATTTAAAAATCTGAAAAAAAGGAACGGAAAAAGGCACTTGGACTTAGAGAAACTAAAAGATAAAGATATTCAAGTAAGATTCGAAAAAAAGTCAAATGAATTGCTGAATGATATCGGAAAATATCTGAAACTAAGGAAGTAGAAACAGAATGGAATAACATTAAATCCAGCCTAGACATGGTGGCCAGAGATATTCTGGGATATACACAAAAAGAAAATAAGAAACCATGGATAACAAAGGATATCGTGAATTTAATAGAAGAAAGACAAAAATACAAAAATAAATCAGACAAAACAGGAAAACAGAGATACAAAGCCATAAAATGTGAAATTATTCGAAAATGCAGGAAAGCTAAAGAACAATGGATTGATGAAAAATGCAAAGAAGTACAAACTAAGATGGAAATAAAAAAGACAGACGAAGCATACAGATTAATTAGAATGAATTTTAGGGATATAAAACCGTATAGCAAAAATATAAGGGACGCACAAGGAAACGTCATTATAGAAAACGTAGAGAAAATGAGTAGATGGCAAGAATATATAGAGAATTTATATGCAGGAGAGGAACTAACTGCATTAGAACAGGAATCAGACATTGAAAATGATGACTTGGGACATCCTATACTTCGAGACGAGTTTGAATTAGCATTAAAGAGTCTGAAAAATGGTAAGGCGCCGGGTACAGATAAGGTGCAAGCAGAAACTCTAAAAACCGCTGGACAAGCAGTAACAGAACGTCTCTTCCAACTTGTAAGCTATATGTATGAGACAGGCGAGATACCCAAAGATTTCAAACGTAGCATCATAGTAAATATACCAAAAAAGAAAGGCACGGATAGATGTGAAAATTTTCCAACAATAAGTTTGACAGCACACATGTCAAAAATATTAACTAGAATTGTGCAAAGACGAATGGAAAAACGAGCTGAAGAAATACTAGGAGAAGACCAATTTGGGTTTAGGCGAAACAGGGGAACACGGGAGGCTATTTTAGCTCTGAGAGTGATAATGGAGAAAACAATAGAAAAAGGGGAAAGCATGTGTATAGGGTTTGTAGATCTGGAAAAAGCATTCGACAAAGTAAATTGGAAAAAATGTTTGAAATACTGAAAAAGATTGGAATGAGTTATAGGGATAGAAGAATAGTACATAGCTTATACAAAGAGCAAACGGCAGTAATAGAATTAGAGCAGGAACGTAGAGAAGTAAACATTAGGAAAGGGGTGAGACAGGGATGTGCCCTATCCCCATTGATTTTTAACTTGTACATAGAAGAGGCAATGAATACTGTCAAATGCAGGAAGACATTTGGAATTACTATGCAGGGACAAAAAATTGATATGCTTAGATTTGCAGATGATATAGCGGTATTAGCGTCTAGCAAGGAAGAGTTAGAAGCTGCTCTTAATGAAATGGAAACGGTTCTAACAGAGAGATACGGTATGAAAATTAACAAAACTAAAACTAAAGTTCTAGTTTGCAAAGGTGGGGAAAATAAATCAAAACCAAGAATACAAGTATTTAACACGAACTTACAAGAGGTTAAGGATTTCTGCTACCTAGGAAGCTAAATAACGCAAGATGGGAAAAGCACAAAAGATATAAAATAAAGATTAGCACAAGGTCGTGCTACATTTAACAAGAAAAGCAACTACTGTGCTCAAAGACCACAAACATAGAAACAAGGAAAAGATTGCTTAAAACATATGTGTGGAGCACAGCACTGTACGGCTGTGAAGCCTGGACAGTAGGAGAAGCGGACAAGAAAAGGTAGAAGCCTTTGAAATGTGGTGTTACAGGCGTATGATGAAGATATCATGGACAGACAAAGTTAAGAACGAAGAGGTACTAAAATGGTAGGGAAGAAAGAAATATGTAGAAAACGGTAAAAATAGAAGAGATAGGATGATAGGCCACATACTACGGCATGAGGGAATAGTGCGGAATATATTAGAAGCAAAGATAGGAAAAAGAGAAGAAGAGGCAGACCTAGATTAGACTACTGCACACAGATAGTAAAAGATGTAGGCTGTAGAGGTTTCAGGAGATGTGTAGGCTAGCCCAGATTAGAAATCAATGGAGGTACGCATCCAACCAATCCCAAGATGGATAAACTAATGACGAAAAGATAACTGTGCTTAAACATGATGATTATTATAAGTAACTACAAGAATTGGTTGGGCAATATTCTCGAATAATGTTAAGTGTGTGAAAGGATTTACTGGAAAACCATTATTTCGCAAATGTCTAAGTGTTGGGGATCTTGGTAGCCACAGTTTGCTTAACCTCCTTCGCTGAATCTCGGTAAAATAGGGTATAAAATTAGAAAACAATAGAAAGGGAACGAGCTGAATACACATACTCCTGAAAAGAAGAAAAGAAGAAAACCACCAAAACACAAAATCAAAGAAGCTGCTTATATAACCCTACATAAAAATAACTGAGTTGCAAACGAATCCGTGACTTTCAGTAAACAATGGATTCCATTACTAAAAGAAATAACAAATGAAAATCAAATGCCCACAATATCTAGGTAGCATTGCAAGTTTTTCCTGGGTTTTCCTTGCAATATTAACATGAAATACAGCCTACATACATGATTTCTATTTATACATAAAATAACTAATTACATAAAAATAACCATATTAACAATCCTTGTAAAACAGCATTGGTATCTGACAAGTATAAATCCACAATAAGGTTACCTCAAAACCATATACAATCTCCGTTGAGTATTGGTATCTGATAAGTGTAAACCCGCCATAGGGTCGCCTCAGATCCATATACAATCTTCATAGAACAACATTGGTATCTGACAAGTGTAAACCCGCCATAGAGTCCCCTCAGGACCATGTTAAAATCTACCAAAGAGGTAACTTAAATCATAATGAATTTTCCCCCTCAAAATAAATATAAAAAAACGTCTACTTAAGGCTTTCAATAATGCAATCGCACACTTCTTTAATAACCATCCTCTCAATTGTATAAATAGAAACATGTTAAAAAATGTTTTCCAATTCCAAGTTATTAAATTTATATAAAATTCACCAATAAAAATTAATCAGCTGATTTCACGTTAAGCGTATTGACTACCTAAAGAAAGCCGATCCCAGGTCGCAACACAAATTGAAGGCAATCATTCTGTTAAACTTTAAAAATTTTTGCTTAGTATACTCAAACCAAATATTTCAAACATCAATAAATCAAAGTCAGCTTCAATTTATGTCATAAATGTCAAACTTGAAGTTTTTATTATTATTTTGACAACGATCCTAGGTCATGGATCGAAACGTAAATAAAGTTGATTTTAAAAACTATGAGTGGTTTAATTCCCAAAGAAGATTAACCTGAATGCACATGCTGTGTGAGAATTTCAGGGAACTATGTAGGCTAGCTCAGAATATAAATAAGTGCAGGTACGTGTCCAACCAGTTTTGAGATGGAAAACCTAATGACGAAAAAATAAGCGCAGATAAATCTGATGATTAGTATAAACAACTAGTTGTTGGCTGCAAAATACCTGCAACTAATGTTGACTGTGCGAAAAGATAAATTGGAAAATATATTAAATCGCCAAATGGTTAAATGTTGGGGGAACTTGGCAGCCACAGGCTGCTTACCTCCCTTCACAACCATTGAAGGGCGGAGAAATAGGGCATATAACTGTAAAACAATAGAAAGTGATCGAACTGCATCTAACAAGAAAGAACATCGCCTATGAGGAAAGACAACAAACATAGAATAAGAAGAAAATTGTTGAAAGCATATATGTGGAGAACAGCACAGTATGCCTATGAAATACGGGAGGTCTGAAACGCAGACAGAAAAACGGTAGCAGCCTTTTGAAATGCTGTGCTTCAGATGTATGAGGAGGATAGCATGGACAGACAAAGATAATAACAAATAAGTTACAGAAATAGTAGGGGAACACGGATATCTGGGGAAAAAGAGAAATAGTAGGGCGGAATACGTTCTAAGGCATTTTTTGGGTATAGTATGTGATATATTACAAGCAGAGATAGGAAAAAAGAGGTAGATGTAGACCTAGATCAGACAGTTATAGATGCAAACTGTGCATATTTCAGGGAAATCTGTAGGTTAGTTCAGAATAGGAAACAATGATGGTACGCGTCTAACCAGTTCTAGGACTGAAGACCTAATGATGATGACTAAGACACATATCACAGTACTTTTTGTTATATCAATAAAAAAGAAAAACAATAGTCAGAGGTCAGTATTTAAAAAATTAATTAATCAAAGAAAATCCTTCGTTTTAACCAGATGTTATTGCACATAAATTGCAAAATGCAGCAAACCATTTTTGGCAAGCAATTTTAAAAAACTATTTTTAAAGGTCTTAACATACTTTGCACTAATCAAAGGTCTTTGTCAATGAAAGTAGTTGCTCAAAAATGACTATTGTTCACAGAATAGAATACATTGAAAGAATTGCAAGAGAATTTGAAATTATTTACTGCTTTTTCAATTGCCTTAGAGAAGATTCCTGATAATGCAACACAACCCACTATCATCAGGTTTTCAGACCAGAACTGGTTGGATGCGCCCCGACATTGTTTCCTATTCTAAGCTAACCTACACATTCCCCTGAAATTTCCACAGTCTATATCTTTCACTATCTGTATGCAATAGTCTAATCTAGGTCTACCTCTACTTCCCTTTTTTCCTTTATCTGCTTTTAATATATTCCGTACTATTCCCTCGTGCTGTGGAATGTGTTCTATCATCCCACATTTTTTTTTACTGTTTCTCACATATTACTTCCTTTCCCTACAATTTCTAACAGCTCCTTGTTCTTAACTTTGTCTGTCCATGATATATGTATCATACATCTGCAGTACCACATTTCAAAGACTTCTATCTTTTTCCTGTCCACATTTCACAGCCATGTACAACAGTGCTGTTCTCCACACATACGCTTTCAGCAAGACTTTCCGTTTCTATGTTTGTCATGTTCAAACGTAGTAATTGCCTCTTCATGTTAAATGTCATACAGCCCTATACTAATTAAGCTTTGTTTTATTATATGTTTTGCATTTTTCCAATCTTGCATTATTTGGCTCCTTGATAGCAGAAATACTTAACCTCTAGTAAATTCTCTTCGTATTTGAATTCTGGTTTTTGACTTATTTTCACCTCTTTTACATACTAGTACTTTAGTTTTATTTATATTGATTTTCATACCATAACTATGTTATAAACTGCTTCCATTTCATTAGGAGCTGATTCTCATTATTCCTTGCTAGATGCTAATACTGCTATATCGTCTGCAAATCTAGGCATGTCAATTGTTTCTCCCTGCAAAATAATGCCGAATGTCTTTCTGCATTTGACAGTATTCATTGCCTCTTCGATATACAAGTTCAACATTATTGGTGATATCGCACACCCCTCAACCGAATTATCTAGGGCATCCTGACAATTACATACCAGCGAATCCTTTGGTTATTCCACAATTTATTCATATTCAGAATTATCCAAAAGCAGAAGAACTAGTGAGCCTTTGTAACAAATTCTAAAGGTATGACCAAACTTTTGAATTTTGGTTAATGGACGACTGCTCGTAAATGAAGAGTTAATAGACAATAGAATCAAAATCATGGTGTCTCATCCTTTTCCTAATATTTACTTCTCAACGTTCCTGCTTTAATTCTATTACCGATGTTTGCCTTTGATATATTCATTCGTTCATCCCTATAACTCATTCCAATCTTTTTGAATATTTTGAACATTTTTTTCCATTTTACATTGTCGAATGCTCTTTCCAGATCTACAAACCCTATATACACGCTTCCTCCTTTTTCTATCGTTATCTTCATTTCACTCTTTAAGCTAAAATGGGCTGCTGTGTTCTCCTGTTTTTCTTCAGCCCATTTTTCCATCCGTCTTGTACAATTCTAGTTAATATTTTTAACATGTGTGCTGTTAAATTAAACTTGTTCCAAAACTTTCACAGCTATCTGCATCTCTCTTTTTGGGTATAATGAATATGGTGTTACATTTGAAATCTTGTGGTTTCTTGCCTGTCTCATACATGTAGCTGACAAATTGGAAGAGACGTTCTGTTACCGCTTGTCTAATGTCATTCAACAATTCGCTTGACTTTTTATGTTATCTTTTCAAATTTAAGTGTTTCCGGGTAGCTTCTACAGTCTTTTACGTGATTCACAAACCATTGTTTAACAAGAATGTAATCTATTTAATATCTCGCTGCCTCCTAGCATCTTCCACATGTATTGTTTTCTAGTATGATGTTGAAATAATATGTTTGTGATGGTTCAAAATTCTACCACCTCGTTTCCCATGTCGTTTTTCGTACTTAAACCAAATAAATCTACTACTGCTCCTTCTATATCCGCACCTGCTACTGAATTAAAATCTTCTGTAATATTAAATTTTCATGTTCTTTTATGAATCTTCATATGTCGTCAATATCTTTGGGAATCACTTTTACCTCTTCCACACTGTATAGATGAGCATATAAACTGGTATTATTGTAGTGTTTACCGGTCTAGATTCTAATCTAATCATGAGTAAGTACGTTTCATTCTTTTGTAAGTAATTTTCTACACAATATCTTATCTTTTTCCACATAACTATCCCCACAACCAAATTACCTTCCTCCGATCCCGTATGAATTATCCTAAATTTACTGCTCCCAAAATCCTCTGCCCCTGGCCACCAGACTTTGCTAATACCTACTACATCTAATGTTAACTTGTCCATTTCAATTTTGAAATTCTCAAGCATACTTACTTGCTACATGCTTCTAATATCCCATGCCCCGACTTGCAACATGTTCCTGGTCCTACTTTTCTTCTTAGTTAGCTTACTGATTACATCCTGCGAAATAGTCCCATCACAGAGATCCGATGGGGGACTATTTTAGCTTCAGAATCTTTTGCCCCAGAGGATACCATCATTTTAAAAACGTTTTTGGTATGCTGTGTATTTGGGAGGTAAAGTGGTGGTTTCCTGTTGCCTACCACATCGTAGTAGTGTGTTCTAGAATGTCATCCCAATCATGATCTCTACCACTTTAAGTGCTGTCCTCCTTCGAGGATCGGTATTAGTTTGGTTCCTCACTAAAGATCCCACTAATTTGGTTAAACCTACAGTTTGACTCTTTAGCTCACTTAAACATGTAAACCATTGTATCCGTTCTAGTATTCTAGAACTTCTTTACGGTGCAGGTCCGTTCAGAATGGGCATCATAGTACAACCTTTTTTATTTATTTCTGAAGTTGTTTAAAATTTTGAAGTGCTACTGTCTACAAAATGTTTGAAAGACTGTACTAAAAGATGTGTGAAAAAACCAAGACAAATAATTTTTTTTAAAATAAGTTGAAGGATTGTAATAATCGCGATAAATTATGTAATTGCCATTGTGTTATCTACTAAGAAGATAAAGTTCAGGTAGTGAAAATAAGTAATGTCATGGATGAAGTTATTAAAATAATAAATTTAATCTACATCAACATTAATTAAAAAGTTAAAATATTGCGTAAAGGGTTAACCTAGAAAAAGTTTTTTAGTTTAAAAAAAGAAATAAAATACTTAAATGAAAAAATTGTTGTGTTTATTGATTGTAAAATATTATTGGTCGACTTGATATTACTGATAATTGGTGTTTTTTATCTATGGTTTAAATTTAAAATTACAAGATAATCACAAACTTAGTTTTAATTTCGTTGGTTTTGTGAGACGTAATAGACCAAAAGTTTTAATCATTAAACGAAATATTTTAATTAAGAAGCATATGAATAACAGAAAATGAAACATTATTCTTTCTGTTTGAAAAGATTTTTGTTATCTAACTTGTTGGAAAGATTCAAATGTTGTTCTAATGAATACCAGACTATTGTGAGGAAGTTTAGTTTATTTTCTGATGTATATTATTGTAAGCCACACGATGTTTCCCACGATGATCAATTTGAACTGACCAAATTCCATGAAAATATTGAAGTCAGGAATCATCGCAGCTTTTCCTTATTTGATTTTTATAAGGAACAAACTTCTCATAATTTTCGAAATTATGTAAATATTCTCAAAAGGTGTTTTTGTTATTTATGAGCACTTATTTGTGCAAAAAAAATTTTCCCAATCAAAAGTATCAATAAGGCCAAGCTGAGATCAAAATTAACTGATGGATATTTAAAGGCAATGGTGAGAATGGATTTAACCAACTTAGAACTAAGACTCAATGATAGTATTAAAACAAAACACTGCACAAGTCGTACACTTCAGATTGACGTTCTTATTATTTTTCAAAAATTGTTTTCATTCCATTATTTTGAAATATATTAATAATCGGTTTGTAATAAAGATAGTATATTGCCACAAATAAAGAGCCATTATCTCATAAAATTAGTATATGTCTTTTACATGTACTAAACTTTTTAGTAATTTGAACGTATTTTTCAGAACACATTTTTATAGACCAAATACTTTAGAATTTATATCAATAAAAGTTTCGAAACCATGTAAAATTAGCGCAATAAATATGCATACATTGGCATATAGGAAAACAATTTTCAATTTTAACTGTAGGAACCCTAGTAAAAGCTACATAAACAATTTTATAGAAGCTGAGGTAGTTTACAGTTTATACTGACACTATTGCAACATATTGTTAAAATATAATACTGAAATCCATGGGAAAATACTGAGTACATTCTTTCTCAACCAACAATTAATAAATTGGGCTTTTACGATAAACATATTCAATTCGACAAACATCAACACATTTCATTTTACCAGCGTAGGATCAAAAATATGTCCATACATTACATGTTACGAAAACATTGTACATTATTTAAATACACCTAATTCATAATACGCCAAGAAATTTAAATGCAAAACCCTGACGCAAATGATAATATTAAATAGTGACCATACATTCCAGTACATATATTTCTCATGTACCAAAACTGCCCTCCTTGGCATTAATCATACGTGCAAGTTTGAATAAACTCGATGTGAAGTAGTACAGCATATAGCCCCCGTCAGACATTTTAACTTATATATACTATCTAATAATAATAATAGTAGAAAGCACTAAAACACAGTCGAACAGTCGTACTTCTCTAGTAGCTAGAAATCAACCATCAACCAAATTCAGCAGTGACAGGTTAAGTAATCAAAATACGGTAGTATAGATTCAGGTTTGTCGGTGAAAAGCTCCACTAAAACGCGTTCGCAACGTGGAATTAAATGAATTACCGGTACTAGGTGAAAGTGACCTAGTTTAATTGAAAACTTTCAGCAACACAAGTTGGATTTAAAAGGATTACTTATTGACACCAGAAGCTTGTGTTACTTTGGAATAGGGTGGTCAAACCCTGCATCGAACCGAAGCTGTAAGTGATAAAAATTTTTTCTACTCCTGTGTATAAAGCTCCACTTCACACATTAATATTAATATGTGAAGTATAATTTCACATACCGGTATGTGAAATACAATGTAATTCTTACGGAATTTACTTCACACACTGTTTCTATAAAGAGCCAATGTACTTTTACGCACTGGTCAAAAATAAATAGGTTGCTGTGCTTGCTTTGTTTTCAAAATATTTTGAAATGTCACTGCAACTATCAAACGAGTCTGTACAGTAACTACTGGACAATTATGGATTCCGATGCAGAAATGTGTAGTACTCCTCCAGAAATAACGGCAGCAGCCACCACTGCAAGTGAATCCTTATTGCCCCGCAAATCTCTCGAAATCTATGAAAGTACATATCATAAATTTATGTCGTGGCGAAAACAAAACAAGATAAATTCATTTTCGGAAAATGTAGTACTGTCATATTTAGCAGAATTATCAAAGAAATTTAAATCATCTACACTGTGGAGCAGCTATTTCATGTTAAAAGTACAATTAATATGAGACACAACATAAATATTGGTAAATATTCGAAAGTGTGTGCTTATTTAAAAAGACAAAATAAAGGATACACTGCCAAGAAGTCCTTGGCATTAGAAAGAGAGTACATTTTTAAGATTATGAAAGATGCGCCTGATGAAAAGTTTTTGTTAACTAAACTAAGTAAAACATAATACAATTATAAAATTATCTAATAAATAATAATCTTTAGATTATGCTGCTGTTTGGTGTTGCTGGTGTTCTTCGAAGGGATGAACTTTATAAATTAGAAACTAGCGATATTCAAGATTTAGAATCAGTTATTGTAGCAACTCTTCGCAATACTCAATCGAAAATAACACGTAAATTCAGCATTACAAAGCATTTGGAGATATACAGAAAATATGTGGAACTTCGTCCTAAAAATTATGTAGAAAAAATTTTTCCTTAATTACCAGGCCAGAAGATTCACTCGACAAGTTGTGGGGATTAATAAACTTGGACGAGCCCTCAGTAAAATTGCGAAATTTTTACAATTGCGTGATTGCAATAATTATACGGGTCACAGTTTCCAACGATAATCTGCTTCTTTTCTAGTGGAGTCGGGTGCCGATTTATTGACCTTGAAACAACATGGTGGTTGGAAATCATCTGTTGTAGCGGAAGGCTATATCGAAAATTCTTTGAATACCAAAAATAATATGGCGAACAAAATTTTGAAAATCAACTATAATAATACTTCAACCACTACAAATCAAGTCACAAACAATTCGTTGAATGAACTGTCCGGTGAAAGATTAGATAATCAAACTGACTGTACAATTACTATTAATAATAATTATTACTGTATTAAAAATAAATGAATCCTTGTTTCTTATTTGATTTTTTACTTAAAGTCGTAGAAAAACTATAGTGTGCAACACGTGTGTGAAGTCAATTTATACACTCATTCGGATTGCAACACTCGCTTGCAGCTCATATTGCAAACTCCTCACTCGTGTATAAAATGTGACTTCACACACTTGTCACACAATATACTAATATACTATCGACTCCCTGCCTACTGTATTTTGTTAATATTATGCACTTTTAATTCAATAATACTCGAATTTTTACGTGAATGCATGCTATACATACAAGCAAAAAGTATTAGGAATAAGCATCACGATTGTGTTCATAGAAATTTATATAAGCAGTCAAATTTGTTGGACAATTAAATAAATTTCAGATGTTCTTTTTTTAGATATACACAATTTGACCAAAATTAGGGTTTAGTTTATTTGTGTTGGATTGATTGTTAACTGCCCTATAGTAGGGGATAAAGAATACTACTATAGTAAGCCTGCTTATCGTAAAAGGCGATTAAAAGGCGCAGCAAGGGGCAGCAGCCTTGCTGGCTAAAAGATATTGGAGGAGGGTCGGTTGGTCTCGGGCGATCCTCAATAATTTACAAACTTGTTGGGGTTGGCCGTGACGGATACGGCTTTTGCTAAAATCTTTAAAACTGCGTTGTGGAAAGATATGGGAGCCTACCACAATATTTCCCAGGTGTGCGTGGCCTAAAACACGAAATATATATGATGGAGAGCTCACAAGTAAAATTCTTGTCCGAGGTAAAATACTCCCTCATTCGGATCTCCGGGAGGGGTACTTGGGGCTCGTCATCGTAAGAATATAAAACAACAGTTCGATTTAGTGATAGGGACTTGGAATGTAAGGTCATTACTTAGAGTAGATAAGTTAACGAATTTATTAGTCGAAATGAGAAAGGAAAAGCTGGACATTTTAGGTATTAGTGAGGTGAGATGGCCAGATAGTAATGACTTTTGGAAAGATAATTATAGAATAATTACAACTTCTTCAACTAATGGACAGGCAGGGGTAGGAATAGTGTTAGGTAAAAGATTAGGGCATAAAGTTAAAGAGTACTTACAATTTAGTGATAGAATAATTATGGTTAGATTGAGTACAAAACCCACAGACACTGTTTTAGTACAGGTTTACATGCCAACAACTCAGTACGAGGATGAGGAAGTAGAAAAGGTATACGAGGATATAAATAGTATAGTGAGAAAAGTAAAGGAGATGAGAATTTAATAGTTATGGGCGATTTTAATGCGTCAGTGGGAGAAGGTAGTGAGGGAAAATGGTAGGAAAATTTGGGTATGGCAGACGAAATGATAGAGGAGAAAGATTAGTTGAGTTTTGCCAGGAACATAGATTAGTAACTGTAAACACCCTATTCGAACAACATGTTAGGAGAAGATATACCTGGAAAGCCCCAGGTGATAGGGCTAGATACCAAATAGATTATATTTTAGTTAAACAAAGATTTAGAAACCAAGTTAAAACTGTCGAAGTTATCCAGGGGCTGACATAGATAGCGATCAAAACTTAGTTAAAATGAAGTGTAAACTAAAATTCAAAAAATTGAGAAAGGGTAAAAGAGAAGGATGGGATCTAGGTAAGCTTAATGATAGTAGGGTAAAAGAGGAATATAAACAAGTATTAGATAATAAGAGCAAAGAGATAGCTGTAGGAAGGAACGTAGAAAATAGATGGAAAGAAATAAAACTGACTGTACATGATACAGCAACACAGACTATAGGTAAGAAAAAAATAGAAGCGAGAAAACCGTGGGTAACAAATGATATATTATATTTAATAGAGAATAGAAGATAGCTTAAACCTTTCAGAGAAGTTGAGAGTGATAGTAAGCAAAATATAATACAGTTAGAAATAAGATAGTACATGAGTGTAGATAAGCTAGAAATAAATGGATGGAAGAGAACTGTAAGGGAATACAAGATGATTTGAGAGTAGGTAAGACAGACAGGGCATACAGGGCAGTTAAAAGTTTTTGGGGAAGATAGGAAAAATATAATGGTATTAGAGACGAGAATAATGAGCTTCTAATAAATAAAGTTGAGGTAGCAGATAGATGGAAAAGATATTTAGAAGATTTATATAAGGAGACGATATGGATGAGTTAGAGAACGACCAAGAAGAGGATGTAGAAATAGGGTTCTCAATATTAAGAGAGGAATTTGATAGAGCTGTTCGGAATCTTAAACTAAATAAAGCGCCAGGGATAGACGATATTCCGCAGAATTAATAAAATATGCAAGTCAGAAAACTTTAGATAGATTATATGAACTAGTGAAATTAATATATGATACAGGTGAGGTTCCAATAGATTTCGAAAAAATATTATTATCGCAATCCCAAAAAGTCAGGAGCTGATAGGTGTGAGAATTTTAGAACGTTAGTTTAACTTCTCATGCTTCCAAAATACTAACAATAATAATTAAAAATAGAGTAGAAGCTTTGACTGAGAATTATTTAGGCGAAGACCAATATGGTTTTCGTAAAGACAGAGGGACTAGAGAACCGATACTAATGATTAGGGTAATTATCGAAAAAGGTTACAAAAAATAAAAGACTCATTTCGCATTTGTAGATTTAGAAAAGCATTTGATAGGGTTAATTGGATTGTTATGTTCAGGGTTTTGCAAAAATAGGAATCTCTCATAGGGATAGAAAAATTATTTACAGTCTATATAAAACCAAAGTGTAGTAATTAGATTTGATGAAATAGAAAAGGAAGCTAAGATTAGAAATGGTGTTAGACAGGGTTGTATACTGTCTCCTTGATTTTTAATGTTTATATTGAGGAAGCTTTAAACTTAGCTAGAGAGAAAAAGAGATAGGTATTAGAGTACAGGGACAGAAAATAGACATGTTACGTTTTGCAGATGATATAGCCATTATAGCAGAGTCTAGAAAAGAGTTAGGAGAGTTTTAAATATTTTAGATGAGATACTACGGAGTAACTATAGTATGAGAATTAACTCGGTAAAGACAAAGATAATGACAAGTGAGTTACAACCTAGTGATAAACCAAAATTAAAAATAGGTAATACCGAGTTAGAGGAGGTAGATGAATTTTGCTATTTAGGTAGTATAATTACAAAGGATGGACGTAGCAGAAGGAATATAGTAGCTAGAATAGCTCAAGCTAGAAAAATGTTTTTAAAAAGAAAACTTACTAATAGCTAATAGTATTAGTTTAGATAATAGAAAAGTTTTTAAAGTCGCACGTATGGAGCGTTCTACTGATCTAACAAATAACACTAAATTGTTAAAACTTTGGTTTGCGAAATTCATGTAAACCCTCCCAAACTAATAAATTTTGGTTGTGATATGGCAAAGGGATCTCTTGAATACAAAATTGCATCAGGATCTTCCATGATTTCCAATATTATACAAATTAACTAAATTCAAAACACACCTACAAAATAGATTTAAATTACAAATTAAAATTAGGTTATATTAACTTAATAGTGTCAAAACCAGCAGGTACAAAAGAATTTCAAAACATAAGAGTTAAAATGGATAATTAGTTCAACCAATAAACTTACTTTAAAATACGCCAAGTGGGTTAACTTATAAAGCGTTTTACAAAATTTATATAAAATTTCTAAATAAAAAGAAATTGATAAAAATGTTGTGAACTTAAATGGATTAACCAGAATTTACAATTTTCTGGTTATTAATAAAAAGGCAACCCTTTTAATTTACTTTTATTTACATAAATTCTACAATTGTTAACATGTTTGATTTAATTTAAGTTAGAAAAATTTACTCTAAGAGTCAAAAACACCAGAATTAACACTTAACCTTAATTTTATTGAATTAACCTCATTGTGTCATTTATAAATTGGAAATTGTAAAATATTAAAGTTACTGAAAACTATAATTGATAAAAATTATAAAAGTTTTAAGCTAGATTATGAACGATTTTAATGTGTTGTAATTATCATAACTAAAATTTTGAATAAACATTTCGTTTGAATTTTAACAATGTAAAATTTTTGGATTATAATTAAGTGCCCTGTGTAAACATAAAACATGTAAAATTTATTTATGTTTTATAAATACTTATTGTAAATACTAGTGAAATTAGGTTAAAATAATTTAGAAATGGTTTGCAGGTTACTTTAAGGTCTGTCTGTTTATGTAAGGAAGTTTGAAAAATCGCCTTGAAAAGGTATGAGAGTATTGCCTTATTTCGCTAGCACTTTCCAAAATATTAGAGCAGGGGTTAGAACCCAGAAGAGTCGACAAATTTAATATTTAATTATTCAATCGTAATACAGTAAAATTTAAACATTAGGTAGCATAACATTGTTACTTTCTTTGGTAAAAAATTAAAATTAGTAATAATTTGCAGAAGGTTACAACTTTTTCGATTATAAAATTACTATATTTGATTGGAAGGTTAAAGTAGTGATTCTCAACATTAGATAATTTTTTATTTGTTTAATTGTATTTAACATTTGTTTAGAAAGGTTTATTAACAATTTTGTTTATCTTATGGTCTTACCCTTGAAATATGACTGGAAATAAACCACCCGTGTGTATGATGAGCTTTGAACTGTGGTATGTGTGATGTTGATTGTCTGACAATATATAAACTAAATGATTTATAAAGGTTATAATTGTGTATTTGAAACAATAAAGCAGAGGATAAATCACTTTGTATGATGAGGGATTAAGTTATCTTTTTTATTATCAGGAAATTATGACAATTGCAACCAAACATGTTTTTAGTCTTAACTACTATTGTGTAGGTAATTTATTTATTGCTTATTTGATAAGCTTTAGAGCTTTCAACATTTTATTTAAATTTTTACAACTCCAATTAAAATTTTCAGGGCCTAAACCAGGCGGAACTCACTGGGTGGGTCCGTCTAGAAACACCTCTAACTAGCACCCAAACACATATCCTAAGTTTAATAAAATTTAAAACCAAAAGTATTCCAAACTAGTTCCACTTTTATAAATTTGATTAAAGCACTGCGTAGATATTAAATATAATACCTGAATCCATGAAAACGCCGCTTCACTCTAGCCAAGTTGAGCTTGCGGTCCTAAGCCTGTACCATAACAGATAACTTAAAACGTAATCATGACATAAAACACAATTAGGTACATGGCATGTTGGTAGCAAATCGTTGCTTAAGCCTTACCATAACAGATAATTTAATAAACGTCATAATGACAGAACTCACAATTAGGTAGCGGTCTGGCATGTTGGTAGCGTTTCGTTGCTTAAGCCTTACCATAACATATAATTTAATAAACGTCACCATGACATAACTCACAATTAGGTAGCGGTCTGGCATGTTGGTAGCGATTTGTTGCTTAAGCCTTACCATAACATATAATTTAATAAACGTCACCATAACATAACTCACAATTAGGTAGCGGTCTGGCATGTTGACAGCGATTCGTTGCTTAAGCCTTACCATAACATATAATTTAACACTTTTCCTTTTGAAGCGGATAACCAGGTTATATTTCATTTCCTATAAATGGTAATCATGTAAACATGTTAGAGTTCTTTAACAACCATCAGGTTGCTAATATCTATGTAGAGCCAGCTGGATAGGAAAAAGATAGAAGGATATAGGAAGACCTAGACCAAACTATATTAGTCAAATTATTAGAAATTTAGGTTGTGAAGGGTATGTAGAGCTTTTTAGATTAGCACAGAATAGAAAAGAAGTTAGAGCTGCGTCAAACCGACCTTAAGTAAGGTCGAAAACAAAATGATGATGATGATGATTGTTAACAGTTATGGTTTTCGTGCCTGCTAATATAGTTTAAGCAAAAGTCTTGCGGTTTTTTTAATTTGTGCTTACGTTAGAGTAGTAGAGGAAGTGAGTGTGAGCAAGGTTCCATCAGCTTGTCAAAAAACTCAAAAATTATTCTTTAGTCATCTCGAAGATCACTCACCATCTATGAAATAAGATTAGGGCCAAGAGACCCTTTTCAGGAGGGGCACGTATTAAAGTTGCGTAACCCAAAAGAATTCCTTTTGTTATCAGTAAAAGTTGAATCCCCACCCCACTAAGCTACCTGGCATAATTGTTCTGTTATGCTTCCATGACAAAAAAACTTAAAAAGGTCATCAGCATCAATTTCACAGGTAATGACTGTTACTTTAGATAATGCAATAAACTAAACTACAATTTAAAAAAACGCTTGGTTTCAGATGAGTTTGTCACAATCCACGACAGTAACAGACCGATCGCTATTATTAGCTTTAATGTCGGGTCTTTCTTAAAGTAGTTTAGAAACTTTTAGTAATCTAACTAGATTGAATTTGTTTATGCTCTTTACCCTCGAAATACTGGAAATACATGTTCCTCGCACATAGGCTTCTCAATCTATAACCTAGAACAAGATCAATATGTGTAAGTAACTGATCTCGTGACAGCCAATATCTAAGACATAATTAATTATTATAGTAAATTAAAAAGTTTTGTAGAATTCTTAAACCCACAAAACATTAAGGGGGCATCGTTTGTAATAGGTACTGGAGAAGATCAATTATAAACAATTGTTAATAATAGAAATCATTTGGATGCTGCCATGCATTCCTTTCCAAACTGTTTATTGGGTTCCACGATCTTTAATTTAAAAATTTCGTGCCAAATTCCAGATAAAAAATTTATTTATTATTATTTGGAGTAATTCACAAACTTTCCCCATAATTTTGTGTTCTTTCCAAAGAAAATATGCCTTCCAAAAATGGTTTTCATAAACCTTTCATATAATACCATGAATTACCCAAACTTTCTGTAACCCATAAAATAAAAAAAAGTCACCTTAAAAACATCAAAGTTATGCTTAATAATGTCAGAAACCATAGGAATTGAAATAAAATGGGTAAATGGCATTTTATCTCTAACCGTCCAGAGTATAATATCAACACGATTTTTTGCAGACATTACATCTCGTTCAGTGTCACCTGTTATTACTACATCGCCAACCTCATTGTGATGTGGAACTTTTATGGTAGTGTGGGTTTCTTGTTCGATCTGCCGACGAACAGCTCCTCTTGTACCTATTATCCTCGAACAGAACACACTGCAAAAAAATCTTAAATATATACCATTATACAAAAAAATGCATACGGTGCTACATGAAACTGCACTAGAAATTTCCCACTTTTTGTGATTTTAATATCAAATGTATCATCAATTTCCAAACAGCTAACCATATTATCTATAACAAAACGTTAGCCGTACATTCAGTTAAACCCTTTAGTAATGATGATTACCGTCCTCCACATAAGCATCTAAATTTTGTTGAATATCTTTTGTTCCCTCATTTGGCTGGAAATCTCTCACTGTAAACCCTCCCAAACTAATTAAATTTGGTTGTGATATGGCAAAGGGATCTCTTGAATACAAAATTGCATCAGGATCTTCCATGATTTCCAATATTATACAAATTAACTAAATTCAAAACACACCTACAAAATAGATTTAAATTACAAATTAAAATTAGGTTATATTAACTTAATAGTGTCAAAACCAGCAGGTACAAAAGAATTTCAAAACATCAAGAGTTAAAATGCGATAATTAGTTCAACCAATAAACTTACTTTAAAATACGCCAAGTGGGTTAACTTATCTAATAGCTGTTTTACACACAATTTATTGATAAATTTCTAAAAAATAAGTAGAAAATTGATAAAAATTTTGATGAACTTAAATGGTTTTACACACATCAATTTATCAACTTTTTTCTGGTTATATAAGAAACGGCAACCGCTTTTCAATGTTCACTTTCTATTTACATACCTTCTACAGATTGTTAACATGTTTTATATTAATTTAAGTTAGCAAAAATTTTACTACCTAAAGTAGTTCACAAAAACACCAAATAATTAACACTTAACCTCTAATTGTTATTGAATTAAACTAATTAGTGAGCATTTTATAGATTGGTAAATCAGCTCAAATATTAAAGTTACTAGAAAATAACCAGAAAATTGATAAAAAATTAGAAAAAGTTCTAAGTCGGCTTAAATTTATGAGCACTTCTTGAAGTTGTTGTATACATTATCAATAGATCTATAAATTGTTGAATGTAATACACTTTCTTCTGAGCTGACTTTTTACACAAGGTCAACAATTTCTAGATATAGATCAATAAACTGCCCTGTGTAAACCAGCTACAAACGTATATTTTAATTTATATGAATTGTTTTTATAAATATCTTATTGTAAAATAACCCTAACGGCTGAAATTAGGTTTAAAATAATTTAGACCTCAATGGTTCGATGTAACCTATTGAAGGTCGTGTCCGACGTGATTTCTGTAATGACACGTTTGAAAAAACTCGTCCTTATCTTCAGGTGATGAGCGATGAGATTTGCCTTTATCTTCGGCTAGACATCCACCTAAAATATGAGACTACGGGGTTAGAAACCCAATAGAGTCGACCAAATCACCATCATGGAATATTATTTTTTGCAATACCGTAAGTACAAAAAAAAATTTAAAGCTATTTCGGTAGCAGCTAAAGCGCATTTAGTTATTTCGTTTGGTAGATATAGACTCTATTTCAATAACTTGAATTTGCAGAAGGTTACAACTTGGTTTGTCGACTCTAAAGGATTATGTTATTATTTGATTCGTGATCTAGTTAACATTGTAGTGGTTTTAAAACATTTTTATTACTTTTTTGTATTTTGTGTGTCCGTTTGTAGTTTAACCATTTGTTTTAGACTACAGGTTTATTAACAATTTTTGTTTATCTTATCGGTCTCTACGCCCCTTTAAATTAATGACATAAAAGTAATGCCACCCTGTGTGTGTGTGTGTGTGTGTGTGTGTGTGTGTGTGTGTGTGTGTGTGTGTGTGTGTCTATATATAAATATATATATATATATATATATATATATGGCCGAGTTTGTGCGTCGCTTAAAGTGGGCTGTGATACAGATATAACAAATTGTGAAATTTTAAAATTTCTGATTTACCTTCCTTTCTAACTTTACTTTGCCTTTCTAGCTCAATGGAAATGCTACAGTTTACAAAATGAAATCAAACAGCAATATCATAAAGGATCTAAAAATATTTTCTCTTATACAAAATCATATAGAACATTTACAGCATAGTTACTTTCAAACATCAAATTATTTGTAACAAGTACCTATTTACTTAATTATCAAAGAGCCTCTTATTTTATTAAGGTTTAAATTTACAGAACTAAATTTACAGTCACAAACAATATTTTAAAAAGTAATACTTGCAAAAACCCACAAGCGCTTCTCCAATTCCTAATTAAGTATCTTCTGCTTCTTGGCTTTATTGTAAATTGACGTTCAAATCTCAGATTACAAAATTTTCATATTATTTACATCTCCATGTCGAAACCAATGTGTATCCTCGGTTTAATTATTTAAGTTAATTTTTAAATAGCTTTTTATTTTAAAGAATTTTCCATAACTTCTATATTTACAAACCGGTTACGTTTAACTTTATTATCAACGTTACATTTTAAGAATGACTTCTTTATTTACTGTTACATTGTAATCATTAAATTATTGTATGCATAATACATATTTCAAAACAATCTCTTCAAAGTGATATTTTCGCGCCCGAATTTATAAATGAATGTCTTTAATAAATATTCCCGTTTATATACAAAATTAATTCTTTTCTAGTACATTCTAGCTTCGTATGGAACGTAGTACACCGTAACGATTAAAAACTTTGGGAATTTCTCATTAGTGTCGAAGTGGTTGCATTTTATTACCTCGTTAGTGTTGATTTATGTGCTCTGTCCGTCTTTCTCTAACAAATATAAGGTTAATGGTCCGCGGTCTCCTTTACTAATACGTAATACTATTAAACCGCGTTCTTGTTGATTTGTATTGGTTTTTTGATATTCCAACAGCTTCTTCGAATAAATGTATTATTTTGTTTAACGAGTTCTTACGAAATTGACATATCCTCCCGAAACTTCTTTCTTAATCTCGTCTATTCTGGAGATTTCTTTATTTAAAATGAATTTATGTTATATAGAAGTTAATTTGGTAATTAATTTTAAAGATTTTAATGCCGTATAAACGGGCACATTCAGAAGGTACCGCGACTTCATAATTGTAATAAAAGATTGGTCTTCACGGTGAAATGTGTTTTAATTCACTAAATTAAGATTAACACTGAGATACTAAATACACAAAATTATTTATTTTTATGCAGGGAAAGTGCATTTTTATTACAAATGAATGGCTTTGTATTTATTTTAGAGTGATTATTTAAAAACACGGAATTGTGATCTTTTTCCTACTGCATATTAATTGCTATGTATAAGCAAATCATTTTAAGAAGAACCCAACGTCATATGCCAGATTGCGCAGAAATGTAATATCAGTGGCGTAGTTGAGTTATTACAGTATAAACGGAAGATATGGCGTTAAATAGTAAAAAAATAAACATAACCAATTAAATTATAATTTAAAATTTTTAATATAATATCGCCATATGAGTTGTGTGCATCAATTTCCCTAAAAAATACTGCTATAGCAAGGTTATTTTGTAAAATCCGATAAAGCAAATGATTGAATACCATGGCCTACTTAAGTGGTTTCTATCTCATTCTAGTGTTCTGCAAACACATCTGTTGAGTAAATTATTGTTTTATTAATGTTAATTGTTATATAAAAGATATTTTATATTAGTTAGATGGCGGTTTAAAACTGTCCGTCTGTGTATCAAGTAAAAATAAATAGTAATGAAATCTAAAACTTTTACAAGGTAATTTCCGATTGGTTGATCATAAAATTCTACGCCACTAAAATCTGAATACTGCCATCCCTAATTACATATAATGAACTGTTCCTAACCAATTTTTGCTTTGTGCGCATGATGACGTTGGTTCTTCTTAAAGTGATTTGCCTATACATTAATGGCTAAAAAATACGTGGGTGTACAAATGAATTTTCGGAAATTTCTATTTTTTCTGATTCTTTTATATTTTATTGCTCTTTATTTGTAGAATTTGGGTTTTATTGACCTTTCGTAACCCTCTTATCACGTCAATATATAAATACATATATATATATATATATATATATATATATATATATATATATATATACATTAGATTTATTCTTTCTTGACCTTTCTTGATAAGTATCAATATTTTCAATTGTTCTTGGGAATTTTAGGTCTTTCAATACACGCTACAATCAATAACTATTTCATACTTGTCAATACATATCTATTTGTTATCGTTCCCAAACGTTTCAACCTCATTACACACTATATATATATATATATATATATATATATATATATATATATATATTATATAGTTATTAAGATGAAATGAAAACCCAACTTTGTATTTAAAGTTGAATTACCATTTCAAATCGAACTAGTAATTGAAAACCACTAAAGAACGGCTACAGCAGGATTTGAACCTGCAACCTCTGATTCTTCGGATCAGTGCTCTAACCAATTGAGCTATCTAGCCTAATTGTTTAGATGATGTTATACTTAATACTACTGAAGCTTGGCGCTTGTTAGCGATTTTCAATTACGTCTTGCATTTAAGGAAATTGAATCTAGTTATATACATAATTCATGTACTAATAACTTGATCATCCCATTTTGCAACGTTCGGAATAATACAAACATGTAATTATATTATTATTAATAGAGAAGAATCCACATTTGGAATGCAAATGAATGCTTAATATATATTAATAGTTATTAAGATGAAATGAAAACCCAACTTTGTATTTAAAGTTGAATTACCATTTCAAATCGAACTAGTAATTGAAAACCACTAAAAGAACGGCTACAGCAGGATTTGAACCTGCAACCTCTGATTCTCCGGATCAGTGCTCTAACCAATTGAGCTATCTAGCCTAATTGTTTAGATGATGTTATACTTAATACTACTGAAGCTTGGCTCTTGTTAGCGATTTTTCAATTACGTCTTGCATTTAAGGAAATTGAACAAGAGCCAAGCTTCAGTAGTATTAAGTATAACATCATCTAAACAATTAGGCTAGATAGCTCAATTGGTTAGAGCACTGATCCGGAGAATCAGAGGTTGCAGGTTCAAATCCTGCTGTAGCCGTTCTTTTAGTGGTTTTCAATTACTAGTTCGATTTGAAATGGTAATTCAACTTTAAATACAAAGTTGGGTTTTCATTTCATCTTAATAACTATTAATATATATTAAGCATTCATTTGCATTCCAAATGTGGATTATTCTTCTCTATTAATAATATATATATATATATATATATATATATATACATATAATAAAAAATAAAATGTATTGGTAAATAAACTCTTATGAAAATTATAAAAGCTTGTTCACCTATACAAATCGAGCTTATAGTTGTATAGCCATTAACAAAACAATAGCTTTATTATTTCACAAGGGAAGGAAACATCCACTGACCGGTTTGGCTTCCTTAAACTTTGCCAGTGCGAATTAGTTTCCAACGTTCTGATAATTTGGCTCGGACAGCTTAATAGACCTCGTAGAGGCGGGTAGGTGGCAAGTGCCCCGTCAATCTGACCAGATGCGTCCTACGACTTACTATGCTCAGACGTTCTTTAGGTTCTTGTTTCTTACTTTGCAATCGCTTTATACTTTCTTAACCTTTCTTGGAACTAGGCCGTTGGGACTGTTTGTCTAACTTTGCACAACTTAAACCATTAGCGTGAGATAGTTCTACTTTTTATATCGTTTGACGATAACTTAATATGGCTTTCCTCCTTATTACTTTACTGCACCGTTGTTTGTTATTAAAATCAACTGCAAGTATAGGAATCGTATGGTAGTAGGATGAAATCACCTAACGTTTAATAGCAACAACTTTGCACTGATGTTACATCATAAATATTAGTGACGTGGTAGATTTAAAAATTATGGCTAGAATACTTTACGAAACAGTTTCAATTAAAAAAGTTTTCAACGTTTGAATTTTGGCAGTTCTTAGCGTTCATATATTACCCACTCTTTTGGCTTTTAAAGTGGACTTCAACCTACTTCCAATAAATTTCTGTGATGTGACAGGTTTAGAATTCAGATAAAGTCAACATTATGCTACACATAACTTCCTAAAACCGCACAGTTTCCACGTAAAGGCAAAGTTGCAAAATTAATACTCCTTGATTTGCAACGAAAATATTTTATTAAGCAGTTACATTTAACTTGCTGTAACTAAAATTATGAAAACGCTAATGTAAAAATTTTGTTCTTTGCTTTTTGGGTAATTTATTTATTCCATACAAATACCGAATGAATAGAAACTTGCGTAATAAATTTACTTGGAAGTAGTTAAGTTAAATTTGTGTAGTAGGGTTGTATGAACATTTTTGTTCGGTATGCTTTGGGGGTGAACTTTTCAGTCTTCTCGAATTTATCTAGCTCTGTTAAGGTTTATGTACGCTATTGCAAATCTATTTTCTAAGAAAATGCTGGATTCTATGTGCCAAAAGTTAAACGTTAGAACAGGGACCATTACATTCGTATCCGTATCTGCACTAGTAAATTTCGGAACGAAATGACAGCTCAATCTACTTGCAGCGGTTTCATTGCCAATAGAGCTTTCTATAACCCCTTTTAACTATATTCATGACATGCCATTGATTTCTCTAATGTTACAAATTGTATTACGGGCGCAAACATTGCATGTGCACCCAGACTTCAGCTTCCGAAGTGCCGAATAAACTAAATTCATTTGTCTAAAATTAAACTTTCAGCATTTATGTACCAGCGGGCGTTTAATTTTGTCTTGTCAGCTGTAATTGTAATTGCGATTGCCTTCTAGTTTTACTTAATTTAATTATGCGTGGAATTGCACCGTAAGATTTGTAGACACTATGAAATAGTTGGGTGTTTCATATTTGTTTGAGCTTTGGCCTGTAGATGCCTCCTTTGATTAATGCACAGTAGTTATGTGGCAATTTTTTCTTTAATTAGGTGTAATGCTAATAAAACTTACAACGTTTACAGATTTTTGATGCTCTTGGCTATGACAACTGCCAGTTTTTTTCACACTACTATAAGAGTTGATCGCTGACTTTTGCTCCGATAGTTGACAGATCCTAAGGGAAGCTTGTCGCGTATCTCCTCCGAGATGGTTGTCGATGGCGGGTGGGGAAGGTCGCTGCTCGATAAAGAATTAAGTTTTATGTGGGATAAGCACCATTTTACTACAGGAAATGGATAATATTTTTGAAGAGTACACATATTTTCGAAAATTTTTTATGTGGAAGGACACGGCCCAGGTTACGTGTAAAAAGGCACTATTTTTCCAAACACGGAAACCGAACTCACAATGCAAGAGAGCCGGCGAGGTGTCGTCATCTACGAGTGCGAGGAAGAAAGAAGATCGTGTTGGTTTCCAAAATTCGTCACGGAGTTTCATAAAATACGTAAGAGTCGATGATCGATTTAAATCTGAATACGGCTTCGAATTCTGCGTAGTCGGTCTGTTATTTTTACAATTTGTGAGTAAAGTTAATGGAATTTATTAGAGTTTTGTCAAAATTTGGTCGCGAACGCTGCCGGGCGCAGTAAAGCGTTACCATGAAAATCTGAGAAAACAATTTCTAAATTGCAAAATACGTCGGTACAAAATGCCTAATATATTTCTTGTCGTAAAAATCGATAAAGAATCTAAATAGGTACCGATTTTTAATATAGAGAGTATTTTTAAAGAAAGATTATTAAATTTCGTCCACGGACACAAAGGACGCAACCGAGTGGTTACAATCGCTCGTAAATTTTTCAGTAAATCGAAGCATTTTTACGTGGCATTTGAAAATGCAAGCGTAGAACATTCGACATTTCGACAAACGTCTGACGCGATAAAGTTCTAATACTTTCGGATAGCATGCACGGAGTCCCGGATTCGATACCGAAGTTGGTTAATTTTTACTCTTCAAGTGACAACTGACTCGATCTATCTTACGGAAATCGTCGCGATCGATTTTTTAGAACCTTTTATACGAAAATTACGTATGCGTCGATTTCTGCTTGTTAATTATCTGTCATTCAAGTTATTGGATTCAAATTATGGCGCTATTAAATATTTGGTGCATACTAGAGGGGCTTAAATTCCATTTTATATATGATTTCTTTACTGTTTCTAATATAGAGGTGTTATTTTCTGAGAAAATTTTAGAAAATTTATTAAAAACCCCTGAAGGGCACGCACAAAAACGCTTCAAACTTGCCCGCGGTACCTGAAATGTCATTTCCAATTTTCAGTAGGCAAATATGATACGATAAAACGTCTAATGTGTAGTGGGAGACCTAAAAATCGATTTCACATCCCATTCTGTAGTATTTTTTAATATATGGAATCTAATTTTTAAGAAAAATTAAGAAAGTTATATCAAATTTGACATGTGCTTTTTCTCACACGATCGTAAATATTTATTCTTTTAACAGAATACCCGACGCTATCTTGCATCAAACATAAACAATCGTTTTCCGAAAAAAATACGAAGGTACGTGACTGTGCGAAAAAATATTTTAGAAAGTTTGACTAAGGAACATAGATTTTTTCATCTTACAGGTGGAAGTAATATTCTCTCTAATTTAAATTAATTCTTTAACGTAAAATAATTTCTCGCGTTAATACAAAACAATAAATCGATAATGTTAAATGTGGCTTTGTCGCTACTTCTTTGATAAAATGTTAAAACGGCTTTTAAATAATTGGTCGAGCCGCACATTCTAGTAAATATTTTTGACACGTGTGCTGTCAATCGTATTGTTGGAAAATTTTCACATCCGAGCCTCTCTTTTTTGATATAGTGACTATGATGTTACGTTTCAAATCTTTGGGTATCTCATTTGTCTCATACATATAGCTTAGTTGGAAGAGACGTTCTGTTACTGCTTCTCCAGCGGCTTTTAGAGTTTCTGCTAGCATCTTATCTGTACCCGGCGCTTTACCATTTTTCAGATCTTTTAATGCTAATTCAAACTTATCTCTAAGTATAGAATATCCCAAGTCATCCTTTTCAATGTCTGATACCTGCATATAAATTCCCTATATATTCTTGCCATCTAATCACTCTCTTTACAATTTCTATAATGATGTTTCCTTCTGCGTCCCTAATATTTTTGCTATATGGCTTTATATCCCTAAAAGTCATTCCAATTAGTTTGTATGCTTCGTCTGTTTTTCTTATTTCTATCTTAGTTCGTACCTCTTTGCACTTTTCATCAATCCATTGTTCTTTAGCTTTCCTGCATTTGCGAATAATTTCTCATTTATGGCTTCGTATCTCTGTTTTTCTGTTTCACCTAATCTATTTTTGTTTTTTTTTTGTCTTATATTAAATTCAGGATATCCTTTGTTATCCATGGTTTCTTATTTTCTTTTTGTGTATACCCCAGAATATCTCTGGCCACCAAGTCTAAGCTGGATTTAATGTTATTCCATTCTGTTTCTACTTCCCTAGGATCAGAAATTTTCCCAGTATCTTTCTGCAATTCATTTGACTTTTTTTCACTTCTTTCGTGGATATCTTTATCTTTTAGTTTCTCAAAGTCAAAATGTCGTCTTCCTTTCCTTTTTCTCAAACTTTTAAATTTAAGAGCGGCTTTCATAATTACAATGTTGTGGTCAGTGTCTATATCTGCTTCTGACATTCTTTAACTTGATTCCTAAACTGTTGTCTAACAAGAATGTAATCTATTTGATATCTTCGTAAATCTCCTAGCATCTTCCACGTGTATCGTCTTCTAGCATGATGTTGAAATAATGTGTTTGTGATGATTAAATTGTTCTTGTGCAGAATTCTACCAGCCTATTTGTTCTGTCGCTTTTCGTGCCTGAACCAAATAAACTTACTACCGTACCTTTCCTACCTTCACCTACCGTTGCATTAAAATTCTCCGTTGTTATTATTAAATTTTTATGTTTTTTACGTATCTTAGTATATCTTCGATAACTTTGTAGATCGTTTCTACCTCTTTGTCACCATGAGTATTCCTTTGTTCTTTTGTAATTAATTTTCTACACAGTTTCGCATAACTATCCCCACACCCGAATTTTTTTCCTTTGATCCTGTATGAATTACCCTAACGTCTCCACTACAAAAATCCCCCACCTTTGGCCATCGAACTTCTCTGATCCCTACTATGCCTAGTGTTAACCTATCCATTTCAATTTTCAAGTTCTCTAGCTTACCTACTTCTTTCATACTTCTGACATTCCACGCTCCTACTCGCAAAATGTTTCCGACTCTTTTTCTGAACCTTTCGATCACATCCTCCGAAGTAGTCCTCTCTCGGAGATCCGAATGGGAGACTATTTTAATTCCGGAATCTTTTACCCCAGAGGATGCCATAATGTTAAATACAATTTAATTGCGCAGTGTAGTGGAAAGCACACGTGGTGGTTTCCCGTTGCCTTCCACGTCGCAGTAGTGTGTCTTAGAATGCCATACCGACCCCTATGGTCTCTGCCACTCTAAGTACAGAAATAGCGGATGCCTTCTTTCGGGGACCTGTCAGTCTTGTTCCTCACTAGAGACCTCACCTATTTGATAAAACCTATGGTTCGGCTATTAAGCTCGTTGGAACACTAAGTCGTTCCGCCTTTTCTAGTAATCTAAAACTTCTTCCAAGTGCTGGTCCATTCGGAACAGTAGAAGCTTTAAATCAATGTATATTCGTAAACACACTGAAAGCTCGAGATCTGCATCACATAAAATTGAGTTAAAGCAACTTTATTTACCACCATTAAAAATTAGTAGATCAAAACTTGATGGCTTGCCAAAGCTATGTGAGAAAAGTCATATAAAGGAAACCTACTATGAATTTAATTCTTTGTTTCTGGACGTTATTAATATTCAATTAAGAGTAGATTTTGGGTTTTGCTTTGTTTCAAATGTCATAAAATATTTAAAATACTAAAGTCATAAGTTACTGAAACTATTAACGAAATATGCTGTTTCGATATATTATAAAGCAGCATCATGCTATGTGTTTGGTAAAAATAAAACTGATAATTCATCGTATCGAACAGTAAACTATGACTAATGGACTGAAGACAAAACGCACTGGCATCATTAACTTGCTAAAAATTGAAGTAAATGCAAGGTCAGTGACACTACGAATGTAGTTCTACTGCTTTGTTTTAAAACAACATCATGCTTTAGTATAAAGCCGATAATCTAAAGGTAGAACTGTACAAAATATATGCTAGAAGTATTTCGCGGACCCAAAGTCAATATGGGCACTAACTTGATATTGGTACGAGCTACCCGTCAAACGCACAAGCGCCGTAAGTGATGTATATTTTACAGAAGTCTAGATTTTTAGCAAATACTGGAGTATGAATCATTCTTTTAATTCAGGATGTATATAAGACTGCTGATGAAGTACAGAGTGAGTCTATATCAGAATGTCGAATATAAATTATATCGTGTAAAGTTAAATAGTTAAATTTTTGAAAGTCCAAAAGTAAATATAAATTTGTATTATGTGAAAGTGTATATTGTACCGACAGCTTGTAGAATACATAAATAGACAAAGGTGTAATAAATAATTAGTAGTGTTGGTGTTGTTAATAGACCTATGCTTAAGAATTTAGTTTAAGAAGATATTAGTGCTCGTAAATAGCATTAGTGTGATCGTTAGTAGTAGCCCGCTACAATATGAAAATATTGATGAGATAAAGGCGCCTTTCATTTATACCATCATTCTGTCAATAACTCTGTTCCGGATTTACCACTAATAAAACGCACCTTTGTATATGAGAGTATTTATTAAACGAACCCTCCTAGCATTACTGTAATAACTCAACTACATCACTTTATCAAATGACGTTGAGTACTTCTTAAAGTGAAATACCTTTAATATGTCTTATTTTATAGTAAGGAGGTTATACGATACTATTAGAATATCATTAGATTAATTGTTAGACGTATTGTGGTAATTAATGCGTTATATTTTTAATTAACCATAAACACCTTTTAATATTAAGCCTATGCCAATTTAAATAATCAGCTACAATCTACATCACTACAGTTTAAAGAAAAAGCTCTCTTCTGGTTGTCTAAAGCTTGAACGGTATTTTATAGCGACATTAGAATTTGTAATTTTTTAAAAACATGTATTAAGAAATTGCTTTTTATTGCTTATAGTTTAACGTTGTATTTTGTTCAGTATTACAAATTTAATAAATTTTATGTTTGGTATTTGTAATTATAGTAGCCGTGAAATATTTTAAAGAATGTCATTTGCAATTTGATAGTTCATAAAATTGCGGTGTTTAATTGGTTAGTGCTTATAATCATCGGGCTCGTGAAATTGAACCGCCACAGCTGATTTTAAAGTTGCTTTGCTAATTCTTAATTTACCGTAGAGATAATACCGCGTCTTGTAGACACAGATTGTGACATGCGAATCGCGCTTCTTTTTTTCTGTTTTACGTATTTGTTTTCTTTTTGTTAATAATGATATATACGTCTTTCTCAAAACTTCTCTTTGTTATTTATTTTGATACTCAAAACTGAAAACGCAATTTCTTCTATGTATTTATCATAGGTTAGGAATTTATTTATTTACAAATTATAATTTGAAGCTTGACGTTATATTAAAGGTTATAATATTAGCGAATCGTTATGTTTTTAGGTTGACTAAAAATACTCTTACATCCTTTTCTAAAGATTTCGCTCTTGCCAGATTATGTATTCCTGGGTTGCTATATTTTTAGGCAGCTAAAGTTGTGATAATCTTAGCAGGAAATTAACAAAGACTGGATTTCTAGGTGAGTGTGGACTTGTCTCTGACTATGGTATTCACCTTATTTCGGTAGTACTATTCTTACAGCTGTGCAGAAAATTTGGTGTAACATGGCCACCATTAAAATTCCAGAACAAAAAGTTATTTTATGTGGGGAGTATGGGGTTGGCAAAAGCTCTCTATTTAGAAGATTTACTAATAATACCTTTGTCTCAGCTACAGATAGACAATCCACTTTGGGGTTAGATCATTCCAATAAAATTTACAATGTGTGCGATAAGACAATTAAGGTAATAAAGGTGTAACATAATATGAACTTGATCTATTAACAAACTTTATATTTAAGCTTCAGTTGTGGGATACAGGTGGTATGGAACGTGTTGCATCAATTACCTCTAGTTATTACAAATTTGCAGAAGCAGCTATTCTGGTATTTTCACTTGACAATGCATCTTCATTTCACAGTCTCGCTCAACATCTTTTAGATGTAGTAACCTATGCGGAATATGCAAAAATTTTTTTATGTGGAAATAAGTCGGATTTGGAAGGCTCTAAGCCACAAGTTACTGATGCTGACATTGAAACATTTTGGTAGGTTTATAACCTTTAAATATATTTAATTCATTTGAATTAGAATTATTGAAACAAACTGGTGTCATTTTAAAATTTTAGATGTATAAAAAAGGTTTTCTATGAAACATTTCTTGTAAATTGGTGTCGGAGCTTTTGTGGCTGGAGCCATGATTAATACTATGCATTCCAGGGATTGTACCATGCCATTAAATACTAATGAGTTTGATTTTATTAGGAGAGATTATCAATCATTTTTTCGGAGCGTGTTAGATTGCTAAATAGGCACGTTTTAGTTTGATGGGTCTATGAGTAGCTTTGCTTGACACCACTATTCTCTGACAGACACCAATCTGCCTAATTGGGCAGTGGGTCTGAATGTTTTGAAATAGTTGGGTGAAGTAGCTTAAGACTGTTGATGTTAGTTGTTATGTTCTCTGCCGCATCCTGGTATCTCTTGACAGAGCAACTGCTTTGCGCTGGAATCCACTAAAATAGTTAGCAGGTGAACCATAAATATATAAGAATAGCCCGAACTGGGAGACTAGGTTTCGTGTGTATGTGTTTTTGGAATACCGACCAATATGTTACGCTTACTATTACAGATTCCGTACTATAGCTACCACTCTCAAACGTTTATTACTTATAAGAGTAACAAATGATTTACTGTACTAACAATAGGGTCAATCCATATGAAGTGAGCCAAAAGAAATTTTCAGGTTTCTTGACCAATTTTAATATTTTTAATTTTTTATTTTTTTTACATAAGTCAGCATTCTAAACAGGTTTGAAATTTTTTTTATCTCATCCCGTTTTGGAGGTACGACCATTTTTGTATGGCCATGCAGGCTAATTTTGACCGTTACAGTCATTAGCGAAAAATTAAATATCTCGACTGGTTAATGCTACAGTAATGGGATTCGTACTATTCTTTTTAGAAAAGTCCATTCTACAATTTAGGCCGTTACAGTTTAAACTGTTAATCTAACATAAATAGCTCAAAAATACAACCAACATTCATGATCAAATTTTAACAAATTTGACTTTTTAAGGCTGAAAATTTCAATGAAAGAATAAAATACCCAAGCTAATACAGTATTGCCCGAAATAAACAGTACTGAAACTAAGTTGGCGGTGTTTTTATGCGTGCGCTGTCACACTCAAGTTAGCCAGTATAGACCTGTCAAGTAAACCTCAAACAAGTAATTAGTAGGGCCTAATTGTTAAAAATGGTGTTAAGTACAGAGGAGAAAGTGTTTCTGGTAGAGCATTATTTTCGTTCATACGGAATCGGCCGACATAATGGTGCAAGTTTGCTATACGTGTCTGATCAATTCACACAAAGGTTTAATAAACGTTCTCCAAGTAATGCTGTAATTTTGAAGGTTATTGAAAAGTTTAGAAATACAGGTAGTGTATTGTGCCAACGAAAAGAAAACTCGGGCGTCCCAGGACAGTTAACAACAACAATAACCATGAACGTGTTTTGAGCAAATCTTAGAAAATCCGAAAGTCAGCCAGGCAAGGACAGCGTTATAACTTGATTTAAAAGAACTTCCTTTCAAAGAATCCTGAAGGAGCTGGGTACATTTTCGTATGTGATTTAGGTACATCAACAACTACATCCTCGGGATTATCGCAGTAGAGTGGAATATTGCGCCAGAATTCTCGCGTTACAGTATGAAAATCCTGAATTTTTGAAAAATGTTTGGTTTTCAGACGAAGCACATTTTCACTTGTCAAGCTATGTGAATCGTCGCACAAATCGATTTCTGGGCTTTGCCAGACCCGATGAGGTTCAAGAGGTTCCTTTACATAGTGAAAAAGTGAGTATCTGGTGTGCTGTTTCCGGACACGGAATCATTGGTCTGTACTTTATCGAAGAGAATGGTAGGCAAGTCACATTTAATCAACAGAGGTACAGACAAATTTTAACACGATTTATCCCTGATCTACGTCAATTCTGTCGCACGTAACTTGGCATTCGAAACCAATTTTTTCAGCAGGACGGGCAACTTGCCATACTGCTGCCGCAATTCGTCAATTTCTTCAAGAACATTTTCCAAGCAAATTCATATCACGATTTACTGACTTCCCTTATCCTTCACATTCTCCAGACCTCACACCTCCAGATGCATACATTTGGGGCATGGCTAAAAATGCCGTTTTCAAACGAGCACCACAAACCATCAATGAATTAAAGGATGCCGTTAGAGTCTTCTTCGCAGCCCTGAGACAACCCTTATTCAATAACATGACCAGAAACTTAGAACATCGTTATGAAGTCTGTCTCGAACGAGGAGGTGCACATTTAGAACATATAATAAAGTGTCAATAATATGTATTTTTTAAATATACAAAACAATTACAATTTCAGTACTGTTTATTTCGGGCAATACTGTATTTGTATGACTATAAGGTATAATAGGATACTTGCCAGTTTTAGAGAAAGAAGGTTAAAATATGTCTCCCTCAATTTTCTATAATTTTTCAAAAAACGTAATTTTGAATTTTTTTGAAATTTCAAGGCTTAATAACTCTTGTGGGGAAAAATAAAAATCTGAATTTTTTACACAAGATGCACCTTTATCATAGTAAACTACTGTAAAAGTTTCAATCTTGGTATTTGATCCTGAACAAAGTTATGAATTTTTATAGTTTAACAAAATACGCATTTCAGTGTAAATTATAAACAAATACAAGAACGATAAATGTGTAAAATAAATATTCCTAATGTTAAACAGTATAGTATTTTAACAAAGGAGGGGTAATTTAAAAATTAGGCAATGGTTTTAAAAAAGGATAGAGATAAAAGGTGCATATCCTAACAGTCACATATGCATCATTCAAGTCTGGACAGGAATCTGCCTGATGGTGAAACTTATCTGCTCATTGAGGTTCAGCAAGTGCCACAGTCTGTTAGAGTGCAGATAGTTTTCTAATGTGTTGTGTCTTTTGTTAATTCAAGTTTATTTTATTACTTACAAGTGTTTATTAATTATTTCTTCATTTTACTTTTACTTGAGTATTTGTTATTATTACTTACCTTAAAAGGGATGATCTGTGTTCTGTTTGGCAATTAATTAATGAACATTGCCATAAAACAAGTTATGGTTTAGTGTCTAAAAAATTAAAACATATCAATGAGTTTGATGATGTTGAACAAAAACTTTTAAAATTAAGAGCGAGTAACGATATTATTTCAATTTGTGAGTACCACAAAAAAAATCTTCTAAAATATAATCACATTTTTAGGAATTCCTGTTTGGATTCTTTAAAAGTTCACAAGAAACGAATTACTTCTGATTTGAGAGAGATTAAATTAGAACAGTTGTTATTGAAAGCTCATGAATATATTGATAAATTAGTTCGGGGACAGTCCCTTTGTTGAAACTGTTATGAAAAACTATTTGTTTTAGACACACAATCTAAAGTTTCCAGTGATACTGATTGTTTGGATAATTATGTTTCTCTTGAGGAAATCCATGAGAAGTAGATTCAGCTTGTTCTTTGTTAGGACTATCTCCAGCGTGCAAAATAAGAAAGCTAACTTCCGAGAAGAGGCAATCGGCCATTGAGAATAAAGTTCATAAAGCTAGTGAAAAACTAAGAAAGAATTTGGAATTGTGTTTTGGTCATACTGAAAATAACACTGTTCCTTTACAACAAGATGTGTTAGACTTAGAATATTCTGATTTGATTGAAAAATTAAAGGAAAAGTGTTTAATAGCTTCTAAGGAGGAAAAAGTGAAAATCATTAGCTTGCTTCTTAGTTCATGGTCAAAAGGAAAGATTGCTCGAGAATTCCAAGTGTCAAAGCGTTCGATTAGACTTACACGAAATCTGATGAAAGAACAAGGCATTTTGCCTTTATTACGGAAAAAGAAGGGAGCCTCCATTGGTAAAGAAACTGTGGAGAAAGTAAAAATATTTTTTGAAAATGACGAGAATAGTAGAATGTGTTCTGGTAAAAAGAGTGTACCAAAGTGATAGTTAATGGAAAAAAGTAGTACAACAAAAACGTTTAGTTCTTTGCAATCTCAATGAATTATATGTGGCGTTTAAAAAATCACATCCAGAATGTCAAATAGGCAGATCCAAGTTTTGTGAACTGCGTCCAAAGTGGTGTATTTTGGCAGGATCTTCAGGTGCCCACTCTGTGTGCATGTGTGTATACCATCAAAATGTGAACTTAATGAACAATTGTGCAAAGCTGAATGTTGGCTATAAGGAATTGATTGATTTATTAGTTTGTGACGTAAACAATTATGATTGTATGATGGGTTTGTGTGAAAGTTGCCCTGGAAAAGAAAGTGTACTAGAACTATTTAGGGATTCGGAAGAGCATCTTCCAGATCATATTGAGGTCAAGATTGCTACCAAGTCAAATCATAATGAAAGTTCTCTGAAGAAAGTTTGTTATTATTGTAGTGAAAATGCTGTAAATAAATTTGTGGAATGTTGTAAATGCTCTGTAAGGTGTCACACATCATGTAGCAGACGATGGGGTATTTACAAGTTCCAATGATGGTATTAATAAATATTTTGTAAGACATGTGAAGCCTCAGCCAATTCAAATGATATTATTGATAGTGTCAATACTCAATCTGTCAAAAATTACAATTTGGATAGTGTTTTAAAGGAAGATGTAGAAAGTATAGCTAATTTAGAAGAGAATTTTACACTACAAAACATGGTCAAAATTTTAATTAATCAGGAAACTAAAATATTATTGAATGAAATCCAAGATTTAAAAATGCAAATCATAATTCTAACAGAAAGTAATAAAGAATTAATTAAACTACTTACTAAAGATATTGATCTAACTGGAATTTCACAACCATTAGGTCTAGCAAGAAAAGTAAAGAAAATTGCAGATGGTACACAACATAGTCAAGATAAGGTGAAATCTTCTAATAACAATAACATTGATAAACATGTTCATAATGCACAATCATATGCAGATATGGTTAAGGACTTACCTTTATCATTAGATAATAATATTGCATTGCTAACTAATAATAATAATAATAATGTGTTAGAAATAAAGACAAAAAGTATCAAAAGTACCTTACACTCCTATGCATCAAACTGGAAATCAAGTAAATCATCTTAGAAAAATGGCTTAGTAATTGGTACAGCTATTAATAATCAAGGAGGTACTAATGAACCCTGTTTAGATGATTTCATTGCAATAGAAAAAATTGAGAAACTCAAATCTACACCTTACGAGAGTGAATCCTCTGTAGATATTAGCAAAATCAATAACTACGTCGAAGCAAAATTGCAACCATATTTAGAAATAAAAGGGTCCTCACAACTTTAAAATTCAGAAGATAATGTCACGCTGTCCTAATAATTATAGCTCATTTAAATTAACAATGAATTCTATTTATGTTCCTATTTTAATGAACTCCGAATTCTGGCCAGAAGGAATAGCTATTAGGAAATTTTATTCAAAACTTAAAACCGATACCATCGTAGAAAAGGATTTTCAAAAGGTAACAGATTTAATTCAAGAAACTTAGTGGATAATGATGTAGCATATAAAGCAAAATTCATAGGTTACTTTCAGAACGTCCGTGGCTTACGTACCAAATTACAAAGTTTTTATTCGATAATTAGTGAAAATGAATTTGATTTTATCGGAATTGTTGAAAGTGCTCTTACTCCTGACATACATATAAATGAAGTAGTTCCACTGAACTATTCATTATTTAGGTGTGATCGTAACTACAACATGACTAATACAACTTGGGGCGGAGGAGTATTCATTGCCCTAAAAACATCAATACTTTCCGAGCCAATAGACACCACTAACTTACGACAAGTTGTTCCTTCAATTGATGTTGTAGGCTGCAGGTGCAGATTTACAGCAATTACTTTATCCATTTTTGTTTTATACATTCCACCAAGTACAACTGTAAATGATTTTATTTCTTTTTTTGAAGCATTTGAACAACTATGTTTTTCATGTATGCATTTACTTATACTAGGTGATTTTAATATTCCGCTTTTTGTTTGGACAAATACTACTGATACAAAATCAACAATCTTAAAAAATTTTTTATTTATTTTAGGCCTAAACCAATGTAACGTCATTCTGAATACAAATAATAAATTACTTGATTTGGTACTGACGAATGTAATATGTGTTGAAAATGGACGTTGATATTTAATATACAGCTTGCTTGTATGCTTCTACATATAAAAAAACGTAGAAAGCGTCTGTCAAACAAGCATACTGTTTCTAAACAATAATGTGTAATCGGCCTTTTTATTTTTGCTGTTACAATATAACCAATTTTCAAGCTTTCTTATTATTTTATGCTATCGCAATTCCAAAACACAATCAATATGTTCAGTTTCTCGTGATGATAGTCCTATTGTACCAGAGGATATGCATCACCCACCTTTAGTTGTTACCTTAGAGACTCAAGCACGGTTTTCTAAATTTCCTGTTAACATGTCTGTGAGTAGCAAATACAATTTTAAGAAAGCAGATATAATTAATTTATATCATGCTTTATCTCAAATAAATTGGGATTTTCTATCACAAATTGAGGATGCAAATTTGGCATGTTCAGCATTTTACAAAACTATAAATAGAGTTTTTGACTTACACGTTCCATACTATATTAAGCATCCTGGTAACTACCCTAAATGGTTTACTAAAGAAATAATCAATAATATTTACTTAAAGTTCAAATTCATAACGTTTTAACAAATTGCACTTAACTTGTGATTTGACCAAATTTAAACAACTAAGGAGACTTATCAAATGTCAAATACGGACAAGTTATAAAGCATACATATATAATATACAAAATGCCATAATACTAGACCAAAAGAATTTTGGTCTTATATTAGGTCAAAAAATCTGACTCACGAATCCCGGCAAGATGAGACTTGACGATACTATGTATAGCTCAGCTAAAGAAATCGTTGATGGCTTTAGCAGTCACTTTGCAAGTGTATTTTCACCTGTTACAACTTCATTTCAATTCTTTGACAATATCAATCCATGTAGTACACCTAATATAATTGTTAATACTATTTCAGAGGAAATGGTACTGGCCTCTATTAAAACACTAAAGAATAAAAATACAGCTGGCTTCGATCAAGTTCCCTGTTTCTTAGTAAAGGACTGTGCCACTATTTTAGCTAAACCTCTGAGTAGTATCTTTAATATTTCACTTAAAACTAACACATTTCGGACAAATGGAAAATTGCAAGAATTTGCCCTATCCATAAAGGTGGAGACACAACTGATATAAATAACTATCGTCCAATAAGTATTTTATCAAACTTTGCTAAAGTATTTGAATTGTGTATCTATAAAGAAATATATCCACTTGTTAAAGTACTTATCTCCGATAACCAGCATGGTTTTATGCACAATCGATCAACACAATCCAATTTAGCTATTTTTACTCAATATGTTTCCGAGATTTTAGATGCAGAAGGTCAAGTAGATACAATATATATGGACTTCCGTAAAGCATTTGATAGTATTTCTCATGTTATACTTACATGGAAGTTGGAAAACCTTGGTTTCAATAAATCATTACAGTTGTTTATCAAATCGTATTTGTCTTGTAGGAAGCAGTATGTTGCTTATAATGGTTTTCAATCAGAATTCGTGTTAATAACTTCAGGAGTTCCTCAAGGCTCTCATTTGGGACTCTTACTATTTATTCTTTTTGTGAATGACTTATCAAAAATAGTTACAAGTGAACATCTATTTTTTGCAGATGATGTGAAAATGTTTACAAAAATATCCACTATAGATGATTGTTCCAAACTTCAGAGTGTCATAAACAAAGTTGTACTATGGTGTCATAACAATAGTCTTAACCTGAATATTTCCAAATGCAAAATCGTTACTTTCTCTCGTAAAAAGCAGATTACATATTTTAACTATACCATTGAATCTATCGATATACCACGGTATTTTATGGTAAAAGATTTAGGAATTAAGTTTGATGATAAATTGAGATTCTCGCAACATGTTGCAGATATCACAGTGTCCTCATTTAAAATCTTAGGTTTTCTTATTAGGAATTGTAAAACTTTTACCAACCTGAAGACCTTAAAATTACTTTACTTCTCTTTAGTACGGTCAAAGCTTGAGTACTGTTCATTAATATGGTATCCATATTATGATAAGCATAAAATTGCAGTAGAAGGTGTACAGCGAAAATTCTTAAAATTTATATACTTTAGAGTGAATAATTACTACCCTGTGAGAGGCTATCCTCAAAATGAATTACTTAAAATATTTGATGTACAATCTTTGGAGAATCGTAGAATTGACTCCTCTGTCAAATTTTTATATAATTTGTTTCACAATACAGTTGACTGCCCACATTTATTATCAAAATTAATTTTCATACACCGTGGCTTAATGCGAGAGTTAATGTTACATTCGTATGTGCCACTTCAAGATCAAATTTACTGCTTAAGTCACCTATTTATGTTATGTGCCAAAATTATAACAAAATTTCTAATGTTAGTGATATAATGTTCCATAGCATTAAACATATACTGCATGTTATGCATGAACAAACCCATACTTAATTAACTAAATTTTACTTTAATATTTTGTATTGTATCTTAGTCTGTATCATCCTTTTAGATATTTATTATTGTTCTGTAAGTGGAATGTTTTCTGTTGAACAATAAATTCCTTATTATTATTATTATTATTATTATTAAGCAGTTGGTCACGACTGATAGATCAGAGATGGTCACTATTATTAAATCTCAAGAAGAATATTTTGAATCGCTAGTTGAAAAGTTAGAAAATCTGAAGAGTCACCATTACATTTCTAAAATTCAAGGACAGTTTTTGAAGAATAAGAAAGAAAACCTAGTTGAATCAGAATGTACATAGTGTTAGCAGACTTTGCAGAAAATTTCAGCTACATTATCCAGGATGAAATACAAGGTTACCATTGAGTAAATGAGCAAGCAACAGTGCATCCATTTGTTATATATTTTAAGAACGAACATGGTAAGGTGAAAAGTCATTCGATTTGTGTTTTAAGTGACTATTTGGAGAACAATACGACTGTTGTACATGCCTTTCAAACAAAAGTAATCCACTATATTAAGGACAAACTGCGTAACGTAGAAAAGTTGTTTTACTTTTCAGATGGCAGTGGAAGCCAGTATAAAAATAGGTATAATTTCTCAAACACTTGCAATCACAAGAAATAGTTTGGTCTGGCGACTGAGTGGCATTTCTTTGCCTCTTGCCATGGAAAAACGCCTGTGACGGAGTGGTGGGGAGGGGGGAGACAACAAAACGAGAAGTGACGAAAGCTAGTTTACAAAGGACAACTTTAAACCAAATCCTAAATGTAGACCAGATGTTTGCCTTTTGCAAGCAACATATTACAGGCATAACTTATTTCCTTGTTAAAGAGGAGGATATTATTACACACAAGGAAAAACTTAGACCAAGATTTGAAAATACATTTCGGGTCAAACCATGCTGTTGGAGAAAACACAATTAGGTGCTATACAACTTCAGAAACTACCAAATACGAGGATCACTGCATCGCTAAAATCGTACCTTTAAGTCTCGAAGTTAATGACATTATTGCCTGTATATATGATGGACAGTGGTGGTTAGCTCATATCGAGCAATGTCTATGTTCACTTTTATTACCCTGCAGAACCACGCACATCTTTCAAGAAGTCTGCAAGTGATCAAGTTTGGATACCAAATTCAAACATTTTAAGAAAATTGACGGCGCTAGAACTGACAACAGCGGCAGGAAGATCAAACACTTTCTTTCAAAATCTTTCAGAAGAAATAAGTATGTTCCTAAATGGGCATTTATTGTAAAGAAAATAATTAAGAACATTATGTATGTGAACTTCAGTTATTCAATTCTTGTTTATAATAAATACACGTTCTTTCTTTAAATGAGAGTTTTTGTTAAACTTTAAAAATTCATAACTTGTTTCAGGATCAAATACCAAGGTTGAAACTTTTACAGTAGTTTACTATCATAAAGGTGCATCTTGTGTAAAAATTAAGATTTTTATATTTTCCCCCACCAGAGTTATTGTCTCAAAATTTCAAATAATTCAAAATTAAGTTTTTAGAAAAATTATAGAAAATCAAGAGAGACATATTTTATTTAACCTTCTTTCTCTAAAATTGGTAAGTATCCTATTATATCTTATAGTCATACAAATATTAGCTTGGGTATTTCATTCTTTCATTGAAATTTTCAGCCTTAAAAAGTCGAATTTGTTAAAATTTGATCATGAACTTTGGTTGTATTTTTGAGCTATTTATGTTAGATTAACACTTTAAACTGTAAGGGCCTAAATTGTAAAATGGGCTTTTCTAAAAAGAATAGTACAAATCTCATTACTGTAGCATTAATGAGTCTGGAGATATTTAATTTATCGCTAATGAGTGTAATGGTCAAAATTAGCCTGCATGGCCAAACAAAAATGGCCGTATCTTCAAAACGGGACGAGATAAAAAAAAAATTTCAAACCTGTTTTGAAGTGCTGACTTATGTAAGAAAAACATAAAAAGATTAAAAATATTAAAGTTGGTTAAGCAACTATCACCGGATCACTTCATATGGATTGACTCAATAGTTTTACTGCTATATTTTACTAATATGTTGTACATTCGACATGATGATCAACAACCACACCCCCGTATTGGCAGACTTTTGTTACACCCAAGCAGCAGTGTCTCAACTCCACGATACTTAATAATTATTGTGAGAGAACAATTTGGTGTTGTCACCATATCAATACTTCAATACATAGCATGATTGTATTGAAATTAAAAAACTATTAAAATCAGAAATAATTAATAGTTATTTAATTTCAATACATCAACAGTCTTAAGCTACTCCACTCAAATGGTTATGAGACAGGAGTGGTTCTGTAAGCAGATATATAAAACATTGTTTTGCATATTTAGGCTGTGGACGCAAAAAGTTAAATTATGGTCAAGGGATGGCTCAGAAAGTTTTGGAGAAATTAGGTTTGGCACAGTTTGATGGATACAATTTTGATAGTTGGAAATTTTTGATGCAGGTCGTGCTGGATGGAGCAAAGTATTGTGTTGAATTTGGTTTTAACGGTACCAATAAACCTATGCAAGAATGAACACAGGCAGAAAGTAACTGTAAAATTTTACTTATCCAGTGTATAGCGAATTTTCAAGTAGAATATATTTGAGATAAGAAAACAGCCTATGAAATGTGGAACACTAATCGATTTATTCGAAAGGAAATTCATATCCAAACAGGTTTGTCTGTGGAAAACGTTGACTTTAAAACATAGTGACGAAGAATCAATGCGGGAACATTTTCTGTTTTTTGACAAACTGATACGAAAGCTGAAATCAGCTGGTTCTGATGTAGAAGGTATGAATGCAGTGTCATTTAATGCTGACGATGCCGATGACTTACTACAATATCGTAGCTGCATTGGAAACTGTTGCTGTTGATAAATTTAGAAATGATGAAATGCCATTTGATGAACGAAAAACTAAATGGAAGCATCTACAAAAAGAAAAATCAGAAGAAGGAAAAGCAGTATTCAGTGGAAACTAATTATCAAAAGAAAAAGTTTGTCTGAAGGTGCTACCTTTGTTGACAAAAAGAGCACAAGTGATCAGAATGTAAGAAGAAGGAAACAAGCAAATTCAGCAGACTGAGGAAGAAAAATTAGTTTATATCATGACATCAATGATGGTAGCAAAAGAATATCTTGATTGGAAATGATAGTAAATTATTCACAAAATGCGGGAACTTAAAAGTACTCCTGGAAATATCTGTTGCAAAGGATAATGAGCAATTACAAGGTACAAAAATATGAGTGACATAGACTACTAGTTTGATAAATGGAAAAAGGATAAAATGTGTTTTTAGGAATATTTTATTTATGGCAAATTTAAGAAACAATTTACTATCTGTAAACCAAGTAAATAAGGCAGGAATAGAAGTAAGGTTTAAGAATAACGAAGTTGAAATAAGCACCGCAATAACATAATAAAATGAAAAAATTTGGAAATTTCATCAGGGTAGAATCTAAAAATTAGAGAAGGAAAAGCATTTGGTGGATAACAATGGAAGTGTTGGGACAGTTAAGTAATATTTCAATGGAAAAGTGATGGATATGAAAAAGTCTTTAAATTTTAATATTAAACGTACAGTGCTATATGAAGATCGTGTTCTAGGAAAGTAATGTAGACTTCCATTTGCAAATCAAAGAAAACAGAAGAGTAATAGGTCTTCCTAACTCATTCATACAGATGTGTGCGGACCATTGGCAGCCATAACACACGACACTAAGGTACTTTACCTGTTTTACAGACGACTTTACTCAATTTATCGTTACATATTTTCTCACCACAAAAGGTGAGGTCTTTAATTGTTTTAGAGAGTATAAAGCATTAACATCATCCAATTTTTCTAATAAAACTTCTAGAATATTGCGTGATAACTGTGTAGAGTACTTCGGCAAGGAAGAGGTATTCAAATTGAATATATGGTATTATATACATTACATGTGATTTTCCAATGCTCTACCCAAAGGTACTACATTGGCCAGGAAGCGAGTTTTTTTTACCTGGAAAATTTGGAATTTTGCCGAACCCTTGCTGTTCCAAGCAAGGTAGGGATCTTTAACGTGCGTGACAACACTCACACGGGACCTCCATTTTACCTCTCATCCGAACGAGGGTGTATTTTTGTGAAAAATGCTCGCCTAACATTTTTCAAGCGGACCGTGTCGGGATACGAAGGTATTATATACACCACAACAGAATGAGATTGCAAAAAGGAAAATGAGAACGGTGGTAAAAAAAGCAAGAACTATGATAGCGGATTCTGGGTTGAACGAGCTCAGATTCTGAATTGGACAAGGATATGTGGGACGGGGCAATTTTAGCAGCAACATATCTTACAAACAGAAGTTCTACTTTAATCTTGCTAAGAAAATGAGCTGCAGAATTATGGCATAACAAAGCTATTAGTATAGATAATCTACACACATTGGGTTGGACATATTTCAAAAGAAAAGCATAAAAAGTCCGATCAGATAGATGATGTATGTGTGATGATAAATAATACAGCATGCACATATAGACTATTCAATTTGAAACAAATAGAGGTAGTGTTAGCCAGATATGTTCAATTCAATGAAAAAACGATATACAAGAATTGGAAAAGAAGAGAAGAATCGCAATTGTTATCTACCACGAAGAATATGAGAAGAAATTGGCTCAGCAGGAGATACTGCATATGAAAAAGAAACAGTTCAAGAAGATATTAGTGAAGTAAGGAGCAATAGAGAAAAGAAAATACCTAAATTTCAATTGATTATTTAATGAAGAGAAAGTTAGAAGAGCATGCAGCTTTATTTACTGAAGGTATATATTTAGGAAGCTAAATTTAAGAAAAGAAAAGTCTTTTAAGTCTATCAAACTATTCCACTTATTTAAACTTGACAACTGTCTGCTACATGTCTAATTATCAACAAATTGTAAGATGTATGAGAAATCATAAGATTTCAACACCTTCCCTCATTGAACAATTTGTCGTTTTTATTGTATAGACCCACGCTTTTGCGAATATGTTGAATCTTGATTTACACAACGGGTTCATCATGATATCTGCTATTTGAAATTTAGATGCTATCTTCAAGACTTCAATAGAACCTTCTGCGACAAGTTCCCTAATGATAAAATGCCGAATTCTGCTTTGTGCTATGATGATATTCAGGGTTTTGTGTCAGCCTGATTGTAACCTCCTTATCAATCAATAGTTGAGACAATTAATTCCTTTAGCTCGATGTTATCAGAGTAAAGAAGATTCAACTACACATTCTCTAGCTGCTTTGCTTACCGCAACAATTTCAGGCACGGTCGTTGATATAGCAACTGACGACTGCCTCTGACTAAACTATGTTATCGCTCCACCAGCATACAAACATATAACACCTGTAGTAGAATATCATGTGGTCTTGTCACCACTGTGATGTGAATCACTAAAACTTTCTATATATCAACATTTATAATGAGGTTTATAAATACTCCCTGTATATTTGTTGTGGTTTGTTTAGTATTCTTCTTAAGTTTCTTTGGGAATAAAACCACTTATATTTTTTAAAATGATCTTTATTTACGTTTCGATCCATGACCTAGGATCGTTGTCAAAATAATAAAAACTTCAAGTTTGATGTTTTGACATAAATTGAAGGTTACTTTGATTTATTGATGTTTGAAATATTTGGTTTGAGCACTATGATTTTTAAAGTTTAAAGAATGATTGCCTTCAATTTGTGTTGCGAGGGATCGACTTTCTAGGTATACGCTAACGTGAAATCAGCTGATTAATTTTAATTGCTGATTTCACGTTAAGCGTATTGGCTACCTTAGGAAAGTCGATCCCAGGTCGCAACACAAATTGAAGGCAATCATTCTTTTAAACTTTAAAAATTTTTGCTTAGTGTACTCAAACCAAATATTTCAAACATCAATAAATCAAAGTAACCTTCAATTTATGTCATAAACATCAAACTTGAAGTTTTTATTATTTTGACAACGATCCTAGGTCATGGATCGAAACGTAAATAAAGATCATTTTAAAAAATATAAGTGATTTTATTCCCAAAGAAACTTAAGAAGAGGTTTATAAATGATTCCATAGATGATTGTGCCTTGTAGATAACTAAACATTTTTTTTACTCGGATCCAATCGGAGAAAGTTGTATTTTTGAGAGTTCTTAATACAAAACCAACTGCATAAGCAATATTAGGCATGGTGCCAGTCATGAGGTACATTAAAGCCTCCACTGCTTGCATATATGGAAAATCTAGTTATGTACTAGTTTCCTCTTCCTCTCCGATTTGACTACATTGATTTATTGTACGTGTAGAAACTGGCCTACAATCTCATTCCAAAACGTTCCAACACTGTTTTGCGTAGGTTGCTTGGCTCACTCGAACCCTCTCTTTACTTCCAATTCAAGTAAGTAGGAAGCTGGTTTTATTATAATCTTGAATTCACTTTTCAAATCTCTTACAAAATCTTCCTTCGGTGATTCATTATTATAAGCTAGTAAACCATCGTGAACATAAAGTAAGAATTATCATATTTCTTTCTTGCCTTTGTGTGAAAAGACAGGGATCAGTCACTTCTCAAGAAATTCAGTTTGGTTAAAAAATTTCCAATCTTTGATTCCAGTACCTAGGTGCTTGCATGAGACCATAAAGATTATGCTTGAGATGGTTTACACCATCAGAAACATCTCTCTATCGCTCTGCTTGTTTTACAAAGATCTCTTCTTCTAATTTTCCATAGACGAAAGCAGTTGAAACATCAAATTGAGTCAAGGATATATTCTCACCTGCTGTAATAGTCAATAATGCCCTGACTGTACCAGATTTTGTGACAGTACTAAATGTCTGATCATAGTCTTCATCCTTTTTCTGAGAGAATCTTTTATTACACATCGAACCTTGTATTTATCTACTGAACCATCCGGATTCATCTTTATTTTAAAAATTCACCTAGAAGGAATTGTTTTCTTACCCTTTGGCAATTCTTTAAAAACCCATGTCTTGTTTTTGTCTAGTGATTTGATCTCACTTCTATCTGCTGTGCCAGCTGATTACTTCTTATTACTTCGTCTTAACTTGATGGTTCTTTGATTCTCAAGATATTTGTAGACACATTCATAACAAATTTATCGAACGTAACTGGTCTTTTGGTTTCGGATCTGTCTCTGTTGTCTACTTTTTCCTCGATTTCTGAATCATCTTGCCTTTTTTTTGACATTTTCATCATCTAGTATCGACTCAATGTTATTTTGAGTTTTCTTTCATTGAGTATGCTGTTTCTTTTTCTTCTTCTTGTAGGGGCTAAACAATAGGAACTCCATTCAATCCAGCAGTGTCAAGAAGTTTTTCATCAAACACATCTCGAGATCTATAAGTTTCTTACTTTCCCTTTACCAAATGCGAAAGACATAATTATTGTCATATTCAACCAACATACCTTTAACTGTCTTTTGATCCATCTTCTTCTGAGAAGCTTTCGGAATACAAGCATAGCAAGTAGTTTCTATTATTCGTATGTGTTTCAAACTACATATCTTGCAAAACAATACTTCATAAGGAGATTTTCCATCTATACTAGAAATGTCTGATCTGTTTAAGATATATGTTGCTGTATTGATCATTTCAACCCATAAATATTGTGGTAAATCTTCCTGGGCATGCATTATTGACCTCGCAATCTCAACAGTTCGATTATCTCTTTCACAGCATTCGTTTTGTTGTGGTGTGCAAAGCATTGTCAGTTGCTGTAGTATATTCACTAGATTATTGGTACGAGAGCTACTGCTGGAATAGGATGTTAGTTTTTAGTAGTGAGTTTCAATGGAATATAACATGTTTTTAAATTTATGAGAGTATAATAAAGCTCCAAAAGTAATGTAATATATTATTCTTGAGAGACGCAACAATGGTGACGAGGAAAAAAGAAAAATTGAATTAATTTCGTTGATTATTTGGATGAAAGTAGAATAAAAATCCGGACAGGGAAAATATTTTGGAGGTTAAGCTCATTCTTCTGTCATAGGGTAATCATTTTATACCGTGCTAACTTCTTATGGTTTTTTAAATGACAAAGGCGCAAGAACTGGCGGTCATTACACAAGTAGCATTGACAATATTGCTGAACTTAATTTGGAAGAGGCTTGGGCCTTATACTCGGAATGCCTAGAGTAATATTTTTTAGCTAATGGCATTACTGAGGATGGCAGAAAACTTGCAATTTTTTAACTGAAGTTGTAACTCCAGTTTATATGGCTCTGTAACGGGCATTTTTATAGCTGAACATCTTCCGCTTTTCTGTAGCTACTATTTCTATATTTTATATTCATTAACTCGCGTGTATTAATTTGAAAAAATAGTTTAATTGAAGATTGATTTTCATTAATAAATAAATTGCAAGGAACTAATGTAAAATTGGATTATTCATAAATTACTTTCCAACTTATCGAAAATGATAAACGACTGTAATTAGTTATTAGATATGATGGCTGCATTCACGTTTTAGATGTTCCTTATGTTATTATCGAAGTCGAGTAGATAGACGATAAGAGGTTGTAATAGCAACGAGTTGGATAAGCAGTTGTATGTTTGTTCTTTGTTCCTATATTTTAATTACGTTGAAAATACTGTTCCTTTTGTTGCTTTGAGAATAGTGAGAATTAATGCGGTAACAATTTTCGAATTGTTCATAAACAAGCACGGCACGATTTTAGTTGTTTTCTTGTGAAATAAAAGTTGTAGTTTGTCTTTTGTTCCGATAGATGAATTACGCTGAAAATACTGTTGCTTGTTTTGCTTTGAGAATAGTGAGAATTAATGCGGTAACAATTTTTCGAATTGTACCTGAACAAGTACGGCACGATTTTAGTTGTTTTTCTCGTAAAATAAAAGTGGTATATTAACTGTCGAAAGTGTAGTTCTAATTCCTTTTGAAGGAAAGATGTTTTTATAGAAAACGTGTTTTACTCAACCACACGTGCTGTTACCGATTGTTTTCTTAGTTGAGTTTCTTTTAAAATAACGTGTGTGTACGGAACATTGGACGGACGGTTTTATTGCCAGCGCGTGCCTTACTAATTGTTTTTAGTTGTTTTTCTTGTGAGATAAATGTTTTACGGAACATTGACTTTAGTGATACGCGTTGCTTTACTAATCGTGTTATTTTGTTGATTTGTCTTTCTATATTTGAACTGTGTGTGCGAGCTAATTTTCGTGGTCCCTTTTTTATGAGAGTAGTGCATACTTTGGATTATTAAAATACAGTCGATACTGTAGTTTCTGAATTTTATCTAAACAGTTTTATTTACATTCTACAAAGTACTGAATAACTTAGACTTTTCATTGCTGCTATGCTTATTCTTTTTTTTTCAGGTTTGCTTAACTATTTTTCTTGCAGGTATTGTCACTAACTCCTTACCGCCGTATACATTATATGTTAGTCTGCTTTCTACAACCCCCCTAATCTCCGATTGAGCCCGGTCATTCCGTGATATCTTGGTGTTACGCACGGCTACGAGCCAACGTAGCATAAATTTGTGGCGCCCAACGTGCTGCCACGAATTACATAACAGCTCTACGAAATCTCTGCGATCCACATCTACCGAAAGAAAAGTCTTATTTGCAAGTGAGCACATTATTACATAACCCCATCGGTGTCTGTATTTAGGGAGAGGTTAAAAGCTATGCAAAGCAGTATAAAAACGAGTCTCTAAGTGATTGGTATGTGTGAATAAAAAAGTTGTCAATTGTAAATTTGAAATTGAATTAAACGATACCGTAAATGACAAATTTGTCAAGGGTATATTAGGTGGAAAAATTATGGAATCATTATGTGATGAGGATTGTGTGGATAAAACTTTAGAAGTTAAGGCATTAGCCTTAGCAAAGGAAATAACTATTACCACTAAAGTAAAACAGGAAGAGGTTTTTAGTTTGAGGAACCCTCAGTACCGGAAGCCTATTCAAAAATCAACTTCAAGTAACATAAGTAAAATTTGTCAAGTAGAAAGAAAGGAATAGTGAAATTTTTAATAAAGCAATTCATAGGACGGAAAAAGCAAATCCAACATTTTTTCGCTTGTGGTAATGAAAATCATAATTTTAAAATATGCAGAAATTTAAATGTTCAAATTGTAAAAAAAATTGGCCATATAAAGTGCATGTGTAAGTAAAAGCTGATTAATAGTTTTTCGTTACTAGATGATACTGAAACGGATAATTTAAATCCAGATTCCTTGTTTAAGTTGGAGGATAATAAGTCAAAACCATTTGAGTGTCAGGTTCAAATTAATGGTAATAAGATTAAGTATGAAATTGATAGTGGGTCAGCTCGCACGGGTATTTCTGAGGAACTATATTTAAATGTACTGAATAACGTTCACTTAGTTAGTACGGCAGTAAGGCTCAAGTGCTATGATGGTGGTGTAATTACACCATTGAGTGTTAAGGTTGAATACAATTATATTCAGACGGCCGCTCAAATTTTTGTCATAAAGAATAGAGGACTGCCTTTATTAGATAGGGACTTAGTTTCTAAATTTGACATAATTAGTAAACGGTAGCAACTCAGTATTAGACATCAGTCAGGTTATAAATAAGTATTCCAGATTATTTGATAGTAGTTTAGGATTGTTAAAAAATTGTAAGGTGAATATTGTGAAAGACGATGCAAATCCTATATACATCAAGCCATATGTGGTGCCTTATGCTTTCAAAAACAAAAGTACTGTTGAATTAGAAAAAGTAAAGGCTTTTACTTCCGTGGTTAATTATTATGGTAAATTCATTAAAAATATTGCAACAATCCTAGCCATTATATAATTTAGAAAGAAAGGAGTAAGTTTTTCAGTGGGACAAGAATTGTAAGGAAGTTTTGGTGCTTGCCAACAAAAATTTGCAATCAGACAATATATCAATTCATTATAATCCCAAGTGGACAGTGCCATTAGCCTGTGATGCCTCACAAGTAGGGTTAGGAATAGTCTTGTCACATGTGTTACTAAACGGGGATGAAAGGCAAATTGCATTTGCATCTCGCATCTTATTTAAGTACAAAAGAAATTATTCTGTAATAGATAGGGAAACGTTAGCAAAAAATTTGAATTGGTATCTGATCACAAACCATTAGTTATTATTTATGACAGAACTAAATCGGTACTGATATTAGCAGCAGGTCACCTATAGGCGTATATTTAAGTAATTTTGAGTTTGAAATAACCTACAAAAATGGGGTAGCAAATTTGAATGCTCATTGTTTGTCAAGGTTGTCTAATAATTAAGTTCAGGATCCGAGTGAGAATGAATAGGGCTATTACTTGTACTTTGTATGTAGCGAAACTCATATAGATCACAAACACTTGAGTGCAGCATTAGACTGTGATAGTATTAGCTCAGGTTAAGAAGTACGTAGTCTCTGGGTGGCCTAAATTTTGTAAGGGAAGTGAACAAGATCTTAAAATTTATTTTAGTCATAGTAAAGAGTTAACGTTAAAAAATGATTTAATAATGTTAGGTCGCATTGACTTATACTTTCGTGGCTTGTCAGTTTTCAAATGCTGTTTCAATAACCCACCATATCAGCTTCGAGCGCCAAGTCTCACTTGCCCGTCAATTATGACTACATGTTTCCGCTTTTAAAATGAACTCACTTTTCAGATGTTTATCTTGCGTAGACAGAATAGAAAATAGATTTTTCTTTATACTGGGAACATGTCAAACATCAGTCAGTGTGAATCTCTCCGATTTACCTTTAACAGATGCTTCTACGATGGTCTTCTCTTTTCCAATAGCTTCAATGAAATTACCATTTGCTGTGATAACCACATGAGCTTCATCTAATCTTGTGAACTTTCCAAACAAAAGATCATATCCATGTAATATGATTAGTTCCTCTATTATCAACAAACCAACCATCTTGATTACAATCAACAAAAAATAATTTATGGTAATTGCGAGTAGAGAGATGGTTCGCACTGCTGCTTTGTCTTGTATCTTTGCTCGAGTTTGGTTTTAGGGGTCCCTCATCAGATTTCTATTTAAAACAATGAACTGTATGTCCAGGTGCTTTGCAATAATTGCAAATGATATCTTTTTTCGGCTTGATTTTAGCCTTTGCTGAATTACCCTTTTCAACCATTAAAACTTCTTGATTGAATTCACCTTTACTCACCAATGCTTTTTCGTGAGCACAAAATTGATTCGTGAGATTATCAACTTTTCCATCAGCTTTTGCCATCAGTATCCAGCTTGACCTGAATGAAAAGTACTCATCTGGATAAGTACCCAAAATCTTGCATGTGAGTAAAATTTCTGACAAATTACATTTAGATGAACTATTAGCTGCTTGTTTATCCTTAGCAATCTCAACTTGTACTTCATTCCTAGTTTTTCAGTTTTGACGTTTGAGTGACTATGTCATCTTCAGACTGTTTTTTATAACTGAAAAACTGTATAAATAAATCGAGTGTTATCTTCCGCATTTGATTTGCAAGCTTGTATGTGGCTTAAAACATGTTGGCACAATTGTTTTGATGGTTTTTTAAAAGCTTTAGGTGGTCAGATGTCAAGTTGTATTGTTTGTACATAAAAGTTTTTGATTCTGTTGAAATATTCCTCGTACATGTTGATCATATATTGTTAACAGGTACTGACAACAAATTCTAAATATTTTAAATCTAAACTTGCCAAAAGGTTTGTAATGGAAGATTCAGGTGACATAAAACATTTTACGAGCTTAAGTATCACAAGAGATGCTAAGAATAATATTATTTATATTAATCAAACGTCCTGTATTTAAAATGTACTAAAACAGTGTAATATGGAAAATTGTAAGATCATTTTCGCACCTATAAAGTTAATCTAAAACTACAATAATGTGATGTTGCAGAAACACTTATAAACACCCCTATTGTGAGTTATTTGGTTGTTTGGTGTAAATAATGTTGTGTTAACAACTGGATATACGTTTTGCAGTAAACTATTTTAGTCTATATCAAGACTGTGCTAGTGATGAAGAATCGAATCATTTAAAACATAGAAGTAAAGAAGTTTGGTACTTAAGAAGATGTATTACAAATGAAAATCGAAACGAAAGTAGAATAGTCCAAGGAAGGAAAGCCTTTCATGTGCAAAGCACTATATTAACAACCAAGATAGCTATAGTTGTTAGAAAAAAACTGTTGAAAACGTATGTTTGGTGCTTTGTTGCAAAACATGGACATTACACAAAGAAGAAGTTGGAAGGATAGAAGCTCTTGATAGCGATATTATTGTTTTGTTATTGTACAGAACTGAACCCAGCAAATTGAAAGAAAGTTATTTTGAAAAATATGCAAACATATTTTTGGTAAAAGTATTAATAATAAGGGTATAATATGCAAGTTTGTTGGGAATGTAATCTAAATATAGAAGATGACAAATGTTGTGAGTGTGATGGGTGTACAAAAATAGAACATTTTGACTGTACAGACTTATCAAGTTCTGAAATAAGATGTATGCAGTTAAAAAAAGGAAGAGTTTTAAAATTTTATTGTTTAAAGTGTGAAAAGCAAGTGACCGAGACGAAATATGTACTTGGGGAAGTTATGCAAAAATTATAATCCCTGGAAAGAACTCATGCGGAATTTTTAAAAAAGTTTGATGAACAGAGTAAAGACTTGGTAGAAATAAAAAATAAATTATTCGAACAAGTGTCCAGAGGCAGAACTCAATGTTAATAAATTGTACAGTGCAGTCACTAAACGGAATGTATCTCAACCTCCTATAGTAATAATAGATAAAATTGGTGGAAAAACAGATTCTAAGGAAATCCTTAAAAAATTGAAAGATAATATTGACCCTGTTAGTTTAGAAATTGGAGTAAGTGTAGGGAAAACTACCAAAAATGGTGGTATTGTTATTGAATGTGAAAATAATAGGGCACTAGAGGTGATGAAGAAAACTATATCACAAAAAAGAAGAATATACAGTAAAGATTCCATTAAAAAGACTTCCAATGATAAAAATTATAGGAGTAGATGAAAGTGACAAAGAAGGCATTTACAAAAAAATAATAAATCAAAATAAGTTAGATGAGCATAAACAAAATTTTCAAATGAATATTAAGTATGAAACCAAAATTGTTAAAGGGTTATTCAACATTATTGTAGAAGTGGATACAGATACATTTAAATACATTATGAGAGAAGAACTATTGAGAATAGGATGGAGGAGATGTAAGGTATTAGAGCATGTGGCAATAAAAAGATGTTATAAGGGTTGTAAGTTTGGGCACATTGCCAAAGAATGCAAAGGGAGTGTAGTGTGCCCACGGTGTGCACAATCTCATAATGAAGCAGATTGTCAAGAAAGTCAATTTAAGTGTATTAACTGTGTGGAAGCAAAAAGTCGTTTAAATATAGAATTAGATGAGCAGCATTACAGTATGGGACTATAATTGTACATGTTTTAAAAGGATTATTGAATTACAAAAGCGTAAAATAAACTACATATAGCAATTACCTTCTAGATGTTTAAATATAACAGCAGACTATAAGTCAATAATTTTATGCTTAAATACACAAGGCTTAACTACACATTTTGACGAAATACAACAGCTAATCAATCAAGAAAAACCAATATTGGTATGTTTAACAGAAACACATCTGACAAATTGTATTGAAAGTAATGAAATAGGCATTAAAGGATACAGTTTAGGTAGGGTTGATTCTAGTTCACGACACACAGGAGGTGTCATAATTTACTATAAGTCATTTCTACAGTTTGAAATATTAAAAGAGTATAGCCTCCATTTAGAATATTGGGGTATTGTTGGTAATATTAAGTTGAATAGTAGAAGTATAAATATAGCTGTGTTTTACCGTTCACCAAGTGGAAGTTGTGCAAATTTTCTAAACCTGTTGGAAACTTTGTTAGAAGAACTAGTAGAATCACGTGGTAGTGAAGATATCATTCTGATTGGGGATTATAATATTGATTGGAATAAAATAAATGATTTCTATACAATTAAGTTAAAAAATATTGTAAAGGGCTGTGGATTTGTACATCTAATTTCTGACAGTACAAGAATTACTAAGGAATCTGAAACATTAATAGATTTAGTGATAACTAATAATAATGGATTAAAAAGTACAGTATGGCACACTCCAAAAGTTACAGATCATAGTATTGTTGTTGCAGACATTAGTCACATCACACAAAAACTCCAAGTTGATGTAGAAAGAAAATAAGGAAAATTCTTAACTATAAGGCCATAAAGAACGAGTTAATATTGGCAGATTGGAAGTATGAAATAGCCAACATCGATAAACTTTATAAAACATTTTACACAAACATTAAAAATGCAATTGACCATAATTCATATGACAAGGAGGTGTCACAAAATAGTTCAAAATTATGGTTTAATGGAGAAATACAAAGAGTAATTAATATACGAAATAAATTTTATAAAAAATTTACATTCACAAGAAGTATGGAAGATTGGAAAGCATACAAAGAATGCAGAAATAATGTGATATTCATGATCCGTAGAGCTAAGATTAAATATTATGAAAAGAAAATAGATGAAAATAAAGGTAACCCAGTAAAAATGTGCAAGACTTTAAAACTTGTATCAAAAACCGAACGTATTCAAAATAGTAAGCACATTATATTTGAGAATACACTAGAAACTAATGACAAAACTATTGCTGAAAACTTCAATACTTCATAAATAGTATAACAGAAATTACATCATCAATTGGTATTGAAAAGTTTGAGTTTCACGATCCAATATGTACAAGCCTGAAGGAATTAAGTACTTTTAAATTATTAAAAATACATGAACTAAAAGAATTGGTATATAAGCAAGCAAATAAAAGCAGCCCGGATGGTGTAAACAGTAGAGTTCTTAAAGAACTTTTTGATATTATTGGTTATTCGTTACTAAACATAATAAATATGTCTCTTATGCATGGTATTGTGCCCAAGGACTTAAAGATATCAACAATTACACCAATTCAAAAAGTAGTATCAACAAAGAAATGCGAAGAGTACAGGTCTATTAATATGTTGGCCACAATTGAAAAGGTATTAGAAACAGTAATATATTGATGAGACTAATATATTAACCACCTATCAGTCTGGTTTTCGAACGAAACACTCGTATGAAACAGCGATTCAGCTAATTATAAATGACTGGAAAGAAACAATGGATAAAGGAAAGGCAGTGTGTGCAGTCTTTATAGATTACAAAAGAGCATTTGAGACTATAAGTAGAAATATTCTCATTCAAAAATTGGAAAAATATGGGGTTAAAGGCAATGCGTTAGAGTGGTTTAAAGACTACCTACAAAACAGGGAGCAAGAAACGAGATGGCAACGGGAAACATCTAGTAAATCAGAAATTGAGTGGGGTGTTCCACAAGGAAGTATTTTGGGACCATTGCTTTTTATAATTTACATAAACGATATAGTGAATGTAGTGAAGGTAACAAAGATGCATATGTTTGCTGATGACACTTTAATATATGCTGAAGGTGCAAATGTAATAAAACTGATTCAATCTGTAAATAGTGACTTAATAAGAATTAGCAAATATTTAGTTGGAAATAAGCTGAAGATAAATGTTGATAAAACAAAATGGATGTTGTTAACGAATGATAGAAGTTATCAAATGATAAAAACAGAAAATAGGAATGTACAAATAGATGGGTCTGATATTGAACTGGTAGAGAACATTAAATACCTTGGCGTAATAATCGACCGAAAATTAACTTTTAAAATGCATCTACAGATGGTTATAAATAAAGTAAGCAAAAAGGTTGGATTTCTGAGAAGAATTAGTGCAAAGCTATCAAGTTTTGCTCGAATAACTTTATATAGAGCAATAGTTTATCCACACCTAACATATTGCAGCACCATTTTATTTGTCTCAAACCAAGGTGATTTGGAAAGATTGCAAAAGATACAAAATCGTGCAATGAGATGTTTATTAAAATGTAGCAGATTTGCCAAAGTCCGTAAAAGTTAGAATGCCTTAATTTTTTAAATGTTCAGGAACAAATGAAATATAATAGTATGGTTTTTATATATAAAATTATAAATGGTTTGCTGCCTTTGTATTTGGTTAGCAACTTAATTAAAGTGTCAGATATACATAACTACAGCACAAGACAAGCAGACAATTACTATATATACAAGAAGAATAAAACGATAACCACAAAAAATGTATTTCATTATGGCGTTAAGATATATAATACATTACCAAAATCAGTTACAAATCAGCCTTCTCAAAGAAAATTTAAGAGTAATTTAAAAAAATATATTTTAAGTTGTAGAAATGAAAACTAAGTATATTATTAACTGTATTTTAATAATTTGCTTTATAGTATAATATTTTGTTTTTATACTTTAATAACCTATATTGAGTTATGCAATAAAATCTACTACATCTACTAGAATGCGTAAGATCTGCTGTTAGTAATAGTATGGTAATGGAAATAGTACAGTAGCATATAAGTACAAGATGACAGATCATACTTTGAGGCATGAAGGAATGGTTTGGACAGTAATAACAAAGTATATAGATGAAGGCAAATGCGCAAGTATATAGAGTTAAGAAAGACTGTTACATGCCAAAAATTGGCATTGCACACTTTTTAATTCGTGAGTAAATTCGCGCCAATATTTTAAAAAATAGACTTGTGCATTTCCGTCACTTCGGACACTTCGGGCGCAAGAGAATGCGCAGACGTGGAGTGAGGAAGTAAGTGGCGGTTTCCGACAGGACAAGGATTTAGTCAACTAGACGTTGAACAGTGACGTTACCTGTGTCGTGCCTTTGTCTTTTGTCTTTCAGATAATGTAGGTTTCCCTTTATCTCTACCTGATATCGTTCCTTCCCTGGTTATTCCTTATCGTACTGCTACAGACAAGAAGAGAGAAGACAAATTAATCTGGCTTCAACGACGGCGTAACCGAACCACATCCAACAACGCCGAGATCCATGGAAATGAATATGGCTCCTGCTGCAAGAATAACCGCAAGGTCGCGAAGAGCTCCCACTAATTTTGTGAGTACATTTTATCTTTTTCTTAAAGGCGCCTCTGGTATCACTGTAAACATTTTTGGTATGTGATACAATTTGAGACGCAATTATGATGTAATATCTTGTTGCGCAATATTATGTACGTTTTGGTAGAGTAGTATTATTATCTCATGGCGGGTGACGTCACATGCGCAATAGGTTCAATTCAAACTTAAACCTCAAGATTCACAACGCTACAGTACAACCCACAAACATCTTGCTAGCAATGTGGCTTTAATACGTCGTCACGAATATCCCATTTATTACGTTAAGTAAAATATTGTTTGTAAGGACCCCGTTCATGCTGGCGGTATCTAGAAATTCATAAATATATGAAATAAATCCAGACCTCTATATAATATCGGAACTTTTACTTGTTTTTACTTATAAACAATTCTAGGTTCGTAGTTTATCCGTAAATATTTGCTGTGGCAACAGTGCACATACTCAGCGGATCCCAATACTGTATATACCGAATGTGAACCGTAAGTGTCATTGTCATTCTCGCTCTTATCAAGGTCTTATTGTTTTCAGTTTTCCGTTTTAATATTTGTATCAAGTAATAGTCATCAAAACAGTTTTTTTCAAAACTAACTGATAGTTAATTTCTTCAGCAATGTGAGTATTTAAAAAGAATGTTCGTTCAATGATTAATTATGATATTTTTTAGAGTAATATTATGAATAAGAAGGAGGTGAAGTGAAGTATTTTTACTTGTATTGGAATGACTGTACAAAGCATCAATTAAAATATACATATAATTTTAAATAATGTGATAGGAATTATATGCTGTACACGGTGGTTAAGGATCCAGTCTTTAAATAAACAAACAAAAAAGTTTCAATTTTAAAATGAAACTAAAAATTTGAAATAATTTGTTTGTACAGCTTCCATACTTCGATTTTTACATTTTGTCCAAGTACTGTGTAAGATCGGGGAGGCCTTCCTTGAGAGCTTTTCGTTTTCTAATATCTTGAACAATTGTGTAGATTTTGCTACTAGCTTCCATTGGATCACCAGGGAATATTTGCCAAGGACGACAGTTTGTTTTTAATGTGTTTCAATATTTGAAACGCATAAAAGATTTGGCGCCTCCAACCTGAACAATTTGCAAGTGTGTGGCTGAAGCAACAGGTGTGTCATTGCGGACGGTGCAAAGAATTGTAAAGGAAGGTACAAACAAACCACCTTTCAGCAAGTTTAGTTCACCAAGGAAAACCGTAAATAAACCAAGCTCTGAGTCAACAGTGAATGGATTTGACGAAGAGATTCTAAGAACCGTTATGTATCGGTTTGCAGCAATACATAAACGTAGACCGACTTTGAAGTTAGTGTTTGACGAATTTAAAAATGATTGCCCTCACTACACGGGAAAATTAGGTTCGTTCAGAAAAATTGTTGTAAGAGCAGAGTTTCGTTGGAAGGGAACTGTAGATAACAGGAAAATTCTTGTTGAACAAAGCAATATAATGGCAAAGCGAAACCTTTTTTTGAAAAATCTTAGTAAGTATAAAGAAGAGGGCAGAAGCATTGTGTATAACGATGAAACATATCTGCACAGTTTTCACAGTGTAACAAAGTGTTGGGATGACGGCACCACCAAGGGTTTGAAATCACCAGTTTCAAAAGGGAAGTGTTTGATAATTGTTCATGCAGGTGGAAAAAATGGGTTCGTTCCAAATGCAGAATTGATATTTAAGTCTGGTTGGAAAACTGGGGATTATCACGATGACATGAATCATCGCAATTATAAAAAGTGGCTGCAAGAAAAGTTAATACCAAATTTGGAACCAAATTCAGTGTTTGTGATAGACAATGCGTCATATCATAATGTTCTTGTGCATCCTAATCCTACTTCAAGTTGGAAGAAAACAGATATGCAGAAATGTTTGAAGGAACGAAATATCCTCTTTGAATGTAAGGAAAAACCAAGCCTGAATTATATTCCAAAATTAAGGCACATAAACCTGTTCATCAGCGGTTTGTAATTGACTAGCTACTGGCAGAACATGGTCATGTAGTATTGCGTTTATCTCCATATCACCCAGAACTAAATCCTATCGAGATGATTTGGGCGTTACTTAAAAACCGTGTTGCTGCATGTAATGTAACCTTCAAAATAGATGATGTATGGAAGTTGGCAAAAGAACATATAAAAATATTGGAATCAACGAGTGGACTAAAGTATGTCTGCACGTAGAGAAAATTGAAAAGGATTATATGGAACGAGAAACTTTAATAGACGAGGTTCAAGACCTAATTATACGGGTTGATGATAATAGCGATAATTCAGATGGATACTTATTCTCAGGCGATGAGTCTGATGATGGGGATGAAAGTTTAGAATGTGAACCCATTTAAAATATAATTTATGTAAAATAGTTGAATGATGGTCTTTATTTAGCGTTGTAAAAAATGTGTCATAAATACATTTGTTTGTACATTATTGTATATTACTGAGGTGTTGAAATAAAACTTGCTTAAAGAGGGAAGCAGTCTTTATATCAAATTATATTCAGTAGTGCTGTGACAATCGATCACTTTTAAAGCTGAAACAATCAATGATTGGCTTTCAAAGTGATTGAATCATTTTACATTTTAATCCAACCATAATCAATTCTGTTAAGCATGTCCATTCTTTGTCTCCAAAAGGATTCTTATTGACTGTATTTATCTCGGCGCTTCTATCCGATCGTGTTAAGGTTAAGATTATTAATTATTCAAGGAATTATTTTATAGCTAGATTATTGATGAAGTGCGTAAAAAATATATTAATTTAGCAAATATTTCTAAACTATAAATGAGGTTATGTAAAAAATATATAACCTGACAAGATGCAAACCTTAATTACCTTTCTTTTCATACTATAACTGTTCCTCTTCCTTCAATTCTACAGCACTGAATTGTTGATTCACTGATCCATTAAAATAAAGCACGAGATATATGCAATTTATAATAATATTAATATAACAAATGATATAAAAACCTTTTGGTATTAATTAAAAATTGTTTTTTTGTTTGTTTTTGTTAGTTACAACACCATGAGTGTCATTGTGTAAACATATTCTTAAAACGTTTTTGTAATAAGTTTTAGTAATATTTTGGAGGTGAGCATTTGACATTTTTATAGTGTTTATAGTTTATAGTTTGTGTTTAAAGCAAAAACGTCTATTGATTTGGAAAAAATGAATATGTAGTACTACCAAATTGTTTTTGTTCTACTAGTGACTATAAGAGATAAAATATCTTGTGTACACTGATCCAATCAATCAATAATCTGGGGTATCACATCTAACAATAAGCTCAGATCATTTTATAGAAGAGCAAAAATCAACATAAAACTATTTAAAACACATTCCTTGGTTGCTCGACAATTTTTGCTCTGGCAACACTGGACGTGCAAGCAGTCGATGTTTTCTAGTCTCACTTTTTTATTTTGATTATTAATATAGCTCCTCCTCGCACAGGTTTTTTAAAGGTCACCCGCCATGAGATAATAATACTACTATATATATTGCTAACTATCATAGTGGCTCCGAACACGTGCACGTGGGATTTTAAGGGTTATACCTTAGATTATAACAAGACAGGTAGAGATAAAGTTATAGAACACTGAAATAGTTAGGTCATGCTAGAAAACAACAAAGAGTTGTGTTAAAATAACCTTTAGGCTGTGACAAAGAAAAGTTCTTATTTTGTGATCATGTTTTTTATAAAAAATTATATTTATAGTGGCTGCTATCAACTCATTCGGCAATCTCCCCAATCATCGGGGAATGCTATTTTGTGCATTATTATACAGTATGAAATTATTATTTAATGATTGGAAAAGTGTAATTTTATTATATACTAGTGTTTGTCCTTCTTTTTTTAGTGAACAGTGTCATAATCTTATTAGTGGTACATACAAAATTTCTTGTAAATCTGCACAAGGAGTAGAAGAAATGTTTGCAGATATTGCGTGTCAACTGGTTGAAAGTAAAGGCCCACGATTGGAACTACAATCCATGGAATATCATGGTTTTAAGGTATCGCCATCCGAAGAAGACTCGCAAGGAGACTTTTGTGTATGTTGAATTGTATTTTTAACATGTATTAATATGGCTAACACCAAAGTAAACTCTAGTCGCTAAGAATATTAAAATATCCAATTATTTTATACTTATTTTATGACTGTGATTAACCAACTTGAATTTTAGGAACGTAGTACTTTACCGCTGAATACTGATATAGCTGCTAAGATAGATTATTCAGGTCTGATAGTATATTTATTACTTATTTATATATATGTTAACAACGAATATCTTTTACACTTATTTTTTAAAATAAAATGCTATTTACTTAAGGAGAAATTAATTTACCAGATTGTACTGCAGTACAAGGGTAGAACACATAGTAATTGGCATATTAAGAAAGTGATTTTGTTATAATCATGTACATTAATCAGTTTTCAAATATATGTCAAATACTTTTTACTCTTATGATGCCGCTTTCAATACCTACAAAGAACAAGTTGCTAAAATTGCAGTGGTGAATCAAGAGAAAGTGCAATTGAGAAAGGCATAAGACAAGGATGTCTTTATCTCTCCTGCTTTTCATTTTATATATTCAGCAAGTAATTAAAAAAAATCATAGAACAAGTTATTACTTGTGAAAGAGGCGTTAAAACAATTTCAGTTTTGTTTTGCCCTGAAGGGACAGGGACTCTGTAACAATAAAAGGGTGCGTTGACTAACTGCAGTAGTGCGGAAGTGGGTTCCTATGAGTAAATGAGAAAGGAAAGTAAATAAAAATAAAGAAATGCCAAATTAATAATTAACAAAGGTCTAACATCAAAAATTCTACATTACAATAACACTTACGCCAAAAATCTTGTCTTTATAAAAATCTAGGGGTGTGAAACAGTCTGTCACTGCAAGTTTTGATGTCCTTAAGTGAAACATTGCTGTTCTGCAGAAGACTCTGTTGCTTTCGTTTCCAAAAATTGTTCCTAGGTAAATTTTTCAATGCGACTACTGTTGGGGTAGCTGGATATCTTTTACAAATCACTGACTATAACTACTCCCTAAATAAATTAAATAAAAATCAACCTAAATTTACCTTCTATCAATAAAAAGTTTAATACTTTTTCAATCATTTTCTAATAAATAAATCTCACCTTGTAATCTAGCCAGGTGTTGCTGAATTAAATCCTAAACAAAAACTTAAACCTAAACCATCAACAAAACTATTCGAAGGTCCACATTTTATTGCTTTCTTATTTAATTATTACATTAACGGATCTCTAACTATTGGTATAGTAGTATTATTATCGGCAGGCAGGTGACCTAGAAAAAACCTGCATGAGGCAGGGCTATTTTAATAATCAAAATATAAAAGTGAAACTAGAAAACATCGGCTGCTAGCGCAACCAGTGTTGCCAGAGCAAAAAATGCCGAACAATTAAAGGAAATTTTGTTACTAGTTTTTCGTTGTCGTTTTGGCTCCTCTATAAATAAAAATGATTAAGCTCACTGTTAGATATCTTTTGAAATAAATAGAAACAGTATATAGGTCTATTGTATTGTGTCTTATCATTACAAGCTATGCCTAAAGTTGTGTACATTATAGTTGTCTTCCAACGTAAGTATCAGTGTATTATATTTTTTTTTAACTTTAATGTATAACGATAATACCAAAGTAATATCTTAAACATCTAATATCTATCATAGTATACATTTTAATTCTTATTTCTTAATATTTTACAGATGTTAGGTGGTTGGAAACCATCAAAAAATCAGAGAGAAGAAACAAAGTTGTTAAGAGTTAACTACAAATACACAGCGTTTATCCACCAGCAGCACCAAGAAATGGCATTTTCAATATCCGAAGATGTCACCTTTTCAAGTTGAAAGTAGTGTTATTCAGGGTTTTGAACTAATCGAAGCTAAGGTTCCTAACAAATCATGTTCAGAATTTCCATCAAATCATCAAGAAGATGCTAAAGATACGTTAAAACTTTAATTTTCGAGCCACTTTCAAAAGTTGAGCTAAATTGCACTGTTTCGTATAATCCCGGAAAAAGGCCTGATATGTTACTGAAGAAAAAACAATTGATTCTGATAGATAGTGACTTAAAACAAATACCTAATTTTGATTATCCTGAGGATGCTCATAATAGAAGTTTTTAAAGATACTTATTGTAAAAAATATTTACATGATAAAGACGTAAACAGTAATTGATATTCAGCTACCACCAATACGGTGTTTTGTCTTCCTATAAAATTAAAAAAAATCAGTACTTCTTTAGGAGACAAACCTTATGTGAATAACAGGTAACATTTGATTAGGCATGAGAAAGGTTAAAATCATGTTAAGTGCTATTATGATTTGGCATAGTTGTACAGTTCTATCAAAAACAAATTTTCTGGAAATCAATTCAATGAAAGTCTTATTGCTCAAGAAAAAACGTTGACCATGATGATTCTAGAAAGAATTATAGTCATTGTACAATATGTAGCCTTACAAAATTTAGCTTTTTGGGAAACAACAGAAACTCTTCTTGAAAAATAACGATAACCTTTTAAAAGTGATTCGAACCATTTCAAGAATTGATCATATTCAAGGTATTCAAATAATTGGTAACCGCGTGCTTTATTATTTTGGAAATAAAATACAAAATGAAATAATAATTATAGGAGGAAACATAAAGAAAGTTATTAAAATCGTGTTGTATAAAGCTAAATAATTTTCTGTTATATTAGGCTGGACTTATGAGGAATTGTCAGGACTAGTATCATAATAAGATTTGTATTTTTAGATAATTTGAGCCAAAAAAGTCGGGGAACAATTTTTGGCGTTTGACACATGAGATATAGATGCATTTGATTTGGCTGAGCTGGAAATAATATGTCTATGATCAAGGTAATCTTTTGGAAATATTAGAACACAGGAAAAGTTTATTTAGTAAAGACATTTACAAATTTAACCATTGCTTTGAGAATAATAGTAACTACCAGTTGCTGAAGGTGCTGAATTAAATTAATAACACATTATTTACGACGTTTTGCCCACTTTTGTAAGAAGTTTCGTCGGGACAAGAAAAGAAAATAAGTAATAAAATAAAAATAATAATAAAGATAAGAATGATAATATTAAGTAGACAAGTTAAAGTGTAAAAAGTATGTAAAGTTATCTCTGAACTAGTGGACTCACTAGCCCATCTAAGCCAAAAGGTGTCTTGTGGCAAAGTAACTGGTGAAAGTAGTGAAAGTGGTAGTTTATATAGGGCGAGAACTTGATGCATGAGTGATCACGAATAGAGAGGAGCGCCATAGCTGATTAGTGAACATCACGGTTCCGCTGTTGTGAACATAGGCTTGTTTTCCAAATGGGGGAAAGGTAGTAGCAGTCTTTGTTTAGATTATTAGAATTTTTAGTGATTTCTACGGATTCTCTGATTAACTTTGACAAGACAAAACTAATTGCCAGAATTCCATTTTCTACAATAGTAGTTTATCAATTACAAACACCCGATTAATAGAATTATTTGCCTTAATTTTGGAATATAATACTGACTTGATATAGTTACATCCAAAGAAGATACTTCGTTCCAAATTAGTAATAACTTTTCTTGCAATAACTTTTTATAATAATAAACATCAATGCAGCATTCTGTCGTCCTTGATTATGAATCACCTCCCCCTGATTCATATTACTCTAAAAAAAAAATTAATCAACCATTAAGCGCACATTCTTTCAATTACTTATATTGCTGAACAAAATAATTACCGGTTAGTTTTGAATAAAACTGTTTTGATGACTAACTATTAAAATGGAAACTGAATAAGACGTTAAAAAAAGCGAAAATGACAATGACATTTATATACAATATTACGATCAGCTGAGTATGTGCACTATTGGCATAGTAAATTTTTACTGAACAAATAGCTGTGAGCCTACAAGTATTTATCGGTGAAAACAAGTAAAAGCTCCTATGTTGTATGATGGTCTGGGTTTATTTCTCGAATTTATGTATTTCTAGACATTACCAGCGTAAACGGGTACCTTCTAAACAATATTTTATTTTACGTAGTAAATGGGGTGATCATGACATCATATTAAAACTATAATGCTAGCATGATGTTTGTAGGTCATATTTTAGCATGCAGAATCTTATAGTTCAAAGCCTATTTGAATCTATTGCATATATGACGTCACCCGCCATCCGATAATAACTCTACTCTAATGTCATTCATCAAAACAAGAAAACAACTTACTCTATAACATTGTCCTTTTTAAAACAAAAAAGTTGAAAGAAATGAAATGGAAAAGATATAACTGCAAATATCTCGTGAACGGAAGGTCCGACAGACTTGGGCCTAGTGGCAAATTAAAGGTTTTGCAAAACACTAAAATACATAAAACCTACATATTGCTTAATATTTTGCTACTAATAACCTTATCCTTCGATTAATGTCCTATGTTGAAATTTATTTACGTCCACGTTCACATGAATTATACTGAATCATAAACAAGTATCTTCTATTTCTTACAGTTTTATTCATCCAATTCAGGTAATGTCCAGACCTCACCAGCTTCTTATATTTTCCAAAACAACTGTTATAACTTATCTCCAAAATTCCAAGTTAGTGGTGGGATTAACAAATCCAGTTTCACTCCTTACAAGCATTTACAAAGATTCTAATGCCACCCACAGGTATTTCGAAAATTATTTTGTAGAACCACAAACCTAAAATCAAACAATTTCCTTCCGTTTAGCTGTGTTTCATTCAACTTTCTAAAATACCCTAACTTCCCTACTTTTGCCAAATTTGACACTAACACCCCTTCATTTTTATTTTTCGAATTTAACTTGTCCAGAACCTCATACAGAACAGCCCCTTTCCCCATATATACAGATGTGCGTTACACTGCCAGTCAAATGACCTCTAGTTAATTCTACATAAGCAATTTCTAAATGTGACAGTGTAAACAATTACTTGAAAAATACGCACAGTAAAACAATTTATATTAGTTAATAAATTAAGATTTCAATCGAGTATAACAGGTTAAGTGTTTAAAATATGACACTCATAACTAATACCTGAATCCCAATGAAACGTCTTGCTGCTGAACAATGAAGCTCCACTGCTTACAGCTACGACTCGAAACAGATGTGGGTTCTTAATACCTGTAGATAAGTACGTTTTAAAATTTTGTATTACTGAATTTACGCTTTTTATTTAGGGTTTAGGGTACGTAAAAAAAAATCTTTAGATACACTTATACTTATCACCGTCTTATCAGGAATCTTAGCTCCGTGAAATCAACACCGTGCTCGACCCCGAAGGTTCAGCAATCCCAGTGTTGCTTATAGCACCACTTCGAAACTCGTCTGTCTTCACAAAAACACTCCCAGAAATAAAATGGTCAATAGTAAGACAATGACAAAGACTCTTGCATTTATCACTTTTTAATATCAGCAGTTCCTTTATACTTTGAATACCACAGATACATTTTTAACATACATTGAATTTTATGTTGGAGATTACAATAATAATAATAGGTATACAATTCGTAAAATATTACAAAAAAGATTATACTTTTAGTTCTATACTTTGTAAAGCTCCTTTTTTTCACTGCCTTTTCTTTCAAAATCAGTTTGCTTCTTATTTATCTTATCTCCATGGCGATCTCTCTCAAAACATTAAACCAGCCTTCTCTTTACATTCTTTTCCAACTAACATTCTATGATCCATCTTTTTATTATCAGATCTTATTGCTCTTGTCAAATTCTAATTTGGAGTAAACTAATACACAAATGTCATTGGCCGAAAATTTATAAATTTTGATTGATATTTTAATCCTAACAACATGTGCTAAATAATTTCTATTTAGATGAGTTGAATGTCTACAAAGTTGCAAGAAGTGAAATTCAATGACATAGTGGACTTACAACTATATACTGAAAAGTAAATAAAATTTTTACATCTTATAACTAACTTAAATCTAATAAAAACATGTTAACTGACTTTAAATCTTAGCTCTACATACATATTCACATGGCAGTGAAGTTTCCTTTTAAATATTGAAACAAATTTTTATGATATACAAACAACAGCAGTTCACTTCATTGGAAAATACTTTTCAAAATTACTTTATGAAATCACCAACACCCAATTTGAAATCTTAAAACTCCAATTTTCTCTGAAATATTTTACATATCTTTAACAAGTAACTGCCCTCACCATCTCCTTCAAATATCATATATATCACAATATATAATGCGTGTAAAATATCAACTGTTGCTCGTGCTGCCTGACACACTTATATATTGTGTCGGCTTCTCCGGCGATTTTTAGAAACCTTTGCCAGATACTATGATACTGTTTACATTCCAATGATGAATCACCTGCTGGATTACATTCGTTACAATGTAAACAGTCTTTATCGAATAACTTACCTGAGGGTCGTCACATAAAGTGATTAATTAGCTAGCACCACACTTATGTCTTGTTGTATTGCACTAGTTGTGCGATCAGTAATTGTCCTGTCGTTGTACAATAAGCACGTGTATCGTCAATACCAATAGCACTTAATACGTATTGCACTTTGATATTTATGTATAAATATAATATAGTAACTTTAAGTGTTTTAATTAAACATAAACAAAAACCAAACATCACGTGGTGGCGGGGATAACACGACTAAATTATGTTGAAGTAACAAATAGTTTTTAAAGCATAAAAACGTAGCTGTGTTGAAGGTCCTGCACGTGTGTAAGACAATTGCTGCATTATCGGTTGTTCTTTGGATTGCAAGTTGCTTGTTTACTAACCAAAATAAAACAAAACGCGTTCTTTTTTGTTTTGTTCGTATTTTGTCAGCGCTGTGTAACCTGATACTATGATGAGTGATCACAGTAGAGCTCCCGAAAAATTTAGTTTTGTAGGTAGTAACATAACAAACAACTGGAAACTGTGGAAACAGAAGTTTGAGCTATATTTATTAGCTAGCGACAAAGCAAAAAAATTGGACGAAATTAAGATAGTGATGTTGTTGAATTTCTTAGGCGATACAAATTTACACTTTTTTATAAATGAAAGCTCATTGTTATGTACTATCACCACGAGTTTTGGACGTTAGAGTAGATACCAGAGGATTCCTTATGGATTATCCTGTTCGCCCGAGATATTTGAATAATTTATTTTTGAACTACTGGAAGGCGTACCGGGTACTACTTCATATTTTGATGATGTTTTAGTCTAACATCAAAAACACAATAAAAATCTCAGACTCGCTTTAAACAAGATCCAAAACAGTGGTTTGTAACATGCTTTCTTGCCTATATTTTAGCATGTTACATTGTGCTTGGCACTATTAGCATATAAATGCTTATATATGCATTTAAATATAAAATTACTCTTTATTATATAATATATTTTCTATAAGAATTTATCTCGCACAATCCTGGATTATTAGTTTTAAATCCACAAGTTCCTAATTTGTTACATAGTACAAATAATTATATCTATATGAAATTTTCCTATTGGTTATTTCTGAAGTGCTTATTACAAAAGCACAACTGGTGTGGTTCTAACTCTGTATTATTGAGAATAATCGCTAGAGATCGTCCATCCCGAAGATGGCCGAAAACAATTTATTTGAAGTGTCAAATTTTCATTTCTCTTTTGATATCTGATTGCTTATCTGGCACTGTTGGCCAATTTTTGATTTGAACTTCTAACTTGCCTCATGTGCTTACCTGGTATGTAAATTTTCTAATGATAAATCCCAAATTAACATTTAAATATAATTTTAGATGTTTAGTATGAAAGATAAAGAAGTTGTTTATTCGTTTAACCCATCAAATAATTATACAGATGGTAAGTTATTAATGGATTAATTTTCCTTTGCACTCGTGTTAAATTTTCACTTTTGTAACACAACTGAATTTTCTAGGGTGCTCCGGTTACCTATGTTCCGATTACCTGTGTTTTGGTTACCGATGTTACGGCGACTTGTTCTCTCATTCAGATTTCTACATGGAAAAGTTGCTCGTGCATTCGCGCAACCAGATGATGTAAAATAAATATTCTCATCACAAGAATTTTATATTTCGTTTCCTTCTACTTTACATATTGCCGCTCAGTTATTATCTTATTGAAAAATATCTACAAGTTTAATTTATGGAACAGAGTCTGTTAAAGACAACATTTGAAGTCGATCACATGCTGTTTTGTACCTACACTAGGAGATCCACCAATGCAGGATGTCTGTTTCCTGGATATGGATTCCTATAAATTAAGTAACTATTATTATTAGTTTCAGTTACTGATACTACAGGTATGAGATTAAAACTTTTACCTTATCGTTTTTCTGTTAAAATTAAGAGGCCTAACCTCTATTTAAATTTGTCTTTGTCACTACAAATATTTTGTTTTGATTATTTAAATTTGTCTTTGTCACTACAAATATTTTGTTTTGATTATTAATTACATTTTACTTATCTTAAATGATTTCAAATATAATTCTCTAATACATAACCTAAAAATATGTGAACATTCGGAACTTCAATGACATTATTACAATTATGATCACTTTTTGATTTACTCTCGCATTAAGTTAATTTTGAGTTTTTAAACAGAGATTATTTATTTTGATTTTTCTATAGAAATTTTCTCGTGTACATTTATTAAACATATGAATTATATCATGTTAAAATATATAGCGATGTCTACAATGTTAATGACACAAGCGTATATCTTATACATGCCTTTGGAATTGTAATAACTGAGTATTAATATACATATTTAGTCAAATTTCTCTTATCGTGTTTTAACTTTTGTTTCTCTAAGTTATTTTACAGTTGTGTAAACAAGTGTCTTGATATTTAAATTTTTAACATTCAGATATTCTCTAAACATTCCTCTTACCCTGTGATTTCAAATCTCATGCAGCCTCCGCAACCTTAAAGGTAGATGCAAGCTGTGCCGAAGTATTTCTTATACTTCGTCATGCAAAATTACTCTTTTTATAACATCGAGAAAAGAGTAAGGTGCAGGTTTAATGCTTAATTTGAAGAAATCTGAATTTTGTACTAACAAAGTTAAATTTCTTGGTCATATAATTTCCGATAATGGAATCATACCAGATAAAAATATACCGAAGCTATTTTCAAAATGAGTAGTCAAAAAAGTAAAAAGGAACTATAACGGTTTTGGTATGGTTGTGTATTTATCTAAATTTATACCAAACTTATCACAAGCTACGGCTCCATTAAGGGAACTATTAAGTGAAAAAAACGAATAGATTTGGTCAAATACAAAGGAAAAATTTTTAACGCTATTAAACAGATCGTTTCTTCGGACACAACATTATTTTTTAACCCCCAAAAAGAAACTACATTATCTGAAGATGCAAGTACTTTTGGTATTGGGGCAGTAATTGCACAAGATAGCAAACGCATTGAATTTGCTTCAATTTCATTAACTTCAGCCCAAAAAAGATGTAATCATATAGAAAAGGAATTGTTAGGTTTAGCTTTCGGTTGTGAGATTTTTCTACTATCTATGTGGTACCTATTTTACAGCTGCAACCGATCATAGACCTCTAATAGGTTTGCTGAAAAAACCTTTAGACAAGTTATCACGTCGTCTTCAGCGTTTGGCAATGAAACTTTTAAGGTTTCGCTTCAATTTGGTATTTGTGACAGGCAAAAATTTAAAAATTCCGGATATCCTCAGTCGTAAACCTTTATGTGAAACAATGAACACTGAATTTTTAGATATTTTATACTGGTCACCAGGGTGATGCTAGTACAGGCGTAATCAGCATTTTCACATTCCTTATAAAACTCCTACCAAGTGTGCAAAATCAAAGTAATAGTGAACAACCAGCTCCTCGGGCAAACGTTAATAGCCAAGAGGTCTTAGAATTTAAAAAGTTCATAAATACAACTCCGCTTGCGCGGTATAAGCGACACCACGGCAGGTGGTAGCTCCAAGCTTTACACAGGCTTTAGCGCGGCCATCTGAGAATGACGTCACCAATAACAAATTAAATACGCCATTGACGGAAAATATGCCAATTTTCATACAATAGTTTATAACAGCGAAATACTCACATGAATATGTCCCTGAGTTAAAGTTGGCTTCTGTTGACGTCCATCAGGGCTACTGATGGCCCCTTTTAAGGCAATTAACGGAGGGTACACCTAACGTCCATCCAAATGGCTTCGACTGGATCTCAGGGCTCCACTCCGGAGTGTTTAAAGATGGTGCTCCGGCGTGGAATGCGGTTCGGCCAACGGCTACAAATTACCTCCTACCTATGTAGGGAATGAACAAGGAAACCAGGTATAGGGCAACAAACAGATAAGCAGGCAAGGATCTACATAAATACAAGATAAGGCACGATACGATACCTGAACAAAACCGCTCTTCACGAAGGTCAGAGGCAAAAAGCCACGTTAAAAAACCACCGGAAAAAAACCCCACTTTTCTGTCCTTTCCCGCGTCGGCGCGGAATTGTTCGTCCAACCCACTTTTAACGTGACGGAAATACGCCGTCTTTTAAATTTAAAGGCGCAAAAACTGCGCACATAAAAATTAAGCTAAGAAAATGTTTAGTGCCACTTTGGCCATCTGACAATGACGTTATCAATAACAAATTAAATACGCCATTGACGGAAAATATGCCAATTTTCATACAATAGTTTATAACAGCGAAATACTCACATGAATATGTCCCTGAGTTAAAGTTGGCTTCTGTTGACGGTCATCAGGGCTACTGATGGCCCCTTTTAAGGCAATTAACGGAGGGTACACCTAACGTCCATCCAAATGGCTTCGACTGGATCTCAAGGCTCCACTCCGGAGTGTGTAAAGATGGTGCTCCGGCATGGAATGCGGTTCGGCCAACTGCTACAAATTACCTCCTACCTATGTAGGGAATGAACAAGGAAACCAGCTATAGGGCGACAAACAGATAAGCAGGCAAGGATCTACATAAATACAAGATAAGGCACGATACGATACCTGAACAAAACCGCTCTTCACGAAGGTCAGAGGCAAAAAGCCACGTTAAAAGACCACCGGAAAAAAACACACTTTTCTGTCCTTTCCCGCGTCGGCACGGAATTATTCGTCCAACCCACTTTTAACGTGACGGAAATACGCCAAGTCTTTTAAATTTAAAGGCGCGAAAACTTCCGCACATAAAAATTAAGCTAAGAAAATGTTTAGTGCCACTTTGGCACGTAACAGAGGTTTGTGATAAAGTTCTAACTGAGTCGGAACCCATCACTAATATTGAAGGACCAGATTGTGATACTAGTAAAGAAAAGTGTGTTAAAACTAGGTATGACAGATATGTTAAGCCACCTGAAAGACTTATTTTGTAATTTTATTTACTATAAGTTTTTGTAAGGCACTTACGGCCTTGTTATTTTCTCAAAGTTAAATGCCGTTTTTGTTAAAAAGGGGCGTCACACTTATGTCTTGTTGTATTGCACTAGTTGTGCAATCAGTAATCGTCCTGTCGTATGGTAAGCACGTGTAGCGTCAATACCAATAGCACGTACTACGTATTGTACTTTATGATATTTATGTATAAATATAATCCTAGTAACTTAAAAAGTGTTTTAATTAAACATAAACAAAAACCAAACACCACAGGGCGATACGAAAATTCTGAGTGAAGATTCGATTTCAGTGAGCAAAAATACATAAACGACATCTATCAAATATCAAGAAACAAAATCATTTAGTCACGAACATTGCTGACCTTCAGCTTAGCTTTGTATTTAAATGTTATATACCATAAAGGTTTATTAATTTCAACAATATTTAAAAAATTATTTTAGAGCAAATTCGGCAATCAATCAAAACTGAATTTTAGTAAATTTCACATTTTAGAGGAAGTATAGAAAAATTGGTTTTCTATTTAGTAACAGAAATTTACGAGTTATTTGTATTTTCCACATCAAATAGTTCTTAATATAGATAAATTTCGTAACCTTGAAAGGTTAAAACAAGTGTGTACCCTAAAAGAATTTCTAAAATCCACTTTATGCAGTATTTAAAGAACCGAAGCTTCTGGGAGGCCTTGCATAATAACATCACTGAGCTACATTTCTTACCAGTGTCATTGATCATAACCTAAGTTGTTTCAAATTAGAATACAGTAAGTATATAATTTGGTATTCATTTTAATTATGTGCGTATGAAAGATGAACTAGAGAAAAATTTAAGAACAAAAGATACATAAAATGATTTTGGTGCAAGTAATTATCCTACCAAATTGACAAGGAGTGTGAGCTATAAATTAATAAATTCCAATTTTATCTCTTTCTGTCTATTTACAGTAAATAAAACAATTTACAATTTACTACAACCAATATTCAAAATATTCTCAAAGTTTTTACACAAACAAACCCTTGCATAAATCATATATCGCATACATTATGCAAAGTAACCTAATATAAATTGTAAAATCCTAATATAGATAAAACTATTTACGAATACTTAAGAAAAGGATTTAACTTACTGTAAAAAGCACATTTGTTTAATTTTAGTAATAATAATATTTAGATCTAATTCTTCATTAAACCTCATCTTATAAAAATTATGCTTCGAGTGACTTTATCATTTAA